>VWYH01005378.1:764403-802050 GCA_013399365.1 Pampusana beccarii | reverse complement strand
TTCTGTGATTCTGTGACTATTGCTTTCCCTTCTGCAATCTTAGTCCCTCATATTCTGTCAAATCTCACAGGACAAAAAGTCTACTGAAGCACCTCAGTGCTATGGGGGAACATCAGTGTTTGCTGACTTGGGAGAGGAATGACGCTAACCTTATCTACCATTGTGTTGTCCTGTTAGAAGGTCTGTCTACAACCTGTAAGACGAATTCTTCAGATGGATAAGATTTTCAACTCGCTCAACACGGTATCCAAGAGGGACAATTTTTAGCCCCAACTTTGATTAACTCTAAATGCTCAGGTTCCTTCAACTTATGCTGATGTGCTTTTTTTTTTAATTATTTTTTAAGTAGCTCCCCATTTAGCTGGCCATCTAATACAGGCCAAGGAGATGAAACTCTTTGACTTGAAAGTTGCAAGACAGCTTTCTGTGCTGGTTTGACTTTAATTAATTTTCTTCATGCAGTTAGAAACCTTTCTTTTTCATAGCTAGAACGGTCATTGTTTGGATTTAGTTTGAGAACAAGAAGATAACACCCCAGGACAGAGTTAATGTTTTGAATTGCTGTGGTCTGAGAGCCAAGGCCTCTGAGCTCTGCCCACAGGTGTAAGGCAGCTGGGAAGGGGGGCATGGATGGGGCAGAGCTTGGCTGACATCCAGACTGATCAACAAGAATATTCCATCCCATTAGCATCATCCTTCATATCTAAGGAGAGCTGGGGTCTTCTGGCTAGGTTCAGGTTTTCTCAGAGCTGGGACAGAGACCTGTTTGAGGGAGTTCTCTTTGGAACTTTCTTTGACCTTTTGCCATCCTGCCGTTTTGCAGAAGCCTCTGGGCCTTTCTGCCTTTTTGTCTCTTCTCTCTCTGGGATCGGCTGTTAAGGACCAGAGTGCTCTCCCTCTTCCTGAGACTGGCTGCTTGGTGCAGACAGAGTTCATCAGGAATTGCATTTAGTATCTTTGATATTCTATTTCAATTTAATATATATTAGCAGTTGTAGTAGTATATTATTGTTATTTTGTTATTTTATTACCCTGTGTTTATCTCAATCCACAAATGTCTCTCTTCCCTTTCGATTATCTCCCCTATTTGGGGGAGTGAGCAAGTGGCTATCATGGTTATATTGCTAGGTTGGGTTAAATTGTGACACTTCCTCATGGCTGTCCACACAACTGGCAGTGTCAAGCACAGCTGCAGGTTTATCTAGAAAGTGCAAGATATATCATGATTTGCTAAAATGAGGGGTAAAAAAAAGGACTCCTAGTCCTCCTCTCTCTCTCAGATTTAAATAGCACCTGAATCAAGTAGTCCACGTCTTCTCTCTACTGTGTCCTGAAGCAGTTCCTCCTCCTCCTCATCCTTGAACTCCACCATGTTTTCTGGCATGAGCCTCCAATCTATTGTTGGCCTGGCTGGGGCTGTGTATTGAAGACGCCATGTTTTAAGCATATTCATAAGCATATTTTTATAGGATCAAAGCTCTTGTCATACAAAAAGCATTCATCCAGGCAATTTCTTTTCTTCAGAAGCTGGGGGATGTTGGCAGAACTTGGACAATTTTGGAAAAGGTGACCAGCTGAAGCATTTCTTCCAGTGTCAGCCTTAAAATGTTGCTGGTATTTGAAATTGGTGGACTTGGCATATCTTCAAAAAGGTCACGCAGGTTGCAGTGTTTGCTCCCAGAGATCTCAAGATACTCTTCACAACAGTGTTTCGGCTATTAATAAATTTTTAACTTGGTTTCTTTATGTGATTTCTACGTGGTTCCAGTGGAGAAAGATACTTTCAAGTTTCTAAATTGTTATGCAGCATGGTTTTCTTTTGTTGAACACCTGTGGTTTCAGTGGAGCTTCCATTATAATTTAGTACCAAGTAGGACAGCCCTTAAAAGTTTGCCTCTTACGGCAAATTATTCTAATTTTCTCTTTCAAACAGCTAGCTGGATTTCTATCTACTCTCTAGCCCTTGCTAAATATACTTTCTTATCCTTTTTACTTTCCATTTATAGGCCTCTGAGCAGCTAAAGGGGGAAAGAAATTCTCAGAAAACCCTAATTCACAGTGTAACATACGTATTTTCTTACTGTCCCCAGAACTGGACAACTGGGCATTGTGCTTCCTCACCAAGGCAGTAAAATATCAATACTACAGAGTGTACTAGGGAGAGCCCAGCTGGAAACAAAAAGTTTGCGTGTGGACTTGGCACGTTTCCCAGTCACTGCTGAAGATGAGGTTTCCTGACAAAGTGAAAAACATGTCCCCAGTCAATACATGACTTTCCCCATCAGATGGTGCTCGAGGACAGATTTATTTGGCATTTCATTCTGCAGCAGACAAACTGATACAACGTGAAGGAAAAGTCTCCTCTGCTACCTATAGTTAATGGGCTTTTTAGAAAGATCAAAAAGTGCTATTGAACATGTTTTTCCTTTGCAGGCAAACAAAAGATAGGAAAAGGCAAACCTCTGACCCAAACTAGAGCAAAAGAAGAGCTACTGGGGATACAGCGTGTGACACCTGCTGCTGTCATTGCTACTGAAAAGGAGAACACCCAGGAAAGCAGTTCACAGAGGTGATGAGGGTCTGACCCAGCAGTAGTGGAAAAGCACCTGAAAAGGGTGGGAGGAGCAGGAGTAAGGAAGGCCGAGAGCACTTGCAAGGTGACAGTGTCTCAGGAGATTTCCGATTCTACTTAACATTGTGACTGTGCTAGAGATCTGCCTTGATGCTTGTATCTCAAAGTGCTTTGGAAAGGTAGCAATATGCTAGCATGTTTTGAAGCACGAAGAACTGAAGACCGTATTTCATATAAACGACCTCTAATTTGATGTGCTTGTTCTGTGAGGCACCCAGTTTAAGTACCAATGATCTGAGTATGCACTGTACTAATGGATGACCAGTAGAGCAGTAAGGTTCCTGAAACCTACATTCGGTATTTAAAACAACTGTGCCCCCCCTAAAAAATGACTATTTAAAAAAAAAAAAAAAAAAAAAAAAAAAAAAAAAAAACACCAAAAAAAAAAAAAAAAAAAAAAAAAAAAAAAAAAAAAAAAAAAAAAAAAAAAAAAAAAAAAAAAAAAAAAAAAAAAAAAAAGCAGCTTTCCCCAGATACAAGCCAATTGCTTGATCATTACCAGCACATGGAAGAGAAAGCTCCACAGGGAGTAAACTAAATATTAATGTGCAACATTTCACATATATTTATTTCTTTGGTCAGATTTCAGATGGGCCTGATACAAAACACCTAATGTAAACAGTCTGATCTGCAAGGAGGACATGGTTTCAAACCTGAAATTCAAACTCAAGGCTTTTTTCTATTTCAAACATGTTCCAAATAACGCAGTGACAGAGTACTTGTTGATAATTTTACAGATTAAACATATTTTCCTGTTGAAAGAAAAAATCAAATTTGTTTTTAAAGCTTGCTGGCTCTATTTGAACCCAGTTTTATTTCCAAACAAGAGATGATCATTAAAGGATAGCTAAGTACTGCCTTCCACAAAAATCATGTTATTCACATGAACATTTGGTGACTGAGATTTCTAGGGTTCATGTTGCCATTCCTCTGCAGCTTAGACTTTGCATTTGACGCACAGCAGAAACTTCCGTAACTGCAACAGAGGAAAAAGACTAAAAGACCTGTGCCAATAAAAGAGTTTAGAAAGGTTTAACATTTAAAATGCACGCATGAAATAAATATTTTGGAAAAGCTGCTGGAAGAAAGATAGTCTTAATCCCCGTTTATAAAACCAATTTATTAACCCTACTCGCGAAACTTTGAAAGAAATATACCTTGTGATTTTAAAAGGAAATTCTGATTTTAATAGTTCTTTCAAAACAAGCTTAAATAAAAAAAAATAATCTTATTGCCCACAGATTTAGAAATGTGCTAATGAAAAAGAGAAGTTATGATTTCACAGTGTACATTCTTCAATGAAAGTTATCAATCTTGTAACAAGTAGGATGAAAATTATTTCTGCATTGTGCTGAAATGTCTATTTGTGCTAAAGCAAGCTCAAAACTTAAGACAAATTAAGTGGGACAGAAAGTGCAAATTCCTGAGAGCTACAGTTAAGTATCATTTATTTTAACGCACCCTCCCTTCCCGCATGCTCTCAGATGACAGCCATTTATGCTGAGCTGAAGAAGTCTGTGTTTCTTATGGGTGTTATTAAGGTGCACAGTGACTTCAACTGATTCCAGGGCCCCGCTGTGCTACTTTTCTGTACAAACAAATTAGATGGAACATTTTTGTTCCTTGGAGTGCATAGCTCAGACAAAGAAAAGATTATCTTTCCCCTTTTACAGATGAGGAAACAAAAGCAAAACAAGTTGACCAGGGTCACAAGCATGAGTGAGCGAGCTTTCTTGAGTCTCTGTGGTCCCTGACTCAAACAGGAGACTGCTTGCTTTGTATATGTGCAGCGCTCTGCAACTATTCTACTGCTGTGTTTGCACTGCAACCCAGAAACTAAGGTGCAAAAAGCAATTTTGAATAAGAATGTCATTTATTTGCTTGATGTTTTCTCTTTTTAGGGCTTCTGATGCCCTGCTAGGTGCTCTCAGCTCTTGTTGATGTTAGTGAAAGTCAAGGTAATTCAGATTTCCTTTGGTAATCCTCAGTACCTTCCAAATGTAACATATTGCCAAAAATTCAGAAAGCAAAAATTCAAGCAATTCAGGTCTTGTTTCTGTTGCAACTCCACTCTACAAACTGTATTTGCAATTCTGCTTCTACAGCTTGTTCCTTCTCCCTCTTTTTCTGCACCACAGCTCTTCGAAGAAATCGGGCTTCAGGAATATATTTATTCTTCTTACAAAGTCTATATGATAGGTGCATTGTGCAATTTTCAGTGTTACTTATATTAAAGCTCTGGTTAAAACAAGTATTATTTGGTTATAAATAAAATCTGAAATGGTACAGAATTTTTTTAAGAACCCATTCATCACTGGACTTTCAGTGAATATTTTAAATGGATAACTGGGTATTGAACCTGCATGACTTGGTTCCACAAGAGATTATGTGATAAGGCACATTTCCATCCTATCTTAATAGTGGAAATAATGTAATTAAAGCATTGCCATAAGTTATTTATAAAAGAGGTTTTCTTTTTTTTTTTTTTTTATGTCTTCAGCTTTACAATTGCTCCAGTATTCCTTTCACTTAGTTAATGGCACTGACTTCACCCAAATGGAAGTGGTTAGATCCACATTGAGGCTTGGTTTGGTTTGGTTTTGTTTTTAATGGATCCCACAGTCTGATCAGATAGTTTAGAATCCTCATTCGATACATCCACGTTTCATTACCAATAGTTCTCTTTTTGCTGCGTTCAGTACGGCTGGTTCTCAGGCTTATTTCTCTGCCTTTCCCCTTGCGAAGCCTGCCTAACTAACCGTGGTGGTGGGACGGGTCTTGCTGACCCGTGGTCTGCAGTCAAATCTTCCCTGCTCAAAGTGCCAAATCGTGGTCTCGTCAGCAGCGGCTGCCTGAACCCAATGGATGGCTGAGGCAAGGTGCTTGGCTCCTGCTGCTCTCCTTGGCCGTCCTGGCTCCCGTCAACTTCGTTCTTCCACTCCACCCTAAACTCAGGCGGTGGCCTCTGCTGCCTCAGTCTCTGGTCTCTCAAGATCTTCCCTGCTCTGGGTCTTAGATTGAGCACCGTGGTAGTGGCATCCATCTCAGAGTCACTGCTGTCACCTACTGTTAATTGAAAACAAAATTAAAATTTTAGGTGCAGGATATTACTGTTTCAGGAATATCTGAATAATAGCAGACTGAGCACTTGCAGCCATAGAGGGAAGTTTCCCTGTGGTTCCTAAATTCAGTGCCTTCTGATTAGACCCAGTAAGAGACACTTAACTCTGCCAGGAACAAGGACAGATTTGACTTACAAACACCCCTCCCCTAAAAACTGAGATTTTTAGAAAGCCCTCACTCAGCTGCTCCTTAATCACTGAGTGCCACGCTGTTCGAGTCGCCATTTCCCCAGTTCTGCCTTTGGATTTAGAAAAACCTGTCTCTCTCTGAGCTACTTGGGCTCTAGTTCCTGCTGATTTCCAGGCAGGATACAGAAATGAGATTTCTTGTGAGATTTCCTCACATCCCATGGAATCTAATCTGAGGGGCTCTAGAAACTTGACTTTGGAAAAGGAGCGTCAATACTTCCCCAAGCAAAGGATCTCCCAAGGTCAATGGACAGACAGGAGGAAATGTCCCATCCTTAATACTCCTGAATGTCAGATATCAAAGAAAATCCACAGGGCAATTCTCACAGGTTGCAAGTGCTGCAGGCTCCTTCTGTCCCTCACAGCAGGGCAGAAGATGGTCAAGCGAAAGCTGGTGTAATCATTCAGGGAATACTCTTAAATGATCGCTATCAGGTAAACAAAGCTGGAAACATTCCAGATGTGTATACATACACATTCTGGGTGTATACATACATTCTGGATGTGCATACATTTTCCCCAACAGACTTCCATCAAATTGAGTAATGTCTTAATCAAAATTAGTACACTTCTGTCATTTGATAATAATTTTAATAATCATTTATGAATGACTCAGATTTGTTCTTAGAGCTAAGTCAGATTCAATGTTTTAAATATATTAAAGAAAATAATTGTGTACTGTTCAACTGTCATAAGAACAACTTCCATTAGTAGCCTACATGTTATTTCTTTTAAAAAGGTGAGGAAGGAGTCAGCAAAATGTATCACCACATAATTGTCCATTCACCCAGATAATTATATGTCAAGGAAGGTCTTCATCAGACTGTGTTTTCAGGCTTCCCCCCCCCAAATATGTCAAATAATATATCTTTTGACAATTGAATAATCTGGAGGCACATTTTCTCTTTAATTCTAGGTGACAGTAGGTGACCTCTGCAGACGTAACTACAGAATAAAAGGGATCCTACATTCAAGAGAGCAAAGACATAATTATTAACAAACAAAACCATGGTCTATTGCTGAATTGATTTGGAAGAGTAAGAAACTAATTGGGATGGGGATCAGGACATTTTAGTGATTGTGCAGAGATTTAATCTCCCCAAGAAGAGACCTGGATGGCTGCTTGGTACAAAAGGGTACAAAGGACTCCTGAGCACGGTAAGGTAATAATCAAATTAGTATATAGAACTGGCCAAAGTTTTCACATCACATGGTTGCCTTCCTCCAGATTTTTGTTTGTTTGTTTAGAATTCAAAAACTCCACTATGAAACATTTGTGAGATTAGGCAGAAAAATAATTGACATTTTGGTTGTAAACCACAGCATTTTGAGAAGATCTTCATAAGATCTATAAACCAGATGTCCTCACTTTCCTCTCTGGTTTGGTTCTCAGGGCAGCGTCCTCTACCCTGACTCCAAAGAGAAAAGAAACCATACAAACCAAAAGAGGGATCTGGACATTATGGAACAAAGACAAATAGAATGAGCCATGGTGGTGTTTCTGGTGCAGAAGCGCTTAAGGCTGCTGCTTGGTCACACGAGGAGATGTGCTGTGATGACTGCATCGCTTCAGCATTTAAACTGGAAAAGCCCCATGAGACTCTCTTGCTGGGACATTTCTCTACGCTCAAATAACTGCTTTCAGACCTATTGCTTTTAATGCTGTAAGACTCCTGATAAATATCCAACACCTTGAAATACGCTATGAAGGTATTAACTCTAGAATGAAAGCATGTGAACATAAAGCATTTAATATGTATTTGAAAATGAATATGCTGATTTCTGTATGTCATCCCTAGAAATTCCTTCTACATTGGCAAAATTAGGGCAGCACAGTAAGAGACAGCAGAAATGTTTCCATTACCTCTGGAAGATGTTTTATTTCTCACTCGTAGTTTCTCTGGGAGTTTAGTGTTTTTGGGAAGTGAAAGAAATCTTTTTGTATTTGCAGGAGCCTGTGCAAAGAAATGTAAGAAATGTTAAGTCACTGCAGACTGAAGTACTTGCATAATGTATTTTAAGATACGCAGCTGAGACGAACGGGCTTATGTAGCTAAAGGGCTGGAGAGTAGTTTGGGATTAGCTAATACGTGATCTTTTACTACACACTCAATGCTTATTGATGGCTGAGGTCTGTGCTAACAAAGGTAAAGACTGAGTAATCTCAAGCAGCTTAATCAAAGGAAAGTCTAGTGATATGCCCTGTAAGATCGAAGCTAAAAAAGGTAAGCTCTCTAACCTCAACCTTACCTATACAGGTTTTCCTAAGGAAGGCAAACGCTGCAAGCATCACTTCATGCAGCTCCAGTTTGGAACTTTTTATTAGTCAGCTGCAAAAATTTGGTTGTGACTGAAGCTCAGGCACATGAACTAATTTGTATTCTGATCTTGCAAGCACTTTATACATGTAAGCGACTTTATACAGTTGACTAGTCACGCTGAAGTTGCTGGGGAAGTTAGGCACCAGTGTGATCATTTACCAGTTCAGGGCATAAAATCCTTGTTTTCCCAGGACTAAGCTCTAAAGGTCCTGGGTGCAGAGCACACCTCACACTTCGTGGAACATGAGAGGTACTTTCCAGAACAGGTTGCTTTTTTTTTTTTTTAAATTCAAAAATTTCTCAAGGGCATCCTTTCTTACATTTGTTACAAAGATTTTTTAAAACCTTTACAGTCTACCAGCTCTCCCCTGCTTGTACCATTCAGTGTTGCACACTGAAAGGGAACCTGAAAGGAAATTAATTTTCCATGAGACATTTTTCCTCTTTGCATATTTTTGTGCTACTCAGGACCACCATGCTGCCCTCTGTGGTGAATTTGCCCAAGGATAATTATTTTTAAAATCACAGCCCATGCATTTTAAAAAGCTGTCAGACACCCTGTTTCCCTGTCCCAAAAGAGTCTCAATCCTGCAAAGTCTCTTCATTATTGCAGCTAGTAAATAATTTATTTGTATGACAAAAACAACATATGTAACTGTGCTTAAGAGGGTAAAAATAATTCAGGGACAGACTTATTTGCAGAGTTAATGGCACAGTAACTGTGGTAATGATCACAAATAGATACAGCACTTATTGGAGACACCATTCCAGCCTCAGCTGCTGAAGGACAACTGTATCAATGAAGGCAGCAGTCACTAAGTATTCATGTAACGTGAAAACGCATATTTTAAGGGTGGGTAATTTCCCCAGTACCTAAAATGGGAAGATGATTTGGGGGGATCAGCTTTCCTGCTGAATCAGCATGTCTGTCAAGTATGGTCCAAAGTTAATAATGAAGGTATTGCAGGATTGCCTCAGAGAGCCAAATGTCATCATGCCATGCCGTTTCTTGTAGGTGGAGGGGTTTTTCCTATTCTGGGTCAAAACCTGAAGTCCTTACTACATTTTATGAACACTGAAGAACCCACAACATTTTTCAAATTAAGAGCTCACCCTGACTGACTTGACCCAAAGCTCTCTTCTTTCTCAAATTTGAAGCATGTTGTAAGTAGTCTGCCTGTCTCAAAGTAATTTTTTACCTCGATCATCCACACTTCACGAAAATACTGGCTATCTCTTAGAAGTATATTCTGTATGGAGCCTGTTCAGCCCCTCCAAGATAAAATTGTGGCAGCAGGTCCCACCCCCACTACAAGACTAAAGCTTTCCTGAAGGGGTCAACACAAGAGATCCATGTGTGCAATTCAAGGTATGTAACATTTGATGTGCAGATGTCTTCCAAATTCAGGATTTATCTTTTTCTGCATTTCAGAAGATTTTTTTCTGCATGACATTTAGCGACAAAGAACTGTTTTCTGTAAAACAACTAAAATGTAAGTACCGGTCTTTCTCTTGACAGGCTGTTAGTTTTCCTCAGGCTCTCCCTAAGGCTGTGCCGGCGACGAATGAGAATTTCTTTGGCCTGCTTTTCGTTTGCATCTGCAGCCAAGCTATGTCGGTTATATGACATTGTCTGAAATGTAAAAGCAGTAGTTAGACTCTGAAAAGCACAATGTCAAATGTGCTGAACTATAAGTACAGTGCAAAACAGTCCTTTTGCTTTAACATTTTGATAAGCATCACAAATCCTACTGAAAAAAATCATATCAAAGATGATTAAGAACAAGGGCAGTAATTATGCCAGTATTTTTTTAGTCATTTACTTCACAAGCACTTGCCTTTTTTTTTTTTTTTAACCTGCTGATGTTCATAATCAAAGATAAATAGGAAAAAGCTGGCTTAATACAGTGTTTACCCCCACATTGTACTAACTCAGTCAATATGTCAACAGAGGACACATATTTGAAAGTGATAAGATTAATCACCTAGGGGGAAGTCATTTTTACCTCCAGCAAGCTGAAGCTTGCTCCACTTTTGAAGGTTTTCCAAGGGCTGAGACATTCAAACTACTTAGCCACAGGAGAGTAAATGTGAAATGTCCGTTTGCTTTTATTTCACTGTTTTTCCAGCTCATCACCTCTGCTTTTAATACAAACAACTTCACGACTGGAGGCAAATGGGAAATCTAATCCCATATCATGAAGTGACCAAAATACTAATATAAGTGGGACAACGTTTGGTTTAATTTGAACTGATGATCTTTTTAAAGTATATTGCAGATAATATAAAACAAAAACATTAATCTTTATCCATAGTAGAAGATCAAGGAAGCTATTTACATAAAGGAGTATGAACATGTTTCTGTACATGTGATAGGATATGGATTCAGAGGCAATAGAAGTAAATAACAGCATTAATTATGATGCTATGTTACAGTAGATGCTGCACTAGCCCAAAGATATGTTAGGAAGGTAATCAGTATATTCAAAGAGTAGTGGGATACTTAAGTATGCAAAACTTCATCCTTACTCGATGTCGTATTTGGTAGAGATTCTTGGTTAATATTTCTCGCATGTTTTCCATTTCAGTGGGAGAAAGTGGCTTTATTTTTCCTTCATGATACTCACTGTGGCAGAATAAAAACCAGAAAATAGAGGAAAGAAAGAGGCAGGAAGAATGTTATTATTTTTATGATTGGGAATTACACTTGAACTATTTCCTTTGTTGGTGTTGGAAACAACATTTCAAAACAATATTTCAAATCAACAGAGGAACAGGTAAAAATGTAACATGTAGGAATGAAACCTTGATCTCATTTGAGTCAGTGGTAAGGCTCAAAACTCAGCCTCCAAATTTTGATATAGATCACATTAAATTGTAAATTTCATTAAGGTACTTTTGCAAATGCCCCTCAGGCTTCCCCCACAGCTATTTCCAGCAGATATGCAGACAGTGGTTCAAATCCAGCTCTGCTCTAGATGGCAAATCAGTGTTCCCATGAGCAGTTGCCCTTATAAAAAAAACACACACTCCAGACGAGCACAGCTCACTGAGCACTTTGTGTGTGAGCTGCAAATAAAATGCTCTTCGTTTGTGTCCTCTTACTGTTCAGGTGACATTCGGACACAATATGTCCTAAGTCAAAGTGATTATCCTGCCTACAGACTGGGCTGGGAAATAAAATACGCGACCCAGCCAAAATTCTCAGCCATGCTGGCATCACTTGCTTACCTGAGAGACACCGATGAAGGGACCTTGCTTATCATTCCACTCTCTGCCATCTCAATGGCATGTTTTATTTCCAACTTCTTGTATAAAGAAACAATGCTGGATTTGGGCTGGTTCTCCCGGATTAGAAGTCTTCGCAGGTATTTATTGTCAAACTTTTTAAACCTGTACATGAGGCAAAACAACCCAACTGGTTTATTTTTACTGTGCATAGTTAAGAAAAGCCAATATACCATAGCTAAGGCAATTGCGAAGGAGTTTATTCCATGGGAATTTGCCTGTTCATATTAAAAACCTTCTACTGAGTAACACAATAAAGGGTCAAGTTCATCTTTTCTTCAGATAGACAGACTTAACCTATGTTTTGGTTAATATATTAATGGACAGTCTCTCTAATAGTAACTTTTCACTTTTAGGTATTCTGTGTTATTAGGCAATATTATTTTTAATTCTCCATTTTCATTGCGACAAAGAGAACATTAAATATTTACTGTAATAACAAATTAAAAGTCTAAATCTGCACCAGCTGCTTTTTCTTTGAAATTTTAGCTTACTTTTAAATCTCTGAAATACCTCCTCTCCTCTGAAGCAACTGCAACCCTCTTGGATGCCTAGTGAAAAAATATTGATTACAGCTGGGGTGATTCTGTTTGTTAGAAAATATTTTGCACTCCAGCCATTCTGAAATGAATCTTGAATTCGAGTAAAAAATGTTTCTGAAGGTCATGAAGAGGTAGGACTCTCTCCTTTGCTCCATACACTGTTAATGTTCTCACACAGACTGGAGAAGAACCAGGTTGAGTAAAGGAAAGTGTTCACCATGTCATTCATCTGTCAGGAGAGTGTTCTCACTGTCATGCCCCCAAGCCGTCGGGAGAGGGCTCTTTTCAGCCCTTCATGCTGGTGATATTCCTCTTTGTACAAAACACTTAAATTCCTGTTGGAGCAGTGACTAGGACACAGGTGAGCAATGCCCATGCTTTGGGTCTAAAAGATTTGGGTGTAAAAGAATGTGCTGCTGAGAAAAAGGTGTTAGATCCAATCCAGTGATGATGAAGATTCAGCAGTTAAACTGAAAACATGAATTATTCAGGTATTGCCAGTGGTAATCTACTTAACTGACACTCAGTCTTAAATAATACCATCAAGAAGTGTGGAGCTGCCTGCCATCAGGATCTCTCATGCACCTCACGCCAGCTAGTGCCTTGATGTTTCTAGAGAAAGCCCCAAAGCTTTTGTATGTTTCCCATCAAATACAGAACTAACCCTTCACTTAACACCAGAGAGAAGTACAATTTGCAGGAGGAAAGCCAGATGGGATGAAAGGCTCAGCAGACATAGAGGAAATGCTCTGAAACAGCCAGGAACAGGGGGATGATACACACCCTCGGAAGGTACAATCCTGTACCCTGGGATCAGAGGGCTGCATTACTTCCCAGCTGGCGATTTTGTTCTACTTGCTTGTGGTTTAGTAAAAAGACATTGTTTTGCTGCTTTGCCTTTGTAACCCACACGTTCTAAAAACAACCATCCGCTTTCAAGAATAAAAAAAATGAAAATGAAATATGATGCTCAACAACCTTCACTTGCTGCTGCTGAGCCAGTTCAGCCTTTCCTGTATAACAGAGATTTAAATGCCATTCTTACTTATCTCTCCAGAAGTTGTGACCCCAGTGTCCACACACATCTTCAATTCCAGTCTTCACGTGGTCAAAGAACTAAAGGAGAAATTTTGGTTCATTACACAAACTTATAGACGTCACTTGGCTTGCCCTTATGTATATTAGTTTCTAAGTTACTTCAACATAGAAATGTCTAGTCAGAATTCAGGGTGATGCTTCAGTTTAACCAAACTGAGACAGACTCTGTTTTGTTCCCCTGGAGCTTCTTTAGCTCAGCCCCAAAAGGTCAGAAGTTAGTTGTTAATTTACTCAATGTCAATCTTGCTGAGCACCTGCCTGAATGTGAAGGTTCTTCCCACTTCTTTTAAATTCCCTAACCACTCACAGCTATGCTTAGGACTTCTCCAGGTCTTGAGCTCCTATTTTAAGGAATTGTGGTGTTGCCTCACCTAGTATTAGAAACACACTCTTCCTCAGCCTATTAGGAATT
The DNA here is from genome assembly GCA_013399365.1 of Pampusana beccarii. Taxonomy (NCBI): domain Eukaryota; kingdom Metazoa; phylum Chordata; class Aves; order Columbiformes; family Columbidae; genus Pampusana; species Pampusana beccarii. The sequence goes on along the minus strand of VWYH01005378.1, from coordinate 788,446 downwards.
ACAAAAGAGTGAATCAGTTCAGCCAGGTTCTTGCTTGATCCCCAAAGGCAGCTCATTTGTTCTTAACTGAAGTACCACAGTAGGGGTCTCTCAAACTCAGGGGGAAATCCTGGTAGATATGTCCAAAGGATAAGCTCTAAAAGGACAGACTTTTAGATGCTTAGTTTGACTTCCTTGCTGAATGTGGCCCTTATTATTCCTTATCTTTGGAATTTCAAACCACCTGCCACAGGTATGCTGCAAGAGAAATACATTCAAGAATATGCATGGGTAATAAACTGGAATAATTGGAGATATACATGTACCAAATACAAATCCATAAAGAGGCTGATGATGTGAGAGTTAAGTAAATTTAAGAGTGTGTTTAGGAGGAATTTGCATTTGTTTAATTAGACTTACTCAAATGTAATATAATTAAAGTGGCAAAGGTTTCCTAATGTAGCCAAGTTCTAAAATAACACATATCTCATATGTGAAACAAACTACAGAAGGATAATTTTCCTCAAGAGACAAACAATTAAGAAAGTGAAGATTCCAAAATAATGATACATAATAATGCTAATTTTGGTAATTGCCAAAGGTTAAATATAAACTTTACAGTTATTGTGCTTATAACAGCTATCAAAAAGAAATCTAAAAGAGTGTGTGCCTTCCTGTAATACTATATGCTGAATCCTTGTCTTACTGAAAGCCACTAGTAATTTCATTTATACAAGGGTTTCATTTGTGACAGTAATGCTGCAACATACCCTGTTATAAATTTCTTCACTGACAGCAGGCTGCTTTTTATTTGACCTTTTGACATCAAGAAACTCCACCAGTGGGCGAATTGTTATTCCCTGCGAAGAAAAAAAAAGGCAAATAGTTCTGGGTATTTTTTTTCCACAAACATAAAGAAAAAACAAAGCCTTTCAGTCTTTTCTGTTTCTGTCAGAGCATTGAAAATGGCTGTGGATACCTTGTTAGCTCTGGATACCCCTTCGCCTTCCTGACCCCAAAATCCAGCCTGACACAATAATTACAACAGTGAATTCACTCTTGTGATTAGCAGGTCTTGCACTTAGCTATGAAGTCCTTGCCAGCACACAGATTCCACTAATGCAACAGAAGGAAGGGGCTCCCTAGACCTAAGAGGTCCAATAGGGGCAACCTGACAAACCCCATCAGGAATAAATCACTTATCCCATCCACAGTATTTTTAAACTTTTTTTTCAGTCCTGTTAAGTATTAAAAAACAAAACAAAACAAAACTCTTGTTTTGTGAATTAATAAACAGATTTGCCATCATTCCAAAGCAAACATATAAAATCTTTTTCAGTGATTACATCCAAAACAGGTACTCAAAGATGTGTCAACAGTAGCACTAAAATCGCTATTCAAGATTGTGACACTATGACCTTTGTAAATATGTGTCCTTGCCTGACTATTCTCAGAGAAAGAACAAGAAGTTTTGGCTGTTCCTGAATGATATAATGGTTTTAAACAGTTATTTGTGGAAGAATTGACATAATTTGTTTATTTGTACAGACGCACTGGCACAGGGGAGAGGAATGAATCTCTCATGGTGTTGAGATCAGTCCATACAACCACAGACAACCAGGTCACATATTTCTTTTCGTAAATGAATCAAGCTTTATCTTAAAAGTAGTTAGCTTTCTTTGCCCCATTGCCCATACTGGAACACTCATCCTGAACCTCATTGTTCTGATAATTATAAAGCTGCTTCTTAATTGCATCATGGTCACTTTGTACCACTTTGTTCTTGTGCCAACATTTGTCTTTTTAGTTTAAACAGTGTTCCTCCTTCTCTGGTGTTCACTCCTTCATATAAACAGTAATTATATTCCCTCTTCATTTTGCTAAGGCCAAGGCATCCTGGTCCTTTCACATGACAGGCTTACCAGTCCCGTGATCACTTCAGAATATGGCACTATTTTCTGATGGAAATACCCGTCTCAGGATGTCTTGAGAACAGATTTAACTTTCTTCTGTCCCCACTGCACTAGTGGCTTAAACTCTGCTCCGTTATCAACTAGTACACCTGTGCCTTTTTCCCTTTCATTTTTTTTTCCAAATGAAAGGCTCCCATTTCATAAGACAAATCCCTAGTAAAAAAAAAATCCTAGTAAGAACACTTTTGCACTTATTACTATTAAATTTCATTCTGTTTATTGTATTTGCCCTCAGTTATTTTCATCTCTCTACATGACACCCCATTCACCGTCACGCTGAGAACACCTTCCAGAGCCTGTCATCAGGAAACATCAACAAGAAAAATAATCTCCTATGTTTATGTGATATAGTCAATAACGAGAATATTAAACAAAACCATCCCCAGTAACCATACAGTTCCATTAAGAACATCTCGTCAGCCTATCATCTGACCAGGGTGGTCGAATGCTGGAATAGGTGCCCAGAGAGGCTGCACAATCTCCATCCACTGAGATATTCAGAACTCAACCTGACATGGTCCTGAGCAACATGATCTAACTTTGAAGGTGACCTTGCTTTGGGCACAGGGTTGGAACAGAGACCCCCAGAGATCCTTTCTGACCCAAAGGACCATATGCTTCTATTTCCTTCTATAGGAGAAACTGTCAGCTCCTTCCTCATTCACATTACAATCATTCTAATGTCAATCTAAGCCTCAGCTTAACAAGCAGTTAAGCTAACAATTGCCTACGTAGCCCCCTGCCCTGAAGATTTTACAACAGTCCAGTTAGAGGAGATTACTCTAGAAAATAAATTGCCTTATCGAAGAATGATCTCAGGTTTCCATTTAGTAAACCACGTTGCATTTCATAACACATTCCATTTACCTCCATATTTTAAATTAATCCATTCTTCAAAATCAATTTTCACAGCTTACATGCTAAAGTCAACTACCTGACCTCCAGCTGCTCCAGCCACATTTCTCTCCTTTCCCAAGCATGAGCACAGATACTTGCTACTTCCCATAGCACCTTTATCCATGGAAAAGACAGGCTAAATTTTTTTTTTTTTTCCCACAGACCTGAAATTCCATATACTAGCCTCTCACATCTCTCTCACCACTCTGGATAATGCCTAGCCTGACATGTTTATTTGAGGGGCTTGGCTACCTCTACATCTTGCTGCTTTCAGTCACTTGCCACTCACTCTCGGCAAGGCCTCCATGGCCAGGTTGTCACCAGAGACAAGTTCTTCGTGTTCTTCCGCACACCTGGTGCTTTTGGATGGATGTCCAACCGGCTTGCGGCACCACTGCCCAATGCCCAGACTCAAACACTTCACCTCTCAGTGCCCCCCGTGTCTTCCATCCCCTGCTCACTGTGCACTGTATCCAACACCGAACTCCTGAGTAAACGCACAACGTAAACTGCTCTAACAAGGAATTAGTGCTGGGGCTGTACCCAGATTATCTTTTGTCTCTACTCCAACCTCACTAGGTCTTAAATGCTTAATACTGCTTATATGTTAGCATGAGCACTTAGTATCTGGCATACTTCTGCTACCTGTCTGCAGTCTGCATAGCATTTTTTTTAAACTATGACCATGGAGAGTACCTTCAAGTATGTTTCTTCTAGTAGGTTAGTACATTTGTTTTCCTACCCACTGCTTATTTACAACCTGTCTGAGAAAGGAGAAGTCCAGAAGAGGAAAAGCATTACCTGAATGAAAACGGTAAAGAATATCACCACGATAACAGCAGTGATGAACAATTTCTTCCTGGGAAACACAGCAGGAGGAAGCAGAAATACAAGTGAAAAACAAATAGCTCCTCGGAGGCCTCCATAGGCGATAATAAATTGGTCCTTGAAAGTGAGAGGAATTGTCCGGAACACATTAATGATCTGAGTCAGAACAAAAACACCTGAGGGTAAAAAGAAGAAATACAGGGAGGAAGGAAGAAAAAGGGAAATTAAATTACACATAAATCCCCCATAATGGCAATATTTGTTTTAAAACACTTTTAATTGCCTCTTACCTATATACTATTGAAGAAATTTAATGTTACTTAGCAGCTTGAAAACACCATGGAAGAAAAATTTAAAATTACTAAGGAGTGTAATCTTAAACATAACCACCTCAGATCTGCTGGATTTAGGACCTGAAGCAGCTGATTGATCTCCACAAGCCAGCTATCTGATAGACTCCACACCTTGAGAACAGCAATAATTCTCTGTCAGTAGAGAACAAGACTTGTAATTTTTTTTTTTTTTAATAGGATTTGAGGTGCTTTTGAATGCTTTGGCTTGTCACCTTCATCGATCTGTGCTTTGAATCCTGCAAACTCTTACTCACTCATTTAGCTTTACTTGCACAGACAGGAAGGATGAGGGACTGGGGATGGAGGGAGAAGATGCCAGGACATGCTGGTATCTCAAAGGCAAAAGCTTCAGGGATGTGGCAGACTGGAGCAAAGGTATAAAGGCAGGTGAGGGGAGCATAGGAGCCAGGAGATGGGGGGCAGTCAGGCTGCCTGTCTGCTTTTCAGCATAAGGTATTAATTGTGGGGTTGCAGGTGCAGGAGGGAAAATAGTTCAGATTTCTGCACTGGAAGGAGATTTGGGAGCTGGAAGCAGGAGTGCAGAGGCAGATCAGAGCATGAGCTATCTTTACACACGGAGTGACTGAATCATCACAGATGAAACTGCATTTAGGTCTCAAGGCAAAAGAAAAATAGCTACTACTGCAAACTCAAGAGGGATCAAGCAGTTTCTTATAGGAATTTTTTCTTCCCAATATGTCCCTGAACAAAACTTCAACTACAGCATTTCCTGTTTTGATGCTATCTATGCCAATGACTGGGAAAATCTCAAAGCTAATAAATAGAAATTCAAAAAGAAAAAAAAAAATCTAAAAAAACCCACCACAACTTGTTTAATTGTTGTACAACTGCTAATTCCTTTAAGGAAAATTTGCTTATTTTGTAAGTAAATGTTTAGTTAAATACATGTACTGTGATTAACAAGCAGACTGCCTCTGATGTTAGATGGACAGGATCAGGTCCAAACCGATTTTTGGGTTCCATTTCGGGGGAAGGTAGAAGCTGACTTTGCTATCTAGGACACATTGCAAATAAGAAGACCATGCTGCAAGCTGATATGAGTCTGTCTAAATTTTGGCATTTTCTACTTGAGAGGAGTTTAAAATTTAACTTGCAAAGAATATTAACATGTAGTCCAAGACTTGCTTACCCAGTGCTCTCCAGATTAAACAGAAAAGGAGGGTGAAGCTAACGAAGGCCCAGTTCCACTCATGGTTCTTCCCAACTGTAGACACTCCCATGAAGATGAAGATTAAAGTCTCACTGACACTGCTCAGCATCTTCATGAAATACTTTATTGTTGTATAGGATTTTTGAGAAACATTTTCCTCCACATATTTATTCATGGTCATGGCACAAGCTGTAATCCTGAAAGGCAAATATTACCCTGTATTTAACCGGCTTGACTGTTTTTTAGCCTCTCATTTCTACATAATATTATTCTCTTTTCCACAGTCCTCATCAAACTACAAAGCATAACTTATTCCATAACCGATCTCAAATGTATAGACTTGGTGAACCTAAGTTTTGCACATAAGACTTTTTTCCTGCAGTGTTTTTCCTCTGTGTTTTGAAAGAGGGAGAGCTGAGGAGAGCCAGAGGCAGCCCTGGAAAACAGGGATTGCCTCTTCTATGGCTGTTCAGGGACATCAGACAGGATGGAGCAGCATGTTCTGGGGCAGGGCTTCTCTCCCTTCTCACCAGCAGTTGTCCCACCAAACCATTCCACTCCTCACTGGCAGTGACAGTAGCCAGCTCCTCTTTCCAGGAAAAAAAGCAGCAAGGCTACAGACAACTTGTCATCCTCTGCTACTTTAGGCCACTGCTTGCTTTGCCTGTGCATACGGTTGAACAGGAGAAAAAACACCACCAGAAATGATGGTGCAGTTGCACATTTAAAACCCCTGCTAATGAACGAAATGGGCATCTAGGCTGACCCGTGAGAGAACAGACAAGGCTTATCATAAGTATACCTGCATGTTCGTGCTCTGAGCCTGTGTTAGTAAACAGAGTTTCTTAATCAGCAGGAAGAATAGCAAAGAATGACGTAACTGGCTGTACGTCACTTGCTCAGTACAGTTGCCTATGGTGCACTGAAGACCACTCAGCTACAAAGTTTACAGCTTTAAGGATAGTTAGCAGAGCTAGCTGGACAATAACCCTAAGGTGGTGCCTCAGTGTAGGAAGAACAGTCTGAATTGCCTAAGAATTTTTAGGGTGGGCAAGTAAGGCAAGATGTATCATGAAAAACAGCTGTCATTCCTGGTTCTGTTACCTTGGCTAAAAATATGTCTTTAATTTCCCAGTTAAAAATGTTATACATATCCACATATGGGTTTTCTGTCAAACCATGTACACTAAACCTAAACAAAGACAGAGATGTGTTTTTAAGTTGTCTTTCTGAATACAGCCCATAAGGACTTGTCCTATGACTATTTATCCCAGTTCCACCGAGTTTTGAGTTTATAATTATTTGCCAACATAGGGGATTACTTCTTCCTACTGAAATCTCCACATTTTACTCCGTCATCGAGGAGGATGACAGATTTGCCAGCATCTCTTTGGAAAAAGCTGAAGAAGTCTCTCCAATGTCTTACGGAGATGACACTGCAGAAAGCCTTCTGCTTCTAAGAGCCCCCCACATCTGAACAACTCAAACATTCCCGGTTGTGAGAGTGAATGGAAAAGCAGACCGAGGGAAAGCTCAAAAAAAGCTCACTGACATTATGAACACGCGTGTCTAAGTTCTTTCTTAGAAAAGAACAGATTAAAAATTTTTTTTGCAGAGCAGAAAGAAGAATCACAGAAGCAGCAGTAACTTCAAAAGGACCTTTGAATAGTAAACTTTCTCAGCTTTTTGCAAGAGGCCGTCCATAGCAGCACCTGAGGCTGTAGTCACTGGCGAACTCTGAACATGTCTCTCTTCATTAATTAAAGTTAGTTTTGTCCTGAAGTTACCTTCTCTTATGTGAAGCCAGCACGGCCCACTTTGGATGACCATGGCCAAGATCTGAAATATGGTAGATCTCTGACCTCACCAACACATCCACATCCCCAACATGACTGGCAGCATGACTTCTGAGGGACAAATCTGGGAGGACACGTGGACACTGGGAGAGGACACAGTGTACTTCGCTGACCTCTGCCAAGCAGCACAGCTCCTGCAAGCGCCTTAGGCTGAATAAAACCTGAGGAAGAGGGTCTGATGTGGGGACAGATGCATCCAATGGGGCACGCAGTGGCTTACAAGTGGAGAGGCTTTGCTAGCAGAGCAGTGCACCTACCCTAGCCTTCACCCTGCATTTTTGTTCACCTGCACTTGGTGACAGAGAATCAGAACTAGCCAGCTCAAAATGAAATGGCCATTGTCATGCAAAAACTAGCTCTAACCCTAAGCAGACTCCAAGACTACGAAGAAGGAAAGCTTTACTAAAATTATCCCAGATCCCCATCTGCATTTAGTACTGACATAATTGTCATCTCTCCTCATTGTCAGCTGATTTCACCACAGTCTTGAACAGAAAGATCCTCTGTGGCCCAAGAGTAGCACACTGTCTGGGAAACAGAATGCATCATGGTTAAATGGGATCTACTGTGGAAGAAATGATGCATATTTCACAAACTTCCTCCCTGCAACACTCAGAGGTTTAGGTAACATTTCCAGTTTGAGCACGTGGTTGGGACAACAGAGGTCCTCTATTTCTGCCAACACTGACAGATTGCCAATGCTCTTCACAGCTCTCCTCCTTGCTCTGATCTTACAGTTGCCCAGACTGGATACTTGTCATATCTCCCACAAACATATGTGCCTTCATATCTCAGGAAGAAAGTCGGAGAGGCCATGCATGGATTTTGTCCTGACAAGGAGGGATGACTTGGCTGGGACATATGCCCAAGCCCAGAAACTGTCAAATATTCCCAGGTTCTTCAGTTTACACATAGTTCTGGTGACCAACCTCAAAAGTATACATGAAGAAGTGTCTCAAGTCTGCTTAACACCTTCACCGCTCCAGAACTCTTATAGTCAGTGGCAAACCAGCTCTTCACAAGCCAGAGGCTGCTCTCCGGTTATGTCATGGGTTGTGACAGCTTTCCTGTGCATGCCCTGCTTATCTGCACAAGTGCAGCAAGTCCAATGCACCCCAGCTATCTCCAGCCAATTGCAAAAACAGTGGAGCTGGCAAGTGCAGGGGCAGCAAATGCAATATAGGAAGAACACAGTGGTTAGGCTGCAAAACAGCCATTTCCAGAGCCACAATCCCTTCAGAGTCTCAAAGATGCAGCTTTCTGCTCAAAGCATCAGGCCTGGCAAGTCCACACCAAAGACACAACACCACACTCAGTACTATTTACTACCCTCTCAAAATAAATAGTTTTCATTATTATAGTAATTTAGGAAAGCCTTGCAGCTTGGGCAGTGGGGAAGCCTGCTCTGGACAGGACACAGCTTGTTTTTGGATCCTGAGGTAATGGAGACACTGTAAATAGATGTCTGATAAGAATCTGTCACCAGATTAATCAGGATCTTTGCAAGCTGTAATTTAAAACACCTACCAAGCTTAACCACTAGAATTTAAAGGGACGACACTCTTAATATTATTTGCAGTCACATTTTGCATTCATGCAATTAGTGTCAACTAACTGATGAGTTGATTCACCAGTATAACAAATAGTGCTGTACATTATTTTTTACTCTTCAGCTAAGTAATATTCCACAGCTAATCACTGCTCACTAGATCTGGTATATCTTCAGAGTACTTATTTACATTAGAAAAAAAACCTGTTGAAGTCTCTTTAATTTGAAAATGATATGGCAGTAGATTGCTAGCTTTTAACATAAAATCAATTTCTTTAAATATGCAAGATTCTATGTATATTATTATATGTTCTTTCAAAATTAAACTTTTACTGTCACCATAATCAAAGCAAAAGCTTAGGTAGGTTTTATTTTACATTTCTTATCCACATGCATTAATTCTGGCTTCCACTTCTGTGACCAAAGGTAGCTGTCTTGCTCAAGAAGGGGAGGGAAAAAACAGTTAATTACAATTAACCTGCAACTTTCTGTGCTTCTGAAGAATAAAAGTCCTCCTGTACAAACAACACGTTTTCTGTCATGACTGAAATAAACTAGGCCACTGGGTTCAATCCTCAAGTTTCCTTGACCTACTAAATTTACAGTAGTTTCAATGTTTGTTCCTTTCAGCCTGCTAACTCACTGTTGCAAAAAAAGAGAAACACATACTAATAGTTCTGCTGCTTCACAGCCTGTATGAGAAATTAGTAAGCAGAAAATGTAGCATTATAGTTAGAAATGGAAGCAAGCAAATAAAGTTCAGATTCACATATGTACGTTTTACACCCATGCTTCTGATTCAAGCCTGGCACTCATTACAGCAGAAGCTCTTTCCTTCTGAACGGGACTTCCCTGCTGCAGCTCACAGGGACGTGGTTCAGTCCCCTCGTTATTTCAGCCAGGTAACCCGCTGCAGGGGTTTCACACAGGTATTTTAAGAATCATTTGTCCCCAGAATGAGTACACAGACTTATCAGAAGAGGGACAAGCACCTTTCATTGCCTTCTACTCCTCTGCCAGTGAATTCCTACTTGCACAGAAATGAGGCACTCTGTGTTATGTATCTTATTTATTTGATAACACTGTACGTTCCTGCTCATTTCCCCCGCCTAAAGTATGGTACAGCATGTAACCTCAAGTCTCGCTGAGTGTCTTTAAGAATCTGCTTATGAAGGAACTGGGAATGAATAGTTTAACAGATTCAAGTGGATATGGGTGAAAAAGAGGAGATCAGGCAATTATCCTCCATAGCCTGGACTATAAATGGCCACAGAAGCATATAACGAACAAATGACCCAGGTTATAAGGGACACTCCAAGGTCATTTGGTCCAACTCCATGCTCAAAGGAAGGCTGACTTTGAAGTCAGATCCAGGTAATCCTGCCATGAGTCATTTGTTGCAGAAAATAATCGGGGAACTCAATATCTGAGCACGTTGCACTGTGACACTGAGCAAAGTACTTTCTGCAGTTCAAAGCCTAGCAAAATGTGAAAAGCACAGGACAGGTTTACTCCAAGGGGATATGGAGATAATGGGAGCTATAAGATCCTCAGCAGCACTGCTGGGAGGGGGCACGCTTTACACCTCATGAGAGCTGAGACACTACAGGGCTGCAGAGAGCCCCTCCTGCTCCCCATTGGTGTCACAGAGGCAACCGTCTACTTTAGCTGTTACAAAACACATTTAGAATCAACACATGCAGAGGGCATTTTAAAGATAACTTATTTTCTGTTGTACTGTTGGAGGGAAAAAAATACTTCATGTTTCCCCTACGGTTTTGCAGCCACTCAGGGGCCACTGTTACAACAGGTTGTTAGTGCCATGGGAGGCACTGGTGTGCTGGTGGCAGGCACTGGCATGTGGTGGGTCCACTGACCCACCAGCAGACCCGCCGTGCCCTTTCCATTCCAGTACTCTCCAAATCAGTATTTTCATGCATACTGCTATAATTTTTTCCACGTACAGTTCAGCCACACATTTTTGATTTAGAAGCCCTTTAAGTATTTGATCATAGGATGTCAAGGACATTTGACTTAAGAAGTGGAGGAAACCAGAAACCACGCAAATGCTATGAATAGAAGCTAGGGAAAGAGATGGCACATTTATGAACTCGGTCAGAGTGGATGCATATGTTACTTTATTTAGGCTCGTATCAGAGAAAGAAATCCATGCAATCTTCTGCTCTACACTCATATTAAAGAACTAACCCCTCCCATTTCATGACATATTTGTATTTTTACACCAAAATGAAATCAACAGCTATCAGTTTTGATGTAAATTGCTTCCCAGTCCCAGAAAACCTTATACTGGCCTAGTGATGATATCAAACCTACCTTCATTTTCCTAAAAGATATTCATCAGATGAGGTTTTATCAAGTATTAGTGATACTCAGAAGTAACATCTAAGCTTCCACAAAACGCTATACTCCTAGTGCCTGAATGACTCATATTTACCACTAGAACAATAAAAAGTCATTAAAGAAGGTCGGACTTTAAAAATATTACTTAGACCCAGAACAAACTGTTTAAGTATAGCAAATGTCATAAAGGTTCCTTCTAAAGTTGAGGTTGTTACAGTATAAACAGGATCAAGGGAGAGACTGTGCTCTCTCTCTACTGAAGCTCAGGAGTGAAAAAACAGAAGTGAAAATATTTTTATCTGTTGGAAGTGGGAAGAATAATGTTATTTTATACATAATGATGTATACAGAGAGCATTGCAACACACAGGCATACATAGCAAGATACTAAATGGTTATATTAGCATAGGACTAGATTCTGCAAATTTTACATTCACCCAATCCTTACTGTGCTTGTAATCCAGCAGGAGTTTGCCTTAATGATATATAAATTATCTTCACTGAATGGTACTTACTTGCTCATATGACTAAGAGTTAAGATGCTGTTTCACAATATATTGGCATTGGAAGAGAAGCCAGTTCATGAAGTTCCCAGCTACCACTCCCACTCCCTCCCAGCCACCGCGGTCCCCGCATCACTGTGGGCCACCCCTCAGCCATGCCCTTATGACTAGTTGTAGGGTCACATGAGGACACAGGTCACCAAACTGATCTGGGTTAAAAATAACCCCACCAAAAATACAAGGGTTTATTTTTAACATGGAACATTTCAAAGACATGGTTTATGGTTGTGATGCCATGACCAGTTTTAGTGACACAGCTGGTGTGGTGGAAGCCGAGAGGATGGGATGGAAGTGGGAGGGGAGAGGCCGGAAATCCTCAAGCCAGCATCACTGCCATGCACAGTGGAACAATGCCATATGGCAAAGTTTGCAAAATTCGATCCTTGCTGCAATTTCCTTTGGCATTCTTACTTGGGTGCTATTATTACTGAAGTTTGGAGTACTTACGCCATGATGCCCGAGAGATGAAACATTTCAGCTGTTATGTATGACAAGTAACTGTACAGGAAGACAAAGAGTGGCTCAATCACTCGGATTTTATGGGTGAAACGGGTGGTAAAGGCTGCTACAAATCCCAAAAGGATTCCAATCAATACTCCACCGATCCCCACTATAAAGAAGTTAGCAATCCCAGCGAATATGTCAATAACCTTAATTGTGCGCATCTGGCAGAAAGACTTGAACAAATTGTACAGGACCTATGAGAAAAAGAAAGCACATTATGTTTCTGAACTGTTCTTATTTCCCTTCATGTCATTATGCTCCTCTGCTTTAATGCTGAACTTTGAATTTCTCTATCTACTTTGAAATCACTTTTGAGATACACTATTGTTTACCTCTGGTATATTGCTTATCATTTATAACTATCAGGAAGATATACAGAGAAGGGAAAATATAATTATTCCCATTTTTGAAAATGGGGCAGGTTTTGTAACCCATGCCATTCTGCAGGAGAGGACCATAGATCTATCTAATATATATATATTTTTAAATTCATTTATTTGCAGAGCTTCTAATTTCTCCATAAATGGCCATTTCATATTTTCCCAAGAATCAAAGATTTTTTTTTTAAAAAAAGGAGAAAAAAACCCAGTTTCATAATCAATGAAAAATCACATTATTTTCAAATGTGTTTGATCTACGTAAGACACCAAGAGCTGCAGTACTCAATTAGACCATAGATCCATCTGGCATAGGGTGGGGCAGAAAGTGGAGAGACAGTGACCACCCCAAGGAGTCCAAGAAACATGCCATTCATTAAGTGCTCTTTCTCTGACTTATTAACCACTAGGAATCCAATGACTTGAAGACTTTTCAAACTTTAGATTAATTCTAGAGATTTCAATTTAATTCCCATTAAAAGACCCGTTACCATGTGTTTGCCCAGTATAATTTCCAAAGCGTTTACAACCATCCTCCAAAACAAACTGTGCCAATGGCATTATCGTATTTTCTTATTCAGAGAGCCTTTTTTTGTTTTATACAGGAAACACAACAACGTAAAGCCCACATTTTTCTAATATCCAGTATTTTAGTTACTACAAAACAGACAACAATGGAATCAGTTACTCCTACAGAAACCTTAAAGGGTCTCCCCATTTGCAGACTTACTTGGGAGATTTAAGCATTGCCTGGTGCTCCCAGCCATGCAGTACCATGATGGCTACCTGGTCTCCTTGTACAGACCTAAGCTTGGCCTTAGGCACCTACTCCTGTCACAGTGGGTTCACAAGCCAAGCCACCTTGGTCATAATAAACATGACTGGTCATCTTGGACAGCTTGCAGGAGTTAAACCTCTGCTTTCTTTCTGGACGTATCATTAAACCAAACAAATTTCTGAATCACGAATGCTATTTGAGAGAACAATGTTTCATCAGTACTTGCATTGTGCCAACAATGTAGGTGTTTGAATCGTGACTGGGAGGGATTTGCCATGTTTGCAGTCTTGTTCTCTCACACATGACAGAAAGTAATTTGTACAGCTCTTCTTGGCCAAAATTTGATAGGTCTTACAGAGGCAAAAGTTCTCACTATAGAATAATGCAAAGACATGGCCTATTGTGGGTCCTTTGGGCTAAGTGAAAGGAAAGAAACGAGAAAGAAAAGAAAAAATATTCTAGGGCAAGCATGAAACAAGAAGGTTAAATCAAACTTATCACAGCCACCAAAGATTTTCATTACAAAGTGACAAACAGAAGAAGAGCAGGAACATGAACTATTGATTTGATACAAATGATGCCCTCAGGATGAGTCCACTTGGGAAAAGTGTCCTTTTTCACCTGGACAAACCACTTAATCTTGCTACTCTGATGCAGACTCCCAGATTTTGGCACTGTTCCTTATTACTATGTCCTGTGCAGGACAAGAAAATGATGTCATAGGCTCCACTGGTTTTCAACCTGTTTTGATTTGTGGACCTGATGGATTTGCACGAAGTATACCAGAATTAAGCCTATTGACAATACGTGTGCCTTCGATGATTCACTTTACAAGGACCTCTCAGTCCACAGACTCCCAGGACTCCATTAATCACAGAGTGAAGAAAAAATGAAGCTGATTTGTGTTTGCAAGGAGAGGAGTTCCCCTGAGTCACTGGCTGAAACTTGTGACTACCCCAGAGTTGTGTTTGTCTGCAAGAGACTCACAGAATTTGACATGGCAATACCCCCTTTGTATGTATTAGGGAAGATGATTGTTTTCTTTAATTGGAGCGTATACTTTTAAAAAGTAACTATATAAATTTATACAAGGCACATGTCCAAAGTAAGGCCACTGAGAACTGCTTGTAAAGAAGCATAAAATTTTGATCTTCTCAAGCAATAGCTTTTCCCTAACATCACCTCATGCTCACAGAGAAGCATCCACCCTTTCAAACAGAATGGAGCCTGTTGTTTCCACGTACAGACATCCCCATAAATCTCAAGTCTGTGACCATAAGCTATTCGAAAGAAGAAAAGCAATGTTCTCCTTTGTACCTCAGATCAAAACCAGACCGCCAGGGTAGAAGCAGCAGCTAGAACTACAGAATGCTATGAACACAATTTTAATCTCATTCCTATTGTTCTTTATTTACACTGCTGCAAATGAGATAAAAATCAGGTTCACTACCCTTTTACTCTACAGCAGTTCAGTTTTACAGCTCTCTCTAAGCTTTCAGGTGAGTTAAACAACATCAACTTTGGTCACATTTTGTAATGCATTCGGTATGAGAACAGGGTTTTTTCCAAGTTCAAGATTTGCGTTTACTCAACATCCTTCAGCTGAACTCACTGAAGGTAACACCAAGAAATATTAGTCACCAATCAATTTTTAATCTTGTCCCAAAGTATCTCTGTTCTTCCTAGACACTAATTGCTTATTTTCATCAGTTCTCAGTTATTAGTGTTTAATTCTGAAACTACTTTAAAACACTCTAAAATAATGTTTTCAGTAGAGGCAGAATACAGAGCACTGCTGTAATGTTTTCTGACATGGGAATAATATTATTGTAATGACACTGGCTCCTTCTTTGTGATTTTAAGCCCAGAATTGGAATTTAACCTGCTAACACTCAACTTCAACTGTGATCCTGCCACTTAATATCACTTGTGCTAGTCATCACTGGCCTGGTCTTTCAGTAAAGGAGTAACTCTAAACAAGATGCCAACTGGCAAACATTGTCCTCAGGCAAATTCAAGCTCCAAAATTCCATCAGTGGGGGAAAACAATAATCCAAACGCACGGGCATATCACAAAAACTACCAGGCATGAAGGACCATCTGAGAAATGCAACAGAGCTGAGATTCCTGAGAAAGCACACCTCACTTTGCATCTAAAATGAAGGTGTAGTAGCATATTTTCTGAAAAGGGAAAACATAGATGACACTGCTATCCTAATAAAAGCTTTAGCTAGGAGCAGCCAGGCAGTGCAAGCGGGATAGCAGGAAAAAGGGCTTAAAGTACTTACAAAGCATGTTTACTAGAGCCACGCTGTTCTGCACTGCCCATGTGTAGCCCCTGGGGTTTTTGATACTGCAGTGGCCATAGGAATTAAGCAGCTTCCACGGATGGCCAGTCTGCATTCAACTCCCCCCCAGCTTTGTCCCTGCATCCCACTGGGGGCACCAACCAGGGTAGGTGGGACTCAAGGGCTCCAGCAAATGAAAGCTGGAAGGTGCTGAGCTCTTCCTGCTGGCTGGTTTTATCAGCTCTCCCAGTAACCCAACAAGGGTAGAGGAATAGATCCTATTTACAAAACATGATCTTTGAGCAGATAGCTGCAGAACCTGGGCAGCACCACAGCGAGGACTGGTCCAGCAGCAGTGCCATGGGCAGGGGAGGCGAGGTCCTCTAAGGTCACCCCACGGGGAATCTGTGTGACGGCCTGGGTCACGTTTTAAGTACAATCACATAATTGCAGGTGTGCAAAATCATAACAAGGAACCATTAGCAGACCAATGCTTAGCAAGTGAAAACTGCTTGTTCTCCTGCCAAGTGCTATCTTTAAGCGATAGCTGGGAAGTAAGACTGAAGGTACTCTAAATTCCTTTCACTCCTTCATGAATATATGTATGACCAGTGCATATGCTGGGCTGGCCCTACAGACTCTATGATTCTATGACTCCTCAGAGTATCTCCCCTGTGTTAGGGTATCTGGCCAGGCATGCTGTGAGAAAGGACTGCCTCCAAAGGAGGCAGCAATGACATCTACAGGAAAGCCATGCATCACAGTTATTACATTGCCATGCCAGTGCTATAAAAATGGTGTTTTGGAGTAATTTGCCATTGGGCAATGGCACGCACGAATACTTCTATCATCAGGATTCAGTGTTTGTTGTAGCAAATCTTGCTGGTTAACTGCTGCTCCAGTGGAAAGGTGATCGATTTTGTGATTGGAAAAAGTGATTTTGGTTGGAAAAATCTACCAAAAAAAAAAAAAGTTTACATTAATATAAAACCTACCTTTTCCGCAGAAAAAACAAACACCCACAACAACAAAAAAAACCCACACTTGTGTAGAAAGAATCCCGCTGCATGAGTGGCCACTAAAAGTGAATAGAGCTAGACATGGCCATGGCTGAACTGCTAAGCTTTTTGAAACTCAGTATTTATACCCACCTATTTTCAGGACTGACTTAAGTACCACTTTAGTAATGGCAGGCAGTTTCAGCTGTAAGATAAGAAAAGCTAGGCTTTAAGGCAAGCCCATAAAAGAGGATGTGATTCAGCTGACTGGATAGAAACAGAATCAGGTAAAGCATGGAGCATAAGTGAAAAAACAAAACAAAACAGTACTCCCACGAACTCACAAGAAAGGATCAGCACCAAGGCTCAGATTAAATGATAAGATGTACATATGCTAAGCAGTTGAGGCGAAGTCCTAGAAAAGGGGAAAACCAAAGGACAATTGTGCATAGAATGGAACAGGAATAAGAAACCATTGACAGGGAAGGTGAGGACCCAATTCATGAATCTACCTGATCCTGCTGGCATAGGAAAAACTGGATCTCCACATCTCACAAAACAGAAAGCATGCCAGGACATAATTGGCATGGGCAGGATTTCAAGCATGGATAAATGGTAGTAATGTCCCAGACATGGTGTCATCAGGTGCAAACAAGGGGCATTGGGGGTGTTAATGGAATTTACAGATTGCTGTCCTCAGGTCAGCGCCAGAAACCCAGTTCAGGTAGTTAATGATTAGAAATTATTGCCTCCAGATACCAGTCCTATCTCATCTGCAGCCTGGGAGAAATGTATTGATGGTCTCAGGGCAGCTCCAACTGGATGGGCACATGCAGAAGACTCACATCAACCAGGTCCTGTGCCACCTCAGTGATTCGCCCATTCTCCCTGTGAACACACTGGGACACCCCAGACTGGCCCTTTTCCCTCTCCTGTCCAACGACATTTCTGCAGGTGAGGAAAACCTCCAGTTTCAGATTACAGAAGTAACAGAATTCAAAGATAGAGAAACCGAAGAGATCAGGTAGTAAAATCCCTAGAGCAAACATGCTACCATTACACATTACTCTGGTATAGCAAGATGCTACTGAGGTAGTTTCTAAATCTAAAGTTCAGAGTATTACATAAACACATTAGCACTCCTTGACTTGCATCTATTAGCAAACTGTAATAACCAGATACAGAGACATAATGGAGTGGTATGCAAACAATCATTTATCATTTTTATCAACTCATCATTCATCAAGTAACTTACCACAGTTATAGCATCATTCAGCAAAGACTCTCCAAACACCAGGATGTAAAGCTGCTCATTGACATGAATATTTTCAAAAACGGCCAAAACTGCCACAGGATCCACAGCTGAAATGAGGCTGCCAAAGAGCAAATTCTGCAGCAATGTGATATCAGTCAACCCAAATGCACTGATCTGGCAAATTCCATAAAGTGAAATTCCAATGCCAATGGCGTTCCAGAGCGTGCCCACCACGGCATACCAGAATATGGTACCAAAGTTCTCAAAGAAAAGACGAGTTGGCATAAAATATCCAGCGTCGAGTACAATGGGTGGTAAAAGATACAAGAAAAAAACATCACTGTTCATTACAGGTGGGGACTTCTCCTCTGCTCCAAAAATAATCCCACCAAGAAGCAATCCAACCAGAATGAGGAGACAGCTTTCAGGTACTATTGAGGGCAACTTGTGATAGAGATGAAAGCCTTCAAAGGAAATTCAAACACAAGAAAGTAAAATGGTTATTTGTACTGAATCCAAACAATTATTGTGGATTCTGTTATCTTAGTTTCTACAGTAAACAAACAGCAATCACAGAGCAATTTCATTTTCATTGCAAAGACTGAGCTGAACCACCACAACAGGTCAAGGCAAATTTGTCAGCTAGGGCAGTTAATTAAGATAATTTGGTGGAGAGTCAATTCAATGGTGAGATATTCCAGCTAATAGCTAGGCTGGCTGGAGCAACCGTGTGCAAGGTTTCTGTTTGTGAAAGCGTGAGGGTTTTTTGTGATGTGGAATCCTCTGGAAACACAATCCAAACACTTTTCTAAGGCAAATCACATCTAGATAGAGAAAAAATATCATACTAATCACCTCTTCCTCCATGCACAGCTTCACAAAAGAGCTTAATGAATACATACATTTTACTCTTAGGTGTCTTTTACAGTTTCAAAGCTAGGGAGGGGAACTAGAACATGTGACCTGCGTCCAGTTACCCATGGTCACTTCCCCAGTGACCACGAGGAAGCATTTACAGACTAAATTATTCTTTTAATTTTAGCAGAGCCTCCAATTTAATTTCACAAGAATTAACATGTTTTCCATAAGGTGACAATAGCTGTAGCCTGTATTATTATGCTCATGTTCTGTATTATATGAATTGTGGTAGCGTCAGGAATCTCTCATAAAAATCTGTGCACAGTACTGAAACAAATGCATAGAAAAAGGTTCTGAATGAGGACTTAATGGTTGAATGTTCCATAGCCTACTAAAACTCTCCAAGCCATGCAGTTCTGATTTAAAGATTCCTGTTACTTTTAAAAATTGACTGTTTAAGGATGATTTTGGCAATGAATGGGAAAAATTTTGAAGGAACTCACTCTGGCCAATCCAATGGAACAATCAACCTTATGCACCAAGGTCACATTCCAGGTCTTGGCGATGCCAATCTTTTCCAGGCTCCTCCTTATCTATATTTGGCCCACATAATTATATAGAAAACTATCCACACCCACAAGATCCCACAATTCCTGCCTAACTAAAAAGCATTTAAATTATTTTAAATGAGAGCTGCATGGAAACATTGGGTGTGGTAATAACGGGCATCTATTTCAGTAAAACTATTTGAGTAAAAATCACACCTGTAGTTGAAACAGTTAAACTAGTGCAAGCTTGACATAGTTCACATCCAGTTTCCCAATTTCACGCTTCTGTATCTTGTAACACTGATTTTGTTAATTCTCCTTTCATTATAGATTTTTTCCAAGTAAAAGAAAGCCTGAACTTATAGTTAGGAAAAACAAATGGTTAAGAAGGACCAAAGAGAAAGCTGTTTTACTCTATAGATTTTTTACTTATGTATATATACTTATTATATGTTCTATAACTATTAAAGATATTTTTTAAAGTAAGCAGCTCAAGCTGCATTTTTTTTCCTTTCTGGGTGGATACAGACTGCTTTTTTAATATTTAGAAACACAGCCTATGTGGCTCGTTAGGACTGTCAAATTCACTGTCATTCCTCGAAACCAGAATCACCAATATCCTACATTGGCAGAACAGGTAATGACCCTGGAAACACACAAATTTGTGGTTGGAGACTTGACTCTTCACCTTTCAGCCACTTCCACACAAACATTTTATGGTTTGTCCTAGTTTCTGCTGTGGTGGGATGCCAAAATTTCCAATACAGTGATTAAGCTTCCCCTGAGTAAGGTTTTGCTAAAAGAAAAGTTTTTACAAGTATCTGAAATCATTTTCCCAGTAAAAATTGGAGAGTAGCATAATTTTGACCCTGTTCTTGAGCTCCTGACTATGTAGTAACTCAGCTTTTAATGAAAACAAAACCATCCCAACCAGTTGTAATGCAGTGGCAATGAAATGTCTATTGTAAATACGAAAGAAAAACCTTTTACTTTCTTCTTTACAAGTCCCTCTTTAAAAAATTCATACCTCTCAGAGCTTTTGGGGCCCCTCCTCACCCTTTAAGGTAACGGAAAAGCTGCTGCTAAGTTAAATGTGCTTTTTATCCGTGTCAACAGCATCAAAACTCCTAAAAGACTGCCTGCCTCCATGAAAGACATTCAAAACTGATCAAGGACAGGCTGTTGTTCCCCATTTAAGAGCAGACAGCTAGGATTTAGGATCCAGTGCACACCACATCAGGTGCAGGTGCCCTGCAGTATGAGGGACACCTGCCCTGCTCTGATGGACCAACAGCCACATGGGCAGGTGCACTCTGGGAGCAGATCCCCTGCAGTACATGAATGCTTGGACTTTTATGCTGAACTCAAGACCAGAGGTACTTTTTCCTCCTCTGTCCCTGTTCTCAGGCTCCTGACTATGCAGTGACACAGCTTCAACAGCAAAGATGATGTTTACCCTCAGGCTACTGGGCATTAGGACACTTGCCTGAAGTGCAAGTTCAGTATTTTTCAAGCTGAAAGTCCATAGAGTCCTGGTTTCCTATTTCTTGGGTGAAATCCAGTGCTCTTTGATGATGGAAATGCCACTGAGATGTGTACTTATACGTGAGCTTTCCAAGGGCCCTCTGAACAGCTTAAACTATTTTTTTCAGGAGAGCAGTGTTGGAAGGTTTTCAGCTCTGTTCTCAGAAGCACTTCTAATTGTGCATTTCTGATTAAATGTAGAAGTAATGGCAATCTGGATGGGCTAGACAACATTTTGTAGGTATAGTAGCAAAGGAATTAGCAGAACTGGGAGATAAATAGACTAGCCTCACCAACCAGAGACTGCAGCATACTTCGGGTGCACTGGGTCCTAGCTAATATACTGGTGGAGTCCACCAGCATGTAAGTAACATACCTTATATATGGTATCACCAGCTAAGATGTTACATAAGTAGAGGCACACAGAAAATAACAATGCTGTCCAAGGCAACGTCTTAAATTTCAAAACGTGCCCTTGTTCTCTGCTGCAATAAAAAGCACCAAGTTTCTAACGTCTTTATGAAAATTTAACTTGTCAAAATGTTCAAGCTGACAACTTGACCACTTCAGATTTTCCTTTTTCGTGCTGCCATTTTTGCTCTCTCTAAACCTAGCTTATGACGACACAATCACAGCTAGTATCTGAGACACCTTTCAGGTGCTGGAAGCCTTCAGCTTCAGTGAAACTTCACTTCTGTAAAAAAATACATTTGTTCAAAAAGGCTCCAGTCAAGTCATAGGCAGGTGCTGCAATACAGTTGTCTTTGGGATCCTTCACACGTTCTGAGTGCCATTATCAAATGCGACTCTATCTTCTGAGCTCCTTGCAGCTGAAAAGACCTTAGGGCTCAGTTCATAAAGGTTTGCTACTTGGCAGTGCCAAGTGTAAGCATTCGGCGCCGAGCCCCAGAAAGGAATTTGCGATGCCAGATTAAGCACCGAAATTTCCTGGGCAGTGTGTGAGTCTCGAGGTGCCTGGCGTGACAGGGGAGAGATGCCTGTGCTGCCCGTCAGGAAAAACTGGGGAGAGGAATGCACCGGGGAGCGTCCGCTCTCACAGGGATGATCTTGGGGCTACAGGCAGTGAGATGGGCTGGAAAACCCCTCTTCATCCCTTTGAAGCGAAACACATGGCCCACTCTTAGTATCACAGCAGGACATGGCAGAGCTGACATCTCGGTGGTTAGAGAACTTTGCCAATCTGGGCTAACTGCAACATAAAAGAAGGCACAAGCAAGTGAAAAATTAACACTGTGGGACTGTGACTTAAAAGAGATGGGCGTCTGTCCTGGGAAGGTTTACCTGATGCACTCACTGGATAAGGAAGAACAGACGGAGCTCCAGGAGTAAGAACTGGATGTTCCTAATTCCAGTCCTGGAGTCAGGGCGCCTGTCGATAGGTGTGGCGAAGCTGAGCACCGCCACACCCAGGGCCTCTCCTGGATCCGGCCCTCATTTCTTACCACACGCACGCTTAGAACAGCAGAGGTAATGCCCTAGATTAGCCACACCAGCTTTCGTTCGGTGTAACTGATGGGGTTTAAAAATTATATGCATTTCTCCTCATCTACAATGTTTGCTTGCTTATTGTACTGCAATCAGCTTGGAAAATTAAAGTAGTCGTCACTTTTTTTTTTTTTCCCCGCTTGTTAGATGCCTCTGCACTAACAAAATATCATGATAGTCAGAATGTGAAGTCCTACAGAAATCACATATTATGGTGTATGTATGTGTTTACATGTTCCAAATGGCTTCCCTGTAGTCTTTAATAAAACAGAAACTTTTTCACCAGCCTTAGCTTATTCAAGAGTTTTTGATGTATCTACACTCAGAAGCCAGAGCAATTTTACAATACTGAACTATCCGAAATAAATTCTTTACCAAACTCCATATTTTCTGGCTATTATAGTTCATTACATACTTGGGTGTATCATATTTGAACTGTGTCCTGATTCTGCAAACATTTAAATACATACTCAAGACTAAGCATTCATCTTTAATGTATTAAGATACATGCATCAAGATATACGCATCCTTAATGGATGCAACATACAATATTTCTGCAGAAAGTAATAAAGCCATAGCAACTTGCTTGAGCAGAGGATGAGGCTCCCAACTATAATACTAGCCAGGGCAGGAGGTGAGTACAATTTTTTATTTTTGCAAAATACTAATTACCTGATCACTAGCCAGAATGGGACACAGTCTATTTTAATGTCACAAGCAGAAGCCAAAGTTTTAAGTTTTATCAAAATGTTTTATCAGAATGAGTACGATCATAATATTTAATGGAAATCTGTGCTGCTAAATCAGAGTTCTGAATAAAAAAAATGGAGTATGAGTAAACTTTTGTTGTTCACAAGGTTTTATTCCTTACAATAAGATTATCTTCTAGGTAAGAAGATACAAAGTTCATAATTTTTGGAGATTTACTGATTATTAAATAGCTCTCTAGTACACCTTTACCTGACATTCTTCAGTTTATTATACTGCACTTATTTTTCTGTTTGGGACACAGAAAGCTAATTAAAAGCATTGTACATAAGCTACACAAAACACAGTGAAACTATGCAATACAAATATTTTCCACATGAGGGAAGAGGTGGCCTTTCTTACTCATTCAGTACTGTCTTTTTTATCTTTCTCGGGACACAAGTGAATGGTGGGAAAGTACAAGGAGGCAGCTTACTCTCTCCTCATAAATATGTGCTTTCCATCGATCTGTTGTTCTGCTTTGAACAGAACGCTGTCATTATATACGGTGTTATTTTAAGAAAAAGAAGATAGTGCTCAAATGACAGCAGGGCAATCAAGGAAGAGCCAGTCGCGCCCTGGGTGAACTCTGGGTTTTATAGTCCTCATAGCCTGAGGTTTACGCCTTGCTGCAGAGGGCTGGAGGTCATCTCTTTTCTCCTCCGCGCTCTTCCTGACCGAGAAAACCCCATCTTCTGCCATTCAAATCACGCCCGGGCATCCCGCCCCGCCGAAGAGCATCAAGCCACCGGCTGCCCCCACACCCGCTCCCCCGCTGCCGCCCGCGGAGGGCCCCAGCCCGGCTGCCCGGGTGGCGGCCGGCCCGGGAAAGCAGAGGGAAGGGAGGGTCGCCCGACGGCCCCGCTCACCGATCTTGGCGAGGGAAGCCAGCAGGATCCAGAGGGTGATCTCGAAGGGGATTTGCACGTGGGGGTAGTCCAGGGTAAAGACGTGGAGCCGCGTCTCCTCGAAGGCGGTGCCGCTGGGGCTCGGCGGGGTGCCGGTGCCCATCGCCGAGGCTCCGGGCGGCTGGCTCTCCGAGGTGGCCCGCGCCTCCGCCGTCCCGGCCGCCAGCACGGCCAGCACCGGCAGCAGCGCCGGCAGCAGAGGCGCGGCAGGGTGCCGGGGGTC
>VWYH01005378.1:735251-764362 GCA_013399365.1 Pampusana beccarii | reverse complement strand
AAGCCTTGGGCTCGCCCCGCCGCAGCCGGCAGCCCCTGAGCCCCCGGGCCGGGCGACCGCTCTCGGACGCCACGGGAGCGCCCGGGCGGGGGCCGGATCCCAGCCGCTGGGGCTGGGTGCGGAGCTGCCTGACAGCGGCGTGCGGTGCGGCGCAGTGCCGGGGGGGTCAGGCGCCCGAGCGCCAATTCCTGCCCCCCAGTCCGTACCGAAATGAACGGGCTTGCAAAGGTATAGATGGAGCCGGAGTGCGTTGTTAGCTCACAAGTGCTTTAAAAGAGGTCTGTATGCAGTCGTATAAACGCACATGCATATACATATTTATACAAACTAATTTAGAGGCTTGACACGCTCTATAAACATATATGGATATGTACACGCCTACATATACATAAACATTACATTACTAGAAGTAATTCAGATGTATGTATATAGAAAATACGTATGTAGATGTATATACACAAGTCCAAATGTGTTTATCGATATATACATATGAACGTGCATATGTTTGCATATATATTTTAATAAGTTCTGTGTATGCATATATACGTGTGTGTATGTATACGTACATATATATGTTCCTATTACCAAATACAGGAAAGGTGCTTCTACCAGCTATACGAAAGCCAACATTGTTTCTTCTAATCAAGAGTTAAATTATGTTAATTTAGAGAGTTAAAAGAACATACTCTGTATACATATATAGGTTCATATATATGTATATACATGTTATATATAATAATGTACAATATATGCTATATAAATGCATATAGTATATAGTATTTTATATAGCATATTTAAAATACAAAAAATATTAATATATATTATCTATACATTACCCTCATCAAATATGTAATAGGCACAGTTCTGCTCCTGTTAATTAAGATATTTACATTCAGTTGATTCGGACAGTTAAAAGAACACACTATGAACATATATTAGTGTTCATGCACATGTTCCCATTTATGTGTATAGAAATATATAATTAATAATATATTTACATGTGTGTTTGTGTGAGCATATGTTGCTGATTTTGAGCATGTGATTGGCAAAATCCTGCTCCTGAAGGCGCTGGGGTCTGATTCCATCCGATACTGCTGAACACCAGCTTTCTGTATTTCCTGAAAGAAGGGAATCCTAGCCGTGATTTGCTCATGACTTCACCACTTGTGAGTAAGACAGTATGCCAAAGCTCAAACTCATAAAATCTTTATAGCACACCATTCACCGTGCCTTTATAGCAAAGCATGTCTTTCCTGACTTCAGATTAAACTAAAGCGGATAGTAAGAGGTCTTCTTTTTTCCCCAAATGGCAAAAAGGAACCAGTTGCTACCGCTTCTGTAGGGAGTTAAAGGTTAGAATCAATTAGCTGAGTATCCGTATTTCTCATTTACTCCCACAAGCTGAAAATAGGGGACTAAGCCTATGGTTTTAGTGATAAATTTAAAACCATGACACTAGCAAAAGATATTTCATTCTTTTATCCAAAATTCAGCCAGAAGAACTGTCTTGAATACCTAACCAGTGTATACACCAGCTAACCCTCTATCTCCATATCATACATTCATAGGTCCTTTTATTTGTTATATAAGATTCTCTAAAATAAGAGAAACAGCTGAATATTGCCAATTCTGAGGACGTTTCCTTTATAGTGAAAAAAATACAAAAAGAAAATGTGCCATCACTCTTGAATATCCTAGTCCCTGTTGAAAGATGATCCATAAGAAGCTAAGTCTAAACCTCAACTGAAAGAAATAGTGTTATCTCTCACATGCAAATCAGCCTGTAAATCGTAAATTTGATTCAGTCTAAAATCAGAAGATCTGTAATTGCGCTTGCATGTCTCATTTTATGACCTTTTCTGCAGTTGAAGAAAGCCTTTCTGAAATATACAGTTATGAAACTGTCAATACCTGCACTCCTAAGAGCAGTGTTACAAATTCTCCCTCATTACCTGACCTGTGCCTCCAGGACATTGCATGGAACTGAGAATTATCTTCAATAATGTCAATGAAAAAGCATTTGGAAGAGGCAGCTGGCCAAGGCTATTGCAAGTATAGTTTATATACTCTCTGATCGTCTTTTTTCTGTAATATCACCTCATAATCCCCCTTTATGCTGGGGTTCATATCCTCGTTCAGTAGTCACAGCAGAAACATGCTGTAGAACAGGGAGCCAGACCTCTGTGCAATAACCCCGTGGGTGTTTGGAAATTTTGAACAGCTGGCTGAGGATTTTCAGTTTGCCATAGGAGAGGGAAGAAGACTTTGGGTGGGAAGGTGTGGAGGCACGAGAAGGTTGAGGAAGGTCCGTTCTCATGGAAAACGTGCTTTGTTGCTGCCCTTTTCATCACAGGCAGTGAGGGATGACAGAGTCTGGCTGCTGTGGACTGGCAGAGACAGAGCGAAGTTTCTCCCAGACACATGAATATGCACCCTTCCTTGGGGCACCATCCACATATTTGCCATTATTTGTCCTCTTACTTTCCTCCTCTCCAAAAATTAAGGGACACACATGACAGAAATCCTTCTAGCTTAGACACTGCTGGGGGTCTGGTTACTAGAGTTTTTTGGTGGGTTTTGGTTGGTTGGTTTGGTTTTCTTTATTTATTTTGTATTGTTTTGTTTTTCAGTAATGAGAAGTAAATGGGAAAAAAAATAAAAAGAAGAAAAGATATCATTAATCCTGAGCCTGGTGGTTTACATGCCAAAAATAAAAAGGGAAATAATACATTGACGCACCCCCCAAAAAACTGGGAAAGCAAAGAGTTGAGATTAGTTACTTGAGTTGACAATGTCTATTGTTACATCAAAATAATCTGTTTTATGTACAGAGTGTATAGATGAGAATATCCAACATTTGAACAGGAATTGCCTTTACCCGATAGCATGATACAGCAGGGAAATGGACCATATTTGACTTTGGAGCTTGTTGAAATAGATTCAGTGAAGGTCAGTACAGTGTGAGGTGCTGAAGGTCTTGTGGAGTTTCGATATTTGCAGCGCGTGCTGCTTTTCATTGCCACCACCCCTGTGCAGCTGGTCCCACAGATGCTGAAGGGTTTCAGCACCAGTGGAAGGTCTTTAAATCCAGGCAAAGCTTTGCCTGGGACAGCAGAGTGGGATATGATATTCCTATTATCTCTGCTTTACCCAGGCTATATGAAACAGCAGCAACAGCTTCACTCCTGTCCGCCACGGCTCACCTTGTGCCCATCCCTGCTCGTATCTGCACAATAAGCAGCTCCTCCTGAGGGCATGGCTGGAGACATCACCATTTGGAGAAAAATAGTCCTGAGTTTCAAAGCTGCCCAGAGAGGGGAAGGAGGGGGGTCCCCTCAGCCAGGGAGGGTGATAGAGGAGACGTGAAGGTGTGTCCCTGGCGCCACGGTGTCTCGTCATGGCTCTGCCCCTGACAGCTCAATGCATCTGCTCCCACTTCAGAACAATTTTCTGTCGGGTCGCTCCGCACCATTTCAATGATAGCACAAACAGAAAGCACGTACGCCGCACTTGCCTGGTTGCAACTGATCCATAGAGGACCTTCCTGCAGTGCCCCCACCGCTGCCTCTTTGCCCGCGCTGTGCCGTGCCATCTGCAGCCGGGCGTACTTTCATCTCTGTAATTCTGCTCACAGGCATTGTCTGTTTTCCCAGATACAGTGCTAACAGCATTTCACGTGACAGATTGCATGCTATTTTATACATCCAGATGATAACTCACGTAATTCAGTTTGTTTACCTTTTAAATCCATTTATTGATTACTACTATGAAATTACTACCAGACCAAGCAGCTGCTCAGGCTGCCCACGGTGTGCCGTTTGGGAAAGGCTTTTGTAGGCACATCATGCAGGTTCGCTATAGGTGGTTCATACAGGTGTTACAACAGTTTAGTTTTACTTTTCCTATAGTAGGCATTGGAACTTTTTCATTGTAGGCATGGCTTTAAGTTGCAGCGTTGTAAGTCATCTGTTAATATTAATCCAGCCTTACCTATATAGCAGGAAAAGATCTATCATTACTGCTATTATCAAAACTTTGCTTTCACAATTAAAAAAAAAATAAATGATTTGAACAAATGAGAATTTTCATAGTATTATAAATGTGGCTCCATTTTTAGGTGTTCCCTGAAACTTATGAGGTCGTATTTTCATACTTAATTTTCTGACCTCTCTTTGATATCAAAGAAGCCTTTCTGGAAAATGTTGTTGTGACTACTTCGATAAATGGATCTCCTACGAGCTATGTTATAGGTGTTCTTTAGTAAATATGATCAAACAATCAAAATGGTTGGGGGAAAAAATCACAAATATTTTCATTGCTGTTTTAGTTCGACATATTTTCAGAAGAATAAAAAAAAATTATATTCTACTGCTGTTATTTTATTTTGATGCAAATTAAATCCGTGTAGAGGAGCTTTTGAGTTGAATACTTTTTAAATTTTCTCTTACACAGTCCACATTGAAGTATTGTAAAAATCTGTCTTCCCAGTTCAGAAGAGAATTAGAAATTTCACCCTTCTTCCTAGCCACTTCTCTAAAACATGAAAAGGTTTTCTCCAATTTTTCCCAAAAGTATAGCAAAGGAGACATAAAAACAGACCAACTTGCTGAACTACATCAGTGTGTTACTGATTTTTTTTTTTAATTTGAGTATTTCCGTTAGAACAAAGAAGGAAGTTTGACATCTGCAGCTCCATGGGAATCAGAGTAATGCGGGAAAAACCTGTGCCCATGGTACATGCAATGAGGATGTTCGAAGAATTAAGGGAGAACAGACAGCAAAGAGGTGACATAGACCTCTTTTACTTATTCAGAAATAGCTTCAGTAGAGATTTAAGGATTATAAAATACAAACATGCTTTTCTTTGTGGGGGGAGCTGGGTGCTTACCTGTGTGCATTATGCTAGCAAACATTTCTCAAAATCTCTCTTCCATTAAAGGCTGGATCCTTTTTATGAGGGCTATGTCATCAGGGCCTTGACGGCGTAACTCTGTTTCTAAATCCATTCATTAGTAAAAGAATATCTCAACTATCGAGTGATTTATTACGTAAAATCAATAGTCCATTGAGGATGTGTTTTTCCACAGCCTTTTCCAGGGCTGCTTAGCAACCGTCCCCATAAACCAGAGGCATTATACCTTCCTAATATGGGCACTTTAATGGCAGCAATTAACTTGCGCAGGTCTGAACTTTGATAAGCCGTTTTAAGGGCCTTACGACATTAACTGTTGTGTCTGCACAAATCAGTTTGTAAATTGGAAAGGGATCAGAAAGGCCACAGGTACTGGCAGCCACCTAATTTTCCAGAACTCGAGGAATGACAGGAGCAGAAGGCCACACGACTACAGGCACGAAGCATGGAGGAAGGAGCAGAACTATTTTTTTAAACTTCAAAAGCAGCCACAGGACCGAATCAGCAGCTGAGCATGAGGTTGTGGTGCAGAGCGGAGATGGCCAGTGCTGAATTCAGAGTGATGAACTCTGCTTTTATGGGGTCCCCTGAGGCCTCACGCAGGGAGGAGCTGCCACGCCGCAGCACCGGGCGCAGTTATTGCAAAGTGAAGCCCTGAGGGAGCAACGTGCTGGTGCTTCTGAGGATTATGGGCAACCACGTCCCCAGAGCCAGAGCTAATCTGGGTGTCAGAGTAATTGCACCCCTGTGAACGCCCTCCCAAAGACTTCTGCTAAGGCCTTCCCCAGCCGCTGGTGTGTACACAGGCACTTCTGCTCACCGTGAGTAAGTATCTCTAGCACGTCCAGCAAGGAAGCTCCGTGGGAGCATTTTATGCCTCATACCAAATAACAGAGAGGTTTTTGCAGTGCTGCAGGGCATCAGCATTGAATATCATCCTCAAGAACAAAAAAAGGGACCGGCTTTCAGCCACTGCAGGAGGGCTAAGTGATGTTTCTGGCTCCAAAGAGACATCTAAAACCCAAGAACGCTAATAACCCATGAAGTTAATTTTTGCCATTACTTGAAAGTAAAGTGCACTTCTTCTGTTCGTGAGACAGGCAAAATCGAGAGGAGCTGCCCAGAGGGGGTTGTGCTGTTTTTCCATTCTTTCAATACTTCTGTCCTGGGTGATCTGGGCGTCAGTAGAAAATGACATTGTTGGGCACATTTGCTGGAAACTCAGAACCGGAGATGACAGACTGGTCTCCATCTCTCAAGGATTAGAGCAATCTAATTGTTTAATAGCTAAGCAACATGTTTAATGTTTAAACTGTAAATTCCCTCTTTAGCTCATTCTTCACCAGGACATTTAGTCGTTGGACGATTTCTGAAGCTGTGTCCCCACGCTGGCTGTCAAAACTAGCCACTGTTCTCTAAGACTAGCACCTGTCACTGCCATGAATACAGAAATACTTATTTCAATGTTTAACTTGTTGGGGAAAATAGTTAATGACTAAAAGAATGCTTGCAGTTTCAGCCTTACTATGGCATCATAACAGACAACAAGAATTTTCCTTTTAAAGCAGAGTTTGGTAGGTTTATAAACGTGTTTTTAATTGCTCTCCCATGAGTTCAAGTGTTGGAGTTGGTGACTGAAGTGATTCCTCTAGTGCTATAGCCTATATTTACAACTCTGGCAACCTTTAAAGCATAGAGGCGTAACCTTTGTTTGCAAAGGGCAAGGTAAAGTCTGATCCAGTCCTAGAGTCCTGGGAGGCCTTCTGCTAAGCTACATTTCTAACTTGTGCTTTTTCAGTAGATTAATGGCACAAGTGTGTTGGACAAATGTTGCTTTCAAATATGCTGACAGGTTGGATTTTTTCCTGAAGAAAATTTCATTTTAAAATAAATGTTACAATGTTTTTCAAGCAGTTCTGAAGCAAGCAAAAAATGTGTCCAGGCTGTGCTCCCTCTTGAAACGAATCAGCTGCCACCTTACTCTCAGACTCTCCTCTGGCCCGAGAGCGTTTTTCCTCTGTGTTTGCACTCAGCTCATAAACAGAACCAAAGCTTACTTTCCCCTTGACCAGCAGAAGCTGGTTGGTACAGGCATAGCAGGTTAGATTAAGGCCCTTGATAGGGCTTTTCTAAGAGTCAGATCTTCAGGAGAAGTCTATGGGGTGCCTCACAGAGCATCATCCTGTAGTCAGTGATTCAGGCCAGTTTATAACCAGTGGCTGGAATTGCTATGTGTATAAGGGAAGTATAGGAAGCAGTTCACCCCGTGGCCCTTTTTTCACCTGCCCCTTTGTTTCTGACACCCTCTTGCCTCTCCCCTTTACACCAAGAACACACCTTCAGTGGGTTCAGTCAGACCTGACCAGCACTGATCATCACTGAGACAAGTGGAACCATCCTTTAGCAATGGATGTAAAAACTACCTTAGCCCCTCCACAATCCTCAGAGCTGAATGTTTGTCTTGAGTGATGCTGTCTGTATCCCACTGAAGCCAGGAAAGCATTCCTGACAGCTGAAGAAGAAGCAGCCCCAATACAAAATAAGGCATTTTGCAGTTTGATTTGCACTAAAAGGTAGTTTGTAAATTGCTGCAGTGGTCAGCCAAAGAATTAACTGCTTGTATACTAATGCTGTGTATGCAGGGGTTAAATAGTGTGCATATGTTATCTAGAAAAAGAAGAAACCTAGAGTAGGTGATATTTTCTATACACTATATATAACTTTATGTTAGGCTTCAGAAATACGCGGTTTAGGAGTTGGTGAACTCTTGCTTCTTTTCAGTGGCTTGAGTTTATGCTTTGCTTATCTGTCTGCAGTTTTCCTTATTTCTTATTTCTCTTTATCCAGCCTACTCACTGAAATGAATTAGCCATTTCTCACGTGTCTTATGTCACCATATTTTTATTGCAGGAGGTTAATAAACCGTTGCAGAGTCTTTAACTATTGATCTCAGCTGCTTGGCTTTACAAACAAAACACCACTTGACTTGGTGGGAGTTTTGCTTCCAATTTTACATAGAATGTTATATATAGCTTGTTTCTAATAAAAAGTGGTCCAGTTCATTGTTGTTCCAAAGGCATGGGTAGAAATAAACCTTCCTCACCTCCTCACATAATCCTGTCCTTGGGAAAGTTAGCACAGAACCATCAGGTAAGGAATGAAAAACATTCATTCATTCAAGAAGAAATATCATGGGAAAGTCCACCTTCGACATTTCCGCATAAATATAAAGTGTGTTTGGGAGAATACAGTCAGTGAGGCTGTGAGTGTTAAAAGAAAGCCTTTGAAGTTCCCTGTAGGCACCATAGAGTCAAAAGGACTATGGCTGTTAAACTCTGTCTCTCTGCTCTGGAGAATAAAGGGCACAGTATTCAGCTCCATCCAAAACCCTCCCTAACCTGCAGCCTGGTTTTAGCACTTCCTAAATGGTACAGAATCAGTACATGGAGTTAACAGAGCTTCAGCCTAAAATATTCAATGTTGCAATGGTTAGAGCAAGCGTCAGACAAGCATCAGAATCCTTTGTTTTCTAGAAAGAGCTTTCTCTTGATCTCTGAGATTATATGGTTGAACCCCATGCCTCATTTAACCTTCCAAAATAGTGTAAAGATAAATGTGCAATATTTTCATTATCAGAGACTTCCAAATAAAAATATTAAAAGAACTAGGTAGAATTACTAATATAAAACTTTTCAAAGAATTTTAATGGCATTTTAAGTCGGGCAGATGCATATAAGAGCTTTCAGGAGTGGAAAATGTGGACACTTCTTTGGAAAGCTTCCAGATGAGTGGAAACTTTTGTTAACAAACTAGTGGTTGCTGGCTGCTATAAAACAAACTAGACCCATTGATGTCATAAGGAAGATAGTGAAATAACTTCAGTTAACTTTAACAGCATTTGATAAACTTTTAAAATGCAAGATATCTGTAACTCACACCACTAGAAAAATCTGATTAACCTTTTCAGTGGTCACAATCCTTTGGCGAGCATCAGTATCACTCTGACTCCCATACCCTCTGCATCTATCTGTATTTTGAGTTTGATTATACTGCAACACTAATCATTCAGTAGAGAACAAATTTATTCCTTCTGTATGGTCTAACAGCCAACACCTTGTTTCATATTTAGATATAGATATTTAATATCCGTATCTATACGTTTACACACAAACACACACATATATATGTGTATAGTTTTATTTATATGTCCTTCGTGTAATTGGCTCTGATCAACAGTCCTACATTTTAAATTGTTTCTCCCTTTCTTCACAAATGCAGATATTGCGACTGGAATCTACTTATGTATCTTTAAATCATTTCAGCTACGCGTAGATACTTAAATGTTAGGGCTCCCAACTTAATCCCAAGCATTTACAAGTTATTAAAAAAGCAGTCGAATTTGTTCCCTCAGTTACATATGGGGATCAAAATGTGAGCATACATTTTAATCAGAGAAAAGACTGCACGGGGGAAAAAACAACAACAACAAAACAAACAACCAAACCAAACAAACAACGACAAACTCAATAAAATCTTTTTAATGAGTATAGCAGGAAACTACAGAGAAATGGTAAAGTGCCTTCCGACACCTACAACAAACAATCTACTCACACAAGCCATGTCAGGATAGTATTACTTTATTGAGAAGATTATATTAATTTCTTTGTATTTTAACTTGTCTCTGATTGCTTTCTTGTGCAACAGCCTTTCTTGGAATGTTACATCATGGAAAAAAAAAAGGTGAAGCAATTATGTTTATAGTCATTAACTACTGGTTATTTTTTTTGACTCCTCCTTTTTGACATTCCATCTATACTTCCTGAGGAAAGAATGTACTGCCAAAAAATGAAATTAGCAAAATTTCTAACAGAACTGGCAAAATAAGTTCTGTTTTCTTGACATACAGAGATAAGTAAATCC
This sequence comes from Pampusana beccarii, assembly GCA_013399365.1. Taxonomy (NCBI): domain Eukaryota; kingdom Metazoa; phylum Chordata; class Aves; order Columbiformes; family Columbidae; genus Pampusana; species Pampusana beccarii. The sequence continues at coordinate 754,530 of VWYH01005378.1, read as the reverse complement.
CCTTTTCCATTTGCAGGAACCTTGGAAAATGCCAGGAAAATAACAATGCTGGTTGTAAGGGGAGAAACAAAGGCTGCATATGTGTCCTGTGCAATCAACCTCTGCTTTCTTGTGGTGAAGTAACTTTGTCACATAAGCAGTTTGGTTCCTATCTCCGCTAGACAAGCATGTTGGTGCCAGTCCTATAATGGCAGCAAAAACCATCCCACAGTGTTTGAAATAAAACAGAGCAGCTAGTTATCTGAAAAACCTCAGAGAGGAAAGAGGAGTCAGTCTGATCTGTATTTTCTTTTGTAGAAGTCAAAAGTCTTAAAACTTGAAGCTACATGAAGTCCAGCAATGAGGACCTAACACGTTTTTGATCCTACATGTAGTCCCAGGCTGGCTCAGGACAGTACACATGTGGGCAGATATGTCCTTAGAGCAAAACAGCTGGGCTTCTTAGATGAACACGGGCACAGGGTTCATGATACAGATGTTGATGAAGCTATTCTGGTTCTGGAAATGTATTTTTTAGAGCTAATGCAAGTATCTGCTTTTAACAACTCATCACAAGTTCAGGCCTAGCATCCAATAAAATGTGTACAGATGCTGCTTATAGAAAGACCAAAATCTATTAAAACCCTTTCAACCCATCAGTAAAAGGTAGTCTTAATTTTATTTTTGGTGTGGCTCATCTGTCATTTAGCAATGGCATCTGTGCCCCAGCTTGTCACCCTGGGCTCTATTTAGGGCTCCTGGAAAGCAGCAGGCACTTCAAAAGGGCCCATCAATCACTGCCTGTAGATGTTGACTCTTACAGCTGAGCACGAAAGTATCCCAGGACTGACAGGCTGGCACACATGTCTGAAGCCAGATGTGGTGGATTCCAATCCCTCATTTGTCCTTCTGCTGCTACTGAAGTCACAGGCCAAGCTGAATAAGGTGCCTTCTACCTCACTGTTCGCTTCATGTACCTCTTTTCATGACTTCTCTTACAGTGCTGAGATGGAATATAAGTTTTGGCCATTGTTAAGAGAATTGCAGCTGTGTGCATTGTCCAGGTCATCTCCAAGTGACTACTCACAAGAGGGGAAAGGAGCCGTGGATGAAGGGATGGCCTAGATGACCTCCAGGGACCCATTCTCAACCATTTTGTGATTCTGTGATGAGAAGGGATTTTACCTATCAGCTTTGCAGTGGTTGGTGTTCTGGGAGCTCCTGAAGAAGCCTTCTCTCCTTGGGTTGAGCCTCAGGTTTGTCCCACCTGCAGCACACTAAAACAAGATTAACAGAGAGATGCAGATTGCCAAAATCACAATGGTTAAAAGAATGGCAGCTTCAGATGCAGTTTTTGGAAACAGGCATAATTGTTATGGTTCAAAGCTGGGACTGAGCAGAGGAGTTGGCTTCTAACTCAGGAGGTCACTCAGACTCTGGGCTTGGGCTGTCCAGTTTACCCTGAGAAATCATGCCCAAATGCCTCTGTGTGAGGCCAAAACCAGAAAGTATGTAACTCTCCTCACTGTAAGAAATCAAGCAATTGACCCAACCAGCAGTTATTGCAGAAGCCAGATAATCTCCACATACACAGAGCAGGAGAATTTTGGGGCTCTCTGAAAGAGGAAATCCTGCCTTGTTGAACTCAGTTGCAAAAAATTCAAATCCAAATGTGATTTCACCCTATATTGTACTCTTGTCCTTGCGGAGATTTTTGGTTATAGATAAGGATCAGCCAGAGTTTATTGCAAAGTTTATTTTGTAGTAAGTCTGTAGCAGCAATTAAAGTTCCAAAACAGTTTTCACATACTAGTAATTTAAAGAAAAGTACATCTCTGAAGATGTAATTTTCCATTTTTAATCTCCATCCAAAGATATTCTTTAACTTTGAGCAAATTCCTGTCAAACAGTTATAATTGTATGAAAAAAGATACTTTTCCAGATGAAAAAAAAAAAAAAAAAGATAACTGCTGAGTTTTTCCTTTCTCTTCTGTAAGATAAGCCAAAAGAGCTGACCTCCGAAGACTGGCACATAAATAAGCACTCAGGAACTTGTTCATAAATGCACTGTGAGATTAAATGGGAAAAGAACTAAATTATAAAGCTTGAATGCTGGGTAATAAGAATGCAGAGTAGAAAAATGGCAATAAGATATTTTGTTTCCTTTTGAGTCACAACCTGCTTCCTAAACCATACCTGAGATAGCAAAGCTAATATATGTGGACCTGGGGCTCAGCTTTAGCACAGATATCAGAGTATGGATGATTTCAGCCTTCAGTGCAAAAGTTATAGTTATATACAATATTACAAAATTACAAAAAAAATAGTGTTCTGTCACTAGGTAAGCTTGGTAGAAAAAAAATTTTCTTTACGTAGAATCATAGAATAGTCTGGGTTGGAAAGGACCTTCAAATGTCACTTAGTCCAACCCCGCTGCAATGATCAGGGACATCTGCAACTAGATCAGGTTGCTCAGAGCCCCATCCAGCCTGGCCTGGAATGTCTCCAGGGATGGGGTGTCTACCACCTCTCTGGGCAGCCTGTGCCTGTGTTTCACCACCCTCATTGTAAATATATAGAATGTAAATATATAGAATTCATGTATAGAATGTAAACATATAGAATTCATATTGAATGCTTGTATGTGCTATTCTAACGTAAAATTAATTTACTTAATGTATAAATTCTCCCAGGAATAGAGACTTTTCTTGGGAGTCTCTTTAGAAGAATGAGTGGGTAACTGGAGTCCTTTAACTTGCAGAGGTCTTTGTAGGATGCTAAATACATTGAGGCAAAGAAATATTTGATCCAACCTACCACTCAGCTGTACTTCACAATCTGAGCACTCTCCACAAAAATTTGTCAGACTTACGCAGAGTGAAAAAAAACAGACAGAATTTCCCAGAAGTCAATGAAGATCTTTGTCAGGATCATTAATTATATATGGAAGATGCATCAATATTTATTTCATGCCTGAGAGCATGAAATTCTCAAAACAGTAGCTGTAATATTTGGCCTTACTGTGAAATTTGTATAAGATGCCATAGCATTTATGGCATCTATTACATATGCAAACTAGGATTGATTTTAATACTTTCTATTTTGTATATCATCTTGTTCTTAGACTGGCAGAACAAGCACACCTCTAATATCCAGTTAATGTTATCATAATGCACTGATCTATGATTTATTTTTCTGATTTTATCTATATCAAAGTAAGATATTGCTTTATGTGCAGTTTTTAATAATTTTTATTAAAAATACTTGGGTTTTTAATTTAAAAAACTTATTGTGGTTTTTTTCTCCTCCTTACACACAAGGATATTATAGTGGATACTAGTTAAGTGTCATTACCAATTTTTCTCTTGTGAGAAGTATGTTTTAGAATCAGAAGGACAGCACTGGTTCTAGGAAGTATACTAAAAATAAATCTTCTCAGGCTCTGGTAGAGGCATTAACAAATTAAAATACCTAAACCGGGAAAGCCTCCAGCTTTGCGATCATGGTTAGACCTGACACAACACTAGACATAGAGGGAAAAATACACCAATCTGTATTACAGTGGCTCCTAGAAAAGAAAAGTGGTGTGGGTACTGAACAGCACAGAAGCATTAAACAACTCTAACAGTAAGAAACCCTGATCCTCACTTGTGCCTCTGTTTAACACCAGGTAGTCCTTAGCAAAGGCTGAAGTCTGAAAAAATAAGGACATAATAGCCTGATTTCCACAGGCATTTCCACTTAGCAGTTAATGGAAGTTTTCTTATTGATTTCATTAACTTTAATCATACAGGATAAATCCTTAAATGCTTGGCTTTACTGAGACTACTCCCAACCTTGAAGTTAAGCATTAAGGTCCAGATCCTTGTGGGTATTTACGTGTTTAATTATTTTCCTGGATCAGAACTAGCCCATAAAGACATGTTCCAAATTCTTGGTCATAAAGGCATGACAGTTCCTAGATACTTCTCCTTGCCGCAGGCAGCTCGCCAACTGGAAAGCTTCTTTGCCTCAAAACTTCAGTACCGTGTGTCAGGCTGGCACAGGGAACTGGTCACTAAATTCAGATCACGTAATACATACAGGCATGATGTTTTCCTTTGGTGATCTAAACTCCTGGAATGCAGTATAGTGCTTCAAAAAAACCCACAGCTCCCCTAGTGTGTTCTGTCCTCTGTCTTCACACCAATCGTTTTTAATTCCACATTAAAAAGGAACCGTTTTTCCAAAAATAATTTTTAAAAGACAACTATCCTGATGAGGATTGTGACTTCAGTGGGTGTTGGGTAATAGTCACTTTCATACGCAACCTGAAAGCCGCTCCCTTTTTGCACAGTTTACTTTTGGTCCTATTTAATCCTAGCAAAGGACTTGAATGTGTCACCTCTCCTTTTTGGCTCTATAAATACATTGCTTAATTCCATCAACAGAGGTCACTGCAGCTCTTTTCCTCTCTGGTGAAAGCATGCCTTTTCCAGCAGATAAAGCAGAATTAATACTCTCATCTAGCATAGTTCTAGTTTATCCATTAGATACTGATGCAGGAAAATTTACACATAGTGGTAGTCTAGGAGAAAAACCCGCAAACAAACAAACAGTAAATAAACAAATATCATAATAATAGTAAAGGGAGCTCTTTTGAGCTTTGGTACTTAACCTAATTTATGCAAGCTTGTTTACAGTGGTGTTTTGAGTCTTGTCACTGCATCTGTCTTTCTTCTTATTACCTAGGAACAAGACCTCTAAATCTGGTCTTGGCATCAGCTGTTATATCTGCTCTGCAGTGCATGGTAAATCAGTATCAGGCATTTTTGCATCAGGGAATGAGAAGAAAAAAACTCCTGAAAGAGCTCCTTCAAATTGCTAAGACTTGATTAACAAATTTTTCAGCAGTCATCACTTTCATTTGAATCTATGTTTGCATACTTGTGAAAATGATGGGGAAAGATTTGGGGATATTTATCATTAAGAGGAATTCAAGCCAAAGAGTCCATTTAAACCAGCAGTAATGTGAGCCTTGCAATTTTCTATTGCTAAACCCGTTACAGCAGATTGAGCCAAATATGCTTGCAGACAGAGAGCCCTTTAGAAATAAACAGAATACAGGAGCTGTACACAGTGAGACACTGTTAAAAAAAATACTTTTATGTGTACATGCAGAAATAGCTTAGTTTATTGACGAGGAAAGGAGCATTCATCTCAAAGCTAAAGCAGCCCTAACGCCTAGCTTTGAAAAGTCGCTTCTCATTCATAGGTGCCAAAATCACCTAAAGGATGAGGACAGCAGAATTCCACTTGAGACTCAGTCAACTACCTTTAGATGTTCGCCATGAAGGTATGTACATGTGGGGCAGGTGACTGAGTTCCCCGGGGAGTTAGTGGAGTCGTAGCTGTTCATCAGATCACCACAAGGTAGCTGCTCACATCCATTCAACCGTTGTGTGCCATTGTCTGCTCTGTGCAGATCCCTACCAACTCAGCCCCAGGGGTGCAGTCCAGCTGCCATGAAAGTGCTCCAAGGGACCTCCCTGGCCTCCAGCTGCTGATCCAGGGAGCAAAGGGCTCTTGTGCCTCCTGTGTCAAACCTGGCAACCCAAATGGCTTGTGCACCTGTGTTTAACTTAGCCCTGACTGTCTTTATCCCTTTCGTATACGTGAGAAAATGGGGGCATAGAAAGCTGAAGAGATTTGTCCTTGGTCTAACACCTGTGCTAAACACCTACAGCCTCCCTCACTGGAACAAAATGAGGAATAAGTAACTTTGAAGAGCTTCTGTTCCACTTTCTAATGAAAAAGTGTATTTGCCATGGCGTATTCACAAGCACCTTCAATGTTACCAAGTTTTTCTAACTATGCAAAACATGTAGAACATATGTAGTTTTTTGAAAGTAGTAACAGTGAATGTACTAGGGGGAAATGAGTGAAGAATTACATCTTTTTTTACATTACATGTATTTTATGGATGTATATTAAAGACAGCAAAAATTAATGGTATCTTTTAAGACAGTGAGTGTTTGTAAGCAGCAGGTCCTGATGCCTGGCTTGAAGCAGTGCACAAACAATGTAATTTTTGTGCAGATTGTTCCCTTTTTGTGGTGAGAGCCAGAGGAACAGTTTCAGCCTGGTCTTTTGTTCCTTTTTGTACGTTTCAGTCATCTGAAAGCCTAAGGGAAGTAAAGGTAGACATAGGGTCAAGGGACCAGGGTCTCATGTTTGGTTCCTGGCACTGTTCCTGCGTTACGTGTACACACGGCTCATTTGCTTTGTGCAAGTTTCTCCACCTTTCACGTTGTGCTTTAACATTGGCATAATTCTCAGGGTGTCCTGTCTCTGAACTCTCTGTGCCTTGTGTTCACACAGCACCTGGAAGACACTGTGCACCACTGCAAGTATTATCAATATTAATCATCATGTAATAGTGAAGCTGAATATATGTGGGCAGGTAGATTCTGTGATGGGAAATCTGCCCTTAAAGAAAGGCATGAATAAAGCTAGCTAGAGGGCTATAGGTTTTATTCCAAGATATCTTAAAAAAAAATAAGACCTCTTTTATGTTGGCATTTGTGCATAGCTCATTATTTTCACCCCTTATCACTGCTGATAATACAGTAGAGCAAGGAGCAAATGGCATTAGGCCCAGTACCAACTAATGAGCCTAAATTAATACCTGACATACACGCCAGTGAAAAAAGCCATTTAACTTCAGGTTTCTTTCATGATAATTTTGTATTTAGTGGAATAAGTTATTGATGGGAAAGCACCAAGCAGATCCGACCTGTGTTTGCATGTGTAAAAGTGATGTTGCAGACGACTAATAGCTGTGCCCCCAGCTCACTGTGGCTATTCTTGACAGATACTTCTTTTCTCCTAGTTTGCTCCTACAGGGACAGTAGAAAAAAAGTCAGCGATGATGTCCAGTTTGGTTGTCTGCTCCTATTCACTGTTGGTGTGGCTGCAATCTACCTTGACAAAGAAAGAGAACTGAGAATCAGAGCTTGGCAGTATTTTCTTCAGCCCATATCTCATTTCTTATGTTTGAAGGGTAGTAGAAACTCAATTTTTTCCAGGAGTAAGGGTGGACTAGAAAAAAAACAAGAACTGATATTAACTTTTGAAACTTCACACCTGTGAAACCAAAGAAGGAAAGAAAAAGGAGTTTCACTTGTGATTAACATTGAGACAGTCTCAAAAGAAAATAAATTAGGCAACTTAGCTCAATAAGTCCTCTTAACTGGTTCAGAATATTACTCATGTTACCTCACACCTCTTATTTTAAGGTTCTTAAGTACAGTGAGTTTGGCAAAACAATAAACGTAATTGTCCTACCTAAAAAGCAAACAAAATATAAAGATAAGGTTATCTGTTTTTCCACTCTTAATGTTTGTGTTCTACCATTTATGTAGATAGAAAATTAGAAAAAGCGCCTATGAAGAAAGGAAGCTTGGAAATATTTGTTATGTTTTCCAGACTCTCGCATAGGCTTTTAAATAATAGCTACCACTCATATAAGACAATAAAACATGAGTTTTCAGGGTCCAACGGTTGCAGAAAAAGCACTGAAGGTGTCAGTTCTTAAAATCTACATACCAGAAAGAAAACAAGAATCACTTCACAATTATTTTTGTCTTCTGTTTACGTAAAAGTCAGGTTTTTCATCCATAGCAATTTGATGATTTCCCCTCCAGATATCACTGGTCCTCTTTCTCTGACTAGCTTGCTCATAAGCTGTCCTTCTCCTGCTGAAGGTAGTCACAGTTGGTTCTTCTCTACCAGGCTCTCCAGTCTGAAACCCTGGCGTACTTTTCTGAACCTCATATAAGCTTTCTTAACTGCCCTAAATGTATCTGAAGTAACTTTTTTCTTTTAATTTGGTCTGCTTTTTTGGCTCACATGCACAGTGGTAAACCGGTCCACCTAGACCTCCTGCCAGGGTGTTCTTTCTTTTCCCAGGTATTATAGCTTCTCCTCTCAGGCTTTGATGGACACACACCTGCTTCATTCACTGGACTCTCGAGACACGTTATTAGGTGAATTATAGCCCTGCTTCTCTCCTCCCCCAGTGTGACACACAAACAGCTTTTCTGTCCTTCACAGCACCCTTCCCAGTCCTGCTTGATGGTGTCACCATGTAGCCATTGTGTTGTTTCCCCAGGTGCCATACAGACGGCAGCAGCATCTCTGACCACGCTGTTGCAGATGTTCCCAGTGGGCACCACCTTCCCTGGAAGAAGGGCCACGGTGATGCCCTCTTTCCGTGCACTCTGTCAAATGGTATTTCTGGAGGCCCCAGCTTGGGTGCTCCCCGTGCTGGCTGCTATTGCGTCTTGGTTGCCAGTGCTCCCCTTGCTGCCACGTCCTTGGTGGTAAGCTCTCTGAAGAAGAGATTCTCTAAGCTCTCTGAGGAAGAGATTCTCCTTTTACTACATGTTCCTACTTGCCTAGAACAGTAGTTGAAGAATAACAGCTGCAGCAAGAACAACAGGATCTAACAGTTAATCACACCGTGCAATGAGTATGGAAGTGTTGCCGGTGGCTCACAATGTACTAGTGACCTTGATAACTCCCTCCCTTTTTCTGCAATATTCTATTTGTCCGTTGTTGCTTTTACTATTAAAATATTTTCTCATCATGACTATTATTATTGTCTTACTTTACTTATTGATTAGCAAGTTCTGTTCAAGTGTATCTCCTGTTTTCTCTGCTGTTGAAGGTACAGGTTATTCATTATTATTACTTCCTGAAACTCACCTGTCTTGCACTATCCTCCCACCCCAAGGAAATAGTCTTAATTCCCTGAGTTCTTGTTTCCTCTCTGGATTTTGAATAATAATTCCTCACCTTCTGGGCCTGAGTTTTCTCTGTTAGTTCACCTTAAATCTGAGTACAATTTAAATTCCTGAGTAAATAGTGCTGTACCAGCCTGAAAAACGAGATCTTGAATTAACTCACCTTTGCAAATTATCAGCACAAGTTTCCTGAATGTGGCCCAGGTTAAAGAGTTTAAGGTTGCCCACACACAGTGGTTTTCAAATCATGCCCTAGACCACTTCAGTTTTCTTTATGGACCAGGTCTGAGAGCCTATAGACGCAGAGTTAGTTACTTGTGGTGAAATATTGCTGTAATTATTGCTATTGAAAGCCCAAGCATTGTGCTTCTTCAAGGAGAACTCTTTTGTCCACAAGTATGAAATACCCATGAGGACAAATAAACAGTGCAACTTTATATATTAGAACATATTTTATACAGGCATTTGCAGTATTGTTACTTGGCTAATGGCCAGCAAAACCACTAACAGCAACGTAAATTGCAGAAGGAAATAGTCTTCCAGTCCTGTTTTCTAATTGCTAAGAAAGAAAACTAAAAATAAACTTTACATGTTTGGGGGTCAGACTGCAAAAGCTGAGAGACCTCTGTTAACTTCTAGATGCTCGATGGCTTTACAATCTCTGATGAGCCGGCCCACTGATTTCATCAGAGGAAAGATTAGGAATGAACCATAAGTGGGAGACTTTATTCCAGCTATGCACTAGTTTTATTTTTATTTTAGAAAGACGTATTTTTCTCTAGTCCTAATATAGATAGTAGTTAGAAATTGAGTGCTTTTCTCCCTGCTTACAATCAGTAATTATGTAAATGCTCCACAATTTTTATAATATTTAATAAAGCATTTGGAAGTCAATTTTAAATGTGCCTTTCAAACATACCCTGACAAAATTGAACAGACTTGTCTTTTCCATGTTGTATGTCTAGTCCTTTACTATGCCACTCCAGACATCCCATTACCCTGTATCTCACACAGTTTGTATCTGTTCAGTCCCCCCAGAGAACACGTTGAATAAATCTTCTTAAAGAGGAAATGCTGAGTTTGCAGCTCACAGCAATTGCTCTGTTTAATCTCTCTCCTAAACCTCCTTTTCAAAATGAGACAGTGTACCTTTTTCACCCTCCTCTCAGATGTCAATTTTCTCTTCATTGCTGTCCCCAAGGATTGCCTCCAGTTCACACCACCACCTACCAGCCAGTTTTGGAGATCCTACTGCCTTCTGACTCTGCAACGCAGAAGCAGGTCCCATACCTCCATCACCCCTCTTCATGTACCTGTGTCAACTCCATGGCCTAAGGACCACATCACACGGGCACCAATTTTGCCCTCAGTAAAATTGTATATGTCAACTTGGTAGTTCACAGTGGAATTTAAGACCTGATTTTGTGTGATAACTCTTATTATTAAAATAATGTTTTCACTGAGTTTTATGATATGTCAGTATAACTTGCTATAGGATTGAGATCTGGCACAAGGCTTTTGTTTAAAAACTATTGTGTAGCACTTCCTCTTCTGGTGGAGGTGGGTTTGTTTGTTGATTTTCAGATACAGAACTGTAATTCATTGCTTATTCCGTGTCACTACAAAAGCCAGAACCTACCCTCTTTTAATAACGTGCCACTGCTTTCATAAAAGGAAGTTGTAAAATTTCTCTGACACAATAAGGAAACGCAAACGTACCTGGAGTTTCACAAAGCTTTGCACAATTTCGTTACAATTCATTATGACCTGCTAAATACAAAAACTGTAAACACAAGAAAAAGGGCTTTTATTTTTTCCTTTGGTGGCACTTTTCAAATTTGATAGTTTAGATGCTACTTATCCTGAATCAGAAATCCATCATAAGAAATATGAAGTCGTAAGTTCCGCTTAGAAGTTTTTTCTGGACCAGTACGTAGAAGCACTTAACAGTAGTATAGAAAAGAGAAACATGCAGGTGGCACTGCCCTCTCTAATTCTGACCTCTGAGATTCTTAGGGTAGCATTTACAGACCTTGAGTTGGGCAGCTAAGCAAGCTCTGAGTGGAGGAGAGAGAAGGAAAGTTGAAAAAAACATGACTAGACTTGGTGCATTTCCCAGATGTATATTTGAGTTCAGTGCAACTGGTAAGGGTGGGTTTATGGACTTCCGGACTCAAATCATCCCTTTGGATAAAATTAGCTCAAGTACGGTTTCAAGACACAGATGAAAGAGGTGCTTCCACTTTGCAGGAAAGAGTTTCATCAGAGGAATTAGGTGTCTGAGATTTTAGACTTTATTCAAAATGGCTAAAGACCACAGCTTCTTGTACCCCCCACCACTCAGGAGACCCAGCGTGGGTCTGGGTCATGGGCACACAGAGCCTGTTGGAAGGAAGCTCAGTAGAATCATAGAATCATTTTGGTTGGAAGAGACCCTTAAGACCATAGAGTCCAACCATAACCTAAATCTAGCACTAAACCATGTCCCTAAGAGCCTCATCTATATGTGTTTTAAACACCTGCAGGGATGGCGACTCCACCACTTCCCTGGGCAGCCTGTTTCACTGCTTCACAACCCTTTCCATGAAGAAATGTAGGAGGGCTGGGAGGTCCTGGGCATCCTTGCTGTCCCACATTTGCAAATAAAAGGCATCCTGACAGCACCCTTGCCTCAGGAGTACTCTCTGGATTTGTATATACCGGGATGCTTCCTTTATTCATTTAAAACTGTAGATTGGGTGATAGGTGCCTACATGTTGAAACTGGTTGAAGTAACATGAGTTATGGACTATCACAGCAACTGACTTTAGGCACTTTTGCAGAGCCAAAACTGGAGATATCAAGAGATTCCCAAGTGCTAAAACTGGCCACTAAAAATCCTTTTGACTTAAGTACCCCTTGAGGCATTTAGGTGTCCCAAAACCTTCTTTTCTTTTTTTAACTTTTTCCTGGAACATCTCAACTACTATGAGGTCCAAAACTCTAGGCAAGTTGAAGTTACCAATCTCGGCACTCATGTGCCAAGCATGTCTTTCAGTGTTTCTTTCTTCTGGATTTAGGCCGTAGTACAGAACAGAGGAAGGCAATACCAGCTTCCCCACATAGCATTGCATCTGTCGAACTACTGTAATTTAAATCCGTGTTCAAACCTCTGCAAACACCATGTTCCTCTCTTTCCTGCAGTGTTCTGTTGGAAAGAAAGCTTGATACAAACATATAAGAATTTGAATCTTCTCCATACTACTAAGTACCTTGATACAGTGCTTGAAAGTGATATGAGAATGAGTACACTGGTCCCAAAAGGAAAATTGTGGTTTGGTTCATGTAAGAGCTTTGTTATTTTCTCTGGAGCAGTGCACAAAGGGCCCTAGAGATGCAAACACCACTCTTCTCTGCTCCTCATATGTCTAATGGCCTGCCTGGTGCCATCGTTTCTGTCTCTTCTTCTGACTCATACCCCTCTACGTCTCCCACAGTGAATCGAGACTTTGGCATTAGAGCCAGATTTTCTGCTCTGTTGAAATGATGCTGCCTGATTGAATTTCCTCTTCGACTTGAGAGGTTGGGTGGGCCTGCTCGTCTATCCAAGTGTGCCATTGGAATCAGCTCTTCCTGATGGTGCTTTGCTTTGAGTGGCCGTAGTCGGGGCTGGGGTCTGGACATTACTGGGCAGTCAGCATCAGAGCCACTTCTGCAGTGATCTGAAGGAAAACAGACAAATAATTCATATTTTGAAGAAAAGATAAGAGAAACACCATGGTATTGCCAAGGACAGTTAAAAGATATTCAACACAATACAGCATTATGGTTTTAAACCTTGGAACTGAAGCGTTTTAAATAATTTCTGTGGAATAAGAGACCAGTCAAGAACTAAAAATAAACCTACATTTTTATTTTCGTCCCAAAGCTGATGTTTAAAAGATTTTATTGATCTTGTTTCTACTCTGAAACCCCAGCAAATGAGCACATTCAGCTATTTTTAGTACCTCACAAAGCTACTCAATGCCTTCACAGCGCTAGTTCATGTAGCTTGCAATTTTCTATGAATTTCACAAGTCACCTGGTTCCATGGTTGAAAAGCATTGTTAAACCCACAGCAGAAGATAAAAAGAGACCAAGAAGACCCTAGTGCCACCAAAAAGAAAGTTTACCGGTCACCTGTGGTTAACAACTGGGAAGAAAACAGTTTCACCTGAAACCAGGAGTTTGACTCTAGGGCGCTTTGATTACATTGGGTGTGTCAGACCTGCTCCAACCAGCTTTCTTCGACACAAGTACACATTAAAATTTGCCTGCAATTGGCTAATAACTGGATCTCTCATTCTGCTGAGTTTTCAGAATATCCATTTTATTTTTCTTAAAGCCACTTGTAGCGTGACTATGCACCAGTAAATTAGTTAATTTAAGAAACAGCTTGTAACAAGCTAGGAGGTATTGGCAGATAAACAGAAAGGTCCATGGCTAATAAAATTAGACTATATCTTTCTGCAGTTAAAGCACACATGTATTGGGTATGGTCACAGTCAAAACAGTCAAAATTTGGTATAGTCACAGTCAAAATTTGGTATAGCCACACAGTCAAAACTTGTCAAGCTGTTGCAGCCTAATAACAATTAAATTATTTTTTGCTAATGTTTACTTCACAGTTGGCACAAAGAGTGCATGCACCAGCACTTACCACCACCAAACAGGGTCACAGATTTCTTTAGCAGCAGAACCTGCTTCTGTTAGGTCATGTGGGCATATTGCACCCCCGGGAATAAAAAAGGAAACGTAATCTCAGGTTTGAAGGGCTTGTACTTAGCCCTTTGAGGGCATCACTGCTACAAAGTATGAATGATATGTACTGTCAAAGAAATAATTCATTTGTATGAATGGCAGAAAAAGCTGATAGACAGCTTAAGAACCTATTTGTAGTTACTTCTAACCTCTTAGTTGCTAAACGTTCTGCTCATGCCATACATAAGAGCTAAACCAAACTTGCTAGAGGATGTTTGTTGCTGGAGGGCTTCCAGGCATAGACAGAAGAGGTGGTATTTATCTCCGTAAATGCACATGTGCGTATATGAGGTTGTCATTCTAATTTCCTACATACCGAGTATTTATCTTCTCAGTTCAAAGTGTAATTCATCTCATCCTAATACAGTTTACAAGAGGAGTTTAGGGTGGCTTCCTTCTGCAGCAGACATTTAAAGTAATGTGAATAACTATGCAATGGACCTAAGACAGGGCCAGAAGCTCGACCAGGAAGTTTAATTGTTTGGACAGATCACAAAGCAGGGCACAAATTCAGGTCTATCTATTAGTAAAAATGTACCTGCATTCACTGTTTCAGTATTTACTCCTCTCCACACTGAAATAATGTGCCTGTCTGCTATAGCAGAACTCAGTCCCTTTAAAGTGTCTGAAATGTTTTCAGGCCCGAGGCTGCTGCGTAGAACAGTTTGAGTCTTTTAGAAAGATGTACATCCCCCACCATGACATCCTGACAAAAAGAACAGAAAAGACTGAGCTGTACGAAAAAAAAAAAAAAGCCCTTGAGTAACTTCAATTTTCCCCTCTGAATAGACTCTATGTGTTTCTGTTCTGCTGCCATCATATGTGAGCGCCCAGCCCCAAAGTTACCGTTTGCCTACACAAACCTCTTCTGCTTTCATCTCTTTTAGAGTGAAATAGAAAATGAAGAAACAAAATGATTTTGCATCTGCAGGAAACAAACCTTGTTGTCCAAATTTTGATAGAAAGCTGAGGACTAAAAGTAGTTTCAATTGCTATAGCTAATTTCGCCAGAAATTAAAAGAATTTTTTTTCTAAAGAACCCAAAGGCATTTCAGATCACATAATAAAGGCAGAAAGGAACCAAGGAGATTACAGATGGAGACAATGTTGAACATTCAAGTGTCCTAAATTCCATGTTTTCTCTGACACTGTCCTGTTATGTTTCTGTGGGCAATTCAGCATTGCTCCATCCCTAACCTCTAGAGTGTAAGTGATGATGGGTCTGCATTTTACTGTGTACATATGATAACCTGAGACTGAGAACTTTATCCAGTAATACAAGTATTACTATAGAAATAATTATATAGAGCAAACTGGGAAAATGGGAGAAGAAAGGCTGCTTGGGGACAGATTCTGACTGGTTTTTTTATTAGATTATGTGATTAAAGGCTCATCTCCACCAACACAGAGGAGCACCAAGGCACAAGGGCAGGTGGGGAACCCCTCAATACCCAAATCAGAGGAATGAGCCTGAACTCCTGCCCTGATCCATCATGGGGGTGATCAGCTTCATGGACAGGGTGAAACCCACCATGATGAGCTAATGGAGAGGGTCTCTTTAGGGCACCTCATAGAGTGAGGTGTGGGGCGTATAGGGATCATTTTTGGGCTATCTGGGAAGAGCATTTTCGGATCATACAGGACTTCCAGTGGAATATTTAGGGCAGGAACCAAAGACAAGGAAAGGAAGGGACTAAGGTATTTTGAGGAGGAACAAGTGCAGGAAAATGGAGAAGGAAATTAAAAGGGCTGCTTGCATGTAAACAGGCAGTGGTCAGTACATGCGTCTGGCAGTGCCCTGTGCATGATCTGTCCTGTTTTCTCTTCAAATTCCACTTCTGACTGTTTTCTTGGGTGAGCAGCTCCCTGTACTGTGTACCCGTGTGTCCAGAGGTCTGAGCGTCAGCAGCTGGAAGGACTGGGGTGCATGCATATTGTGTGGGTGTGTATGTCAGTGCAAAATCACCAGCAATCACCAAGCCAGAGTAGCCATCAAGTAGGATAAGAAGCTTGGAAATCAACCATTGGAGCAACCTTGAGTCTGGGACAGAGACTGAGGAGAGCAGAAGATCTGTGAGTTGACTGCTGGAGGGGCCAGGAGGTCCAAACTGCTGACTGAAGAGACCAGGGGGTCTGTGGTTGTCTACTAATAAGGCCATAATCTGGATCAGGGACCAGAAAGACCTGTTTGCACAGGTGTGCCCCTGTGTGTGAGGCCAGGGGAGACCAGGGGATCCAGAAACCCACTGTGGGGAAGACTGGGTGTCCAAGACCAGCTACTGGAGGGATCTACAGTGCATGGGGTGGAGTGGAAGAACATCTATGCATGTGTGTGTGTGTCCATGTGTGTAGGTCTGAGTACCAGCAGTTGCTGTGGGGCTGTGTCCCCAGGGGCTCACGTGCCCAAGTGCCACTAAATAGGCAGACAGAGGGTCCAGGGCCAGCTACTGGACACAGTGTGTGTTTAAGTCCAGTTTCTGGGGGAGTTAGATAGTAGGTACGTGTATGTAATTTTCCACTAGCAGCCTAACATCCTGATCAGCCAGAGGGGGGACCAGGATGAGGCCGTTGGTGCTGTCTGCATTTGTGTGAGCACTGTACCCTGTCTGTGCTGCTCTGTGTGTCCGACTGTGTGTAGGTGTACACTGAAAGTAAGGGGTGATGAGGGTCGCCCCTTGGGAATACCTGCTTAGCCTCACTACCAGCAGGACCTGGGGGCACAGAGCTGCAGCAGCCTCACCTCGACTAGACTACAAATTCAGCAACTCCTAACAATTTTGCAAGGAATTGTATTTGTGGGGCTGCAGGGATCAGATAATTTGCTTTCTTGGCCTTCCACGGATGCCCTCATGGCCAGGCCAAACTGCAGGAATCACAGGAATATTTGTTCAAGAGCGAAAGAGAAAACTAGGCGGTGCTGGAATGAGATAGAAACTGCAGCAGTAATGACCATATAAACAACATAGATAAAAAAGATAGGAGAGAAGGGTGTAACTCATTTAAAGAGGCCAGCGACTTCCATGGAAGTATTCATTTAGTACTGCTAAATCCACTGAGCAACTGGCCAAGTTTCTTTCACTGCTGAAGTGGAATAGAGTAAAGAAAGAACTTCCATTACCTGTAAAAGTAACATGCCTGGCTTTTTGTCTTGTGGGATGGCTGGGGCCCTGAGGCAAAGAGAGGTAGCGCACACCCGTGGTGCTAGCCTGTGTATGGAGACAGAAATGGGTTCAGTGCCTGTGGTTGCCTCTGCATCATCCTGAAACAGGACCCAGGCAAAACAGTGCAGGGTCCCACAGCAACTGGTCAGCTGGTGCACTCCCACTGCAGGCGTCATGCTTATTCGGCAGAAAAAACGTAAAAGAATAACCACCTAATGATGCAGCACCCAACCAGGGCAAGTTACATGCTCGTGGAGGAAAGGGAAGGTATTAGGAGAATTTGCGCTTATTTGGTAGGATGGTAAAGAGGGATGGTTATATGCTTTTTCTGCTGTGCCTCTGCACCTTTACAGCCAAATTTAGAGAGGTGTGAATATGATCAGTGCTTGACTTGGATGACTGAACTCATCATCAGCTCCAGTGAAAATATTTGTGCCTGATATAATAGCCTTAGCTTTTTTCTACAGTCAGTGGAGAGAATATGTTCGTCTAAGATTCACCTTTCGTATTTCAGGTGACAAGTTTAAATAAAATTAATATACCCAACAAGAAATTATTTGTCT
The DNA here is from genome assembly GCA_013399365.1 of Pampusana beccarii. NCBI lineage: Eukaryota > Metazoa > Chordata > Aves > Columbiformes > Columbidae > Pampusana > Pampusana beccarii. The sequence goes on along the minus strand of VWYH01005378.1, from coordinate 737,262 downwards.
TAACTATGATTATGTCAGCTGTGAAGGTCTATGCTATCCAATACCTACATTTGGTCAGATAAATCTTACTCTTACTGATAGAAAGCCCATGCTGCCAGGGCAAGGTGTCAAGGGTTTTGCATTGGGCACTTTATGAGTCAAAAAATTCACACAGCTGTGATTATACTACATTTTTTCATATGCCAAACAATGCAAGTTACATTATTTTACTACTTACAGCCATACTAGCTGATTTCTGACCAATGTATAGAGGAAGGACATAAAAATGTTGCTGTCCACATGCTAAGTGAAGCTCTTAGGTGTTGCATGAGGACGTTGAGGAAAGTATCCATTTTAATTACTGCAAAAAGCATATAAAAATATATGTCTCCTTATTTACAGAAAGGCAGTGGCATTTTTTATCTGGATAGCATTTTACAGAACAGGTACCTGTCCACCCCAAGGTAAGCTGTTTCTCTTCCTGCAACTCTGCCTCAGGCTGTGCTGCCGACGGATGAGGATTTCTTGGGCTTGTTTCTCATTTGTGTCGGTAGGCAGGTTGTGTCGATTGTATGTTGGTGCCTGAAAACAGAAAATGCACCCAGTTGGTTCTCTTTTACACTTATGATGTTAATAAACTTGCGCAGTCTGGTCAATCCCGGGGCCAGAGGGACACCTGCCCTGGCTCTGCCACCAACCCACCACAGTTCTCTTTGGTATCACATGGAAAAATGCAGCCTTATGCTAACTTCTCTTCTGCAGAGCAAGACAGAAGGAGGCACGAACACAGCTGTAAGTCTTGGACCTCAAGGGCTACATTTTCGTGCTGGTTTTGATAGACTAGTGCCTGCTCAAAGTGTACCATAAAAATATTCCCACCCACACAAGGCTGTTAACATCTCTGGGCTTGTCACGCCTCTTCTGATGACGCAATTGGGAGTTACAGATCTGAGGCTGCTCCCAAGAGACAGATTGCTGGTTAAACCACCACTGAGTCTTGGTACTAATATTACTGAGCCAGGAGCAAGTTGCAGATGTGCCCAGGAGCAAAACACTACTTAGAGTACATCTCCAGAATGAGAGGCACAGCTGAGTGTCCTTTCTATACTTGGACAAACTATACCTTTATAATACCCTTTTAGGATGCACTTTTAAATTTATCGCATACATCTTGTGAATTGGGAAAATAATTATCTGCCTTAAAGAGAAAAAAATCACTTAAATTTATAAGACCACTTACAAAGCAGAATCTGATCTCAGTCTAACTTGCAAGGGTCCTTGTAAAGTTGGTCTGGTGAGCCAGAGCATTACCAGGCCTTCGAAGTTGAAAGTGAAGCATTAGAAGTAGCATTATTTTACCTCCAATCTTTCATTTCCAAAAGCACACAGTTCTCAACACCACATAGGAAGTGACTGTTGCAAATAGTCATTATTGGAATTGATTTTGAAGAGAGGGTTCATTTCAGTAATCTAAGATACAGCTGTATATGCAAATTCTTGCTGGTAAGATAAGAAATTAATATCATAAGGATAATTTGCCATGCCAAATCAAACAATATTAGGATTGAATATCATATTAATAATGACACATTTAAATGAGCAGGGCCTAGCATTTTCTAGCAAATGTGTGTTACATGAGTTAGCCCCATTTATCTGCATAATTTCAAGGTTATTGCAATAAACCTTCTACCACTCATTGCTGTATGAGATACATCCTCTACCCCTCATTGCTACCCAGGAGCACTCAGTTGTATATTCTGGGCCCAAGATTGGATTAAGTAGATATTGTACACTGAGCTGCGTCAGAATCAGTACAAACTTCTGCAAAAAAAATCCCTGTTGAGGTATTATCGCCCTCATTTTAGGAGGTGAAAAAAAGAAGAAGAGGGAGAAAGGGAAAAGAAAGAGAGAAAAAAGGAAATGAAAAGAAAGAGACAGAAAGAGAGAGAGAAAGCGAGGAAGAAAGAAAGAAAGAGAGAGAAAGCGAGGAAGAAAGAAAGAAAGAGAGAGAGAAAGCGAGGAAGAAAGAAAG
>VWYH01005378.1:543476-735219 GCA_013399365.1 Pampusana beccarii | reverse complement strand
AAAGAAAGAAAGAAAGAAAGAAAGAAAGAAAGAAAGAAAGAAAGAAAGAAAGAAAGAAAGAAAGAAAGAAAGAAAGAAAACCCAAAAGCCTGTAAAGTGAGGCTCTGTCAGAGGTGGATTTTTCTTTTTTTTTTTCCTTTCTCTTCCTATTCTGAGGGTAAACTGTGACTCCTGCACAAACAGAGGATTCACCAGCTTGGCTCTCAGCTGACTTTGGGCTACACAATGTTTACCACCGCTGGTCCACCCACCTCCCCAGAGGAGTTTCACTCATGCTGGCCACCTGCCATCCCGCTGCCTCCCATGGAGCCTTCATCCCTTCCCTGCTGCCGGGTCACCATCTACCCCAGCCTCTGGCCACCCCAGGCCGACTGCCCCAGGCCCTGGGGAGAGGGCCTGGTGCCCTGGGCTGCCCTGGGGATGTTTGGCAGTCTGGGGAAGGTGGTTTCCGAATCACAAGGTAGCTGTGCAGCGAGGGAAGCCTGACCTCTACAGCTCAGTCACAGATTTTCATGGCTTTTCACATTGCTGTCAGGGTGGAAAGCTGACAGAAAAAAAAGACAAACAACCTGCTTTCACTTTTTCCACCCAGGAGTGAGCCCCAAGCCCCAAGCCAGGGCTCCTTCCCCTCCCTCCCTTCCCTGTGCAGCTCCCAGTTCAGAGCTCTGGGCCCACATTTCCCACCAGTGTGACCCCAGACCAACGGTGGTGCCACCAGCCACCATAGCCGTGATCTGGGGAAGGCAAACAAGAGCTTTCAGTCTGCAAACAGTGCACAATAACAGGTCACTTACGCACCCTTTGTCGCACTTGGTATAGATTGTGTGCCAGGACGTCTCTCATGGACTTCACCTCTGCGGGGGAGAGCCTGTGCACACGCCGATTTCTATCGCTCCTGCAAATAAAAGTTTAAATATGGTATTAATGAGTTGATTAAATACTATTCCCATTAAATGATGCGTGATTTATTTTTAGTACTATAACAGAAAAGCCTTTCAGTGACCAGTGACACCACAAAATCATGCAAAGATGAATAAGATTTTACTCTTTCCTGGGTTTTGTCATTATACTGTGTAGTCAGAATGGGTCCTAAGCCTTCATACAGCTGACAGCAGAAACTCTCCTTTTCTTTCTCAAAGCTTCATAAGGAAGTTCACATTTAAGGATTAGATTGGGCAAGAGCCAGCTTAATGTTCAGGAAGGCAGTACAAATTTCCTCCTCTGTCTGAATGCATTCTTCAGCATGGTCTAGCAGTCTGGGCCTTGCAGTCCTAGTGGTTTTAACTCATTTGAGAAACTGCAACAAACCATTGAGAAATAAAATATATGCTGATTAAAGGTGTTTGAGAGATCTTCCCTGTGGTGAGGGGGACTATTATAGGGTTTCCTTGGTACTGAGCCTGTTTCTCCATTTAAAGTGAAAGAGCTGTCTAAAAGATTGTCATCTTTGTACTTTTAACAAACTGGGACAAGATGCCCACAGTCAATTGTAGCTGCCTGGCCTTTGCACTAGCAAAACAATGGACGAAGGCTGCCGTGAAATGCTAACTGGTTTTGCTAAATTGGTCAGTCTGTGTGAGAGGTAGCATTCAGCTGAATTCCCAAGAAAAGAAAGGGACAGAGATAGTGATCATCCAGGATGAATCAGTCTGAGTTCATCTTGTTGTTTCTGTTTTTTTCCTTTCTCCATCTTACTTTCCTGTCTCTAAAAATAAGTAAATAAATAAAAGAAATTGCAAATATTTGTTCTCAGCTAAGTGATGTCTTTAAAGTGTTGTATATACATTGTGTGATTAAAGAATGGATTATGATCAACGTACAGTATTGTCAAAGGTTTGTGTATATTTATTTTGTACTCCTGCTAAAATAAAATAAAAACTTTTAACAGCAAAGGAAGGTGGATTCAAACTAAAGATTATGCTATAAACATAGGAAAAAATTTGGAATTTGCAATTACATCTAGTTTAACAATATTACCACTGTTTTGTGCTATAATCTAACATGTAAATCCATCATGAGCTGACTGAATTCTACCCTTTACTGTCTCATCAAGTAGACATACTGTCTCATCAAGTAGACAGTGAGCCTGGCCCTGTCCAAAATCCCTGGAATATAATAATTAATTCCTGATGTATTTCAAGGTTTTGAAATGTGTTTTCATTCTGCATCAGAATAAAACTGAGATCTGCCATTTTTTTCATGAAGTAAAAAGAGAGAAATTGACAGTAGGTTTATGTGTAGTATTAGGGGTAGGGCTGGGGTAATCAATAGTTTAGGAATCTCACTGAGGCATGAGAGACCCATGAGTCTGCCACTCAGCTATTGGCAAACCAGAGTGAAAGAAAAGGACTCCGTTTCTGGATTTGACTAGAAATCCTATCCTGGCCCTGATTAATCCTTCCTAACAAATGTTTAATTGACATTGATCAATTCTCAACAACAGCAACAACAAACCTAGGTATTTACCAGTAGAGAAAAAAAGACATCACCACCACCCAGTTCTAGGCCAGCTGGCTTATTTGGTAGATTGGTTTTTCGCTTGCTTTCAGCTCTCAGGGATGACACTGAGAGGATCCAGGGATGATGCTACATTTCTAGGCTTAGGTGTAATGCATCTTTATTCCATACTAGGTCTGGAATATCCCAGGCTGTGGGACAGCCTATGTACACTACTTTCTACAACAAGGAAACCAGTGTCTATGCTGCCAGCAGGCCCTATTTGCTCTCCCTTTGGACATAAGAGAGACCAAGGCCCTGGGGCACACATGGAACAGTAAAAAAAAAGCACAGCCCCTGAGGATTAGTGGCAATCCAGCCTGTCTAGTAGTGGTATATAAAATGTAGGTTTGGCTCATTTGTGTAATGCAAATTGAACTGGCATAGTTGATGCAGGTGGCGTTGCCGTTGTAGGAAATAACTGCCTGTCCGGTCTGTACTTCACCGGATGTCTCTATGGGGTCTTTATACCTTAGAGTTGGGAAAAAACAGGGAAAAATGGTGAACAGAGCTCCACTGGGAAGGCACCAGATCATTTCTTTACTTCTCCAGTTGCATACCTGACCCACTCCACATGCCAGCACAGATGTGGCCAGTCCTAAATCATTTATAGCCTTATCATTTTGCTCTTAAAGTGATTTAAACAAAGCAAATAAAATTCACTGAGTTTCAGCTGAGCTGGGATAGCAAGAGAACAAATAGCATGAAGATAGTTTGTATTGTTCTGAAGCACAAATAAAAAAAATGTGTATTCTTTTCATGGGATTAGATATTAACCTACCTAACTGATAACAATGCAGAAATATGGCAACAAGGAACAGATTATTTTTATATTTGGCAGTATACAGTACATTAAAAAATAACTTTCAAAAAAAGCCAAACAAGTTTGATACGTCTCCAAACCCATAAAGCTATCCTTAAAGAAGGTGTTTTTTGTTCTTATTGAAACTTCCAGCATGTTACGACAAAGCACAGTACAGGAGATATATTTGCAGAGAAAATACTTAAAGGATAACGTACCATGAAACTTGACTGTCTCTGAAATTAGTATCTCTTCCTTCTTTAGGCATGGAGAGAGTTCATACATAGAGGAAATAAAATGCCTTTACAAACATTGTAAGATTATTTTTATATATAATATCTAAAATTTGAACTTTGTGAACTCTCCACCAGCGTTCACCAATCCTCTGAAGGAAGTAACGTTAATCAGGCACAGCTCTTGCACAACTGTGCCACTACAAGTGACAACATGGAGCTTGATTCTGATCTCTGCTGTATTGATACATTGTAAGATTTACTCTTACCCAAGTCATTATTGCAGTAATATGGAGCCAACACAAAGTAAGATCTGGGTCAAACAATTTCCCTCTAACGGCCACATTTCCCCCAAAAAACAACCATACAAACACAGTTTTGATAATAGCTGCTATGTTGTGCTTTTGTCTTTTAAATCCTTATTTCTAAGCCTTACGTTCTGCAAACCACCATAACAAAAGGCTCTGTCTTCAATCAAATATGGATTCTTCGTTGCAAAGCCCATGGACAAATTTGTCCAGTCCGCACTGGAAATACTTACTGTGAATTGAACACCCACTGCACCTGCAGGAATCACATCAGCATGAACACAATTTTTGAAAATAATGCTAATTCACAGTGATGGAGATCTGCCTTGATCGATATAGAGCATTTCCCCTCATGTGCCTGAAAGCTGCAGAACTGATCAGAAGTGCTAATGAGAGAGTTTTCTCACTAATCTGGCACTGCAGATATTTTTTACATGACATACATTGGAATTTGATTTCAAGACTCCACTTGCTTAGGACCAGATTTTTGTGTCCTCACAGAGGATAGGGACTTCAGGTGCAAGTTATATCAATCATAACAATAAAACAATTTATAAATGCTTCCATTTGGAAACCTGTTATTGTTAAGGAAGGTCACTTAGTTGCTCAGGAGGATAGAGATAACCTCTGCATTGGTTCAGACCAAAGATCCAATGAGTTCACTATCCTGTCTCCTCCAGTGCTCAACAGCAGACATCTAGAGAAGAACAGAGCTATGAAAACATACATTTTCCTAGAACATTCTCACAACCTTCAAGGATCAGAATATCCCTCAGCCACAGGCTGCACTTTTTTTTTTTTTTTGTGATAAGTTGACACTTTATTTTTAAAAGGCTGTCTCAGTAGGAGAACCTGTGCATCAGAGGTTGATGCACAGTAAAATTCAATTACAGACAGAGTAGAGCTGGCAAAAAATATTGTAAAATATTTTTCAATCTAAATTCTTAGCTCAGGAGAGAATTTGAGAACTATACTGAAGCAACTTGTGTTATTTTCTCTTTCCCTCAAGAAAAGAAGACAAATATAATTTGATTGCCATAGATTGTCTGCCAACCTTGCACAGTTTCTGTTGGCTCCCAACAGCTAAGGGAATACAGCAGACAGAAAGGAACCTGACAGATGCACAGCCTTTTTTAATATCATCCGCCTAGCAAAGAATGATTTAGAAAAAAAAAGGGCCAGGACCTATGTTGCATGCTGACGTAAGTTTCAAGAAAGTGGATGAATCTTGACATAGAATCACAGAATCATTTTTGTTGGAAGGGATCCTCAAAATCATGGAGTCCAACCTTTAACCTAGCACCGGTGCTAAACCATGTCCCTAAGAGCATCATCTACACATCTTTTAAACACCTCCAGGGATGGTGACTTCACCACTTCCCTGGGAAGCCTGTTCCAATGCCTGATAACTCTTGCTGCGAAGAAATGTTTCCTAATATCCAATCTAAACCTCCCCTGGTACAACTGGAGGTCATTTCCTCTCATCCTGTTGCTTGTTACTTGGGAGAAGAGACCAACCCCCTCTGTACTACAACCTCCTTTCAGGCAGTTGTAAACATGATTAACCCAAGCAGTTTCAAGAGAGATTTTAATTTAACGTCCACTTGGTATTTGAACTCTCTGGTGTGGGTTGAGAGGAAAATACAAAAAATCAAAATATGCTGCGACCTGACAGAGTCTGGAGGAAAATGGAGAGGGGCTGAAGGATGCAGCAGCAGGGAGCAGGCAGTGGCAGCAGCAGTGGTCAGCGGGAGTCCAGGAAAGAGTTTGTGAAGGGCAACTTCCACCATTCTATTACAAGGCAAGGATAAATACATGCACAGCAGGTAGAGTATGCAGGAATGACAGTTTGTACAGACTTCTCTTCCAGATGGTAGTTCCCTCAGTGATAGCTCTGGAGATCCCAGCAGCTTTTTAACACTGGTCTGCCTGACGACAAGTTGCATTGCTGTTTAGTTGGATGAAGCTGATACAGAACTACCACAATACTGCAAGATGGTTCGAGTGAGTGCAAACTGAAGTAGCAAAAGTTGCAAATCCTGCAAGGAAATCCAGTCTCAGTAAATATTTCTGATTGGGATAATTGAGTCAGGACCTGTGCTCTGGCCTCTCCCACAGGTCTCTCAGCACCTAGAAGTGACAAGCAAAACCCACTGGCCAGCTAAGTGACAAGTATGGCCACCTTGAACCACTGCTATGATTTAAAGCAGCCAGAGCTGCTTCTGTGCCTGCCTCATGATTCCTCTTCCAAACTGCCTGTCACTGAAAAAAAACAGAGAAAATATCACTGTTTTTAATTTTCACTCTGTGAACAAAGAGTCAAAGTGCAAATATGATGAGCACTGACAAAACAGCAACTTCTTTTATCTGTCTTTTTTTTTCTTACTTTTCTACTGAAGACATAAAATCCTTTGGGTGTTTCCTCATTTTTGTCCTGTTTCTCCCTGTCCCTACTCTGCAGAGGGTCAGGAGGTCAGTACTCACTGTATAGAAGCCGCGGATGTTTTTGAAATTTTCATGGCACTCTCAGCCATCTCGATGGCCAGTTTTATCTCCATCTTTTTGTACAATGACACAATGCTGGATTTGGGCTGGTGCTCCCGAATCAAGATTTTCTTCAAATACTTATTGTCAAACTTTTTAAATCTGCAAGAGAGATGTTAAAATGTAAAAAAAAAAAAGGAAATGTGATTTTATTTCTGTGGTACAAGCTGATCTTCATTCCAATGTGTACATATATAATTCAGCGGTGGAAACTGAATCCAAATTGGAGGCACCTGTGAACTTCTGAAGGCCCAGTGCGTGGAGACCTTTAGGGAGACATTTGGCATGGTCTACCGCGCCGTGGAGATTGCAAAGCCCATCAGACAAAAGAGAGAAACAAGCTGCAATCAGAGCAAAAAAGAGAGGGTGTGTGTTTGCATGTAACACCACCGCATTTGTTAGAAAAGAATGTGGCCAGTCTCCACGCTTTTGTACAAACGTATTCTGGTGGGGCATTACAGCAGCAGCTGCTCTTACAGTAATCCTGGCCTATTCAGTCAGCCACCAATGAGGATCTAAATGGCCTGGCAGTTACAGTAGTTTGGACCCATTATGTTGCTGATAATTTTGAATCCTGACAATTAGAGCAGAGAAAATATATTTCTTTGTATTCTGAATAACAGAGAAATTGAATGGACCACAAAATACTGTGTGCTCACATGCTGCAGATTGTGAACTATTGTTAATGTGTGGCATAATTTGAATGTGAATGTGTGTGTTCTTTGGAACAGGTATGTGTGTTCGGGCAGACATTTTGCAGGACAACAGCAGATCTTCTTGTAAGTTTATTTCAAAGGAACAGTTTACCACATCAAGGTAATGTGCTCTGCAATGCTAGGAAAAGCACTCCAGAGTTAGCACATTTTTTCTTAACAAAGGCTACTTCATGTACAATAATAGCAGACACAGGTACATAAATGTTTCCACTGGGATTAGAGCTTTTTATGTTTTTCTGTGTAACAGAAAACCTCCTGGGCGTTATCACTTACTTCATTAATTATGACATACATATGCTAAACATCTTTAAATTTGCATTTAAAAGCCTAGGGAATACCTTTTAATGCAATCCTCTTACACTAAATGTTTTCACATACAGTGTGCTGTTTGAATCTCCCCCTGAACTAAAACACTACATTTGTGATCAGCTTGGATAAAATTCTCCTTTCACAGCTGTTGGGTAGACATGAAATACGGGGAATTAACGTTTTCTCACTGATATGTGTAAATGCATCTATTCCAATGGCATTACTGCTCTAGGAGGGATTTGTTTGGCCTATTGACTGCACGGTGATGTAGTCCTGATGGATGTCCTAAAGCTATCTCTGTACTGTGAGAGCCAAGAGAACATTTTAGCTTCTTTGTCCAGTTATGTGCCCTAGATACATCGTTATTCCCTGTTGGGACAAGAACTGGCTGCAAACCAGCCACCTTCCCTGCTCTTAATCCCTCATCTCCATAGGGAGAAACCTGGTCGTGAAAGGTGTTGCCATGTGTCCCAGCAGACTCCCAGCTGGCTTACTGGGGTGCAATGATAAGAGGTGAGACAGAGGACTCCAGCACAGAAGTCTAGATGTAGCCTAAGGGATAATGTTTAGCCCACGGCATTGTAATACAATGCTTGTGGGAAAGAAAGACTAGTCTCGTCCCACACTTCCCTTCATGTGCTGTGGTGATGGCCGACATGATCACAGGGCTCCCTTAGGGAAAAGGTGAAGGGAACGGCAGCTCAGAATGGGAAGTTTGTCTCCTGCCAGAGATCCATAAAGCTTTGCAGAACTGCCTGGTCCTGCTTATGGGAGATAAAATGCCAGTCCTGAGTTTCTGAGTGAAGACCAGACTGAAAGTACCTGTTTATGCTGCTGGATATTTATTATAAATTCAACCATTCCCGTCAGTACTCTTATTTTAAATTACTGAATACAAGGACCTGTAAGAACAGGTGACTAATTATCGTTGAATCTGTACTCAGCAGCAATGGATTGTATTTGCCATGAAGGGTTATAGCAAAAGTCGATGATGCACTGACACCTTACATAGCTTCCATTCTAAATCCAGACCTAAATGAGCAGTGCCACGGGTCTGAGATTTGTGTCGAAGCAGTGTGCACAAGCTGGTGCCTGCAGCATAAGTTTATGTGCTATGTTTTTCTTTCACAAGGCCTGTTTTCTGCTTGTTTGTGCAGAAGCAATTTAGCAGGCAGTATATGAGCACTGCACTCCCAGGAGACAGCAGTTACTGAGGTGTTAGCTTTTTAAAAAGAGATATTGCATGTGTCCCCAAAATTTTAATGCTATTTTAGCACAAGATTCATTTCCTTTTGTATTTTACACAGTAGATTTGTTATTTTGTTATAGTAAGCTGCAATAAGAGATGCTTACTTATCTCTCAGCTGATAATGACTCCAGTGTCCACATATGTCTTCAATACCAGCCTTCAAGTGATCCATCAACTAGAAAAACAAAGATGGAAAAACTTTAAGGGGCTATTATGAGAAAATAATGCCACCACAATTCTACAATTGTTGTCAGGATTTTGAGATTTTTTTAAATTGGGGGGGATGTGAGTTAGTTTCGAAAGCATCTACATTTCTCTAAAAATCAAGGCAAAGATTCCACTGTGGCAACTCTTGTGCTTGGCTGCAGTACCCGTATTTTGATGGAGACAACAAGTCTGTCAGTCTGTTGTCATCTCACCACTACCCAGCAAATTAAAGGACTGTGTCCAGTGGAAGATGATACTGAGCATCCAAATTGCCTGATCCTCTTCATCTTCTGAGACCAAAAACTAAATTCTTGGTTCTGCCAACCAAGTTTCTCTTCTGTCTGTGTGACCTCCTTGAGAGGGGCACAGGGCCAGGTACTCCACACCTTAAACTTTGCCTTGACCAACAAGTCCTCGGAGGATTTTGCAAGTTGCAATTAGGCTGGTAAGTCCATCACTGCTAACTATCAGGATTTTCGGTCGTCTTTTGTGTGTTTCCAGCATTATAGAAACAGAGAGAAATATGTCCAGTTCTTACATACATACTGTCATAAGTGGTGCTTTTAAACATAAATTCCTCTTAAGTGTAAAGGTTGAAATAGTAAGAATTAAATGCACTTCAAATTCAAATCAGTCAAGATGTCCTAATTTCGCTGATGCCTCTGTATATGCTTAATTTTAAGGAACAATGTTTCTGTGAATTTCGAGTCTATTCTCCCTTATGAAAATGAGAGTATGTGCGTATATTTTGTACAGTGTTGTTATGTCAGTTTGAGCAGCTTTCTGATGCTTTATATAGTGGTAATTTGAGAGCTCAAGCAAATGTTTGAGAGGCAAAAAGATCATTTTTCAGAATAACTTGAAACTAAATTTGCAGATCAATGGTTCAGCTCATTTCAGTTCAATAAAACTTGATTAAAGACTTTTAAGGCATCAGTGTGCCTAGAACCAGCCAAAAGATGGCAACAAAGTTATCTGGAAAAATCTAGCTGGAAAGGATGACAAGTCATTTTGTAAATTCCACATATATGCATCTGTCCTGCCATGGTTACAAGCATCAAGAAGGGCTCTGCTACACCATGATGGTTGTACAATATTATAAAATGACAGTCGCTATGAATACAAGTGAGAGAATATACTGTAGAAAATTATGCCTAGGATTTCCTCCAAATGTTGCTAAAATTGTTCATTGTCCAAATCCTTTGAATGCCACTGCTAACAAACACCTCCTCCTGTCCACCTCTTTTGGAACACCCTTTCTCTCCTTTTTAGGATACCGATACACAAAACTACTGCTGATATACAAAACTTACTCGGACATGAATTTCTTCATTGATGGACTCCTTTTTGTTGGTCTTCTTAACATCAAGATATCTGACCAACGGTCCAATTGTGATTCCCTACATTTGGAACAATGAGTTGAAATGTTAATTTTTTTAAAAAGGTAGAAAGAAAGCAAAATTATTTAATTGTAATCAATTAGGAAAGCTGTGTGTTAGGCATAAAAATGATCTATTACTTGTATGGAGAGCTAAAGAAGAGAATTAAAATTCAAAAACTTCAAATTCAAAATTACTCATCAGGATGGTTTTTTTAGACTGAGATTGTATATATCAACATATTTTAACTATGTAAAGTAACTAACTCATTGACAACCTTCTTCAAAACAACACTCACTTGAAGTAAAATATTATCTTTGTGGGGTTCTTACAATCTTGAAACCTCTTACTTCAACATTTTCAGAACTAAATATTTTGGAGGGGTTTCACTCAGGAACCATTTTCAGCTGTTCCAAATTCTTTACTGCCCTGCTAGAGAATAGCACTCTAAAAGGGGAAATATTAATAGAAACAAAATTATTTTTTCTGAAACATTCTGGTGGAAGCTAAGCGACTAACCACGAGTGCATAGTCCCCACCCCTTGGCATCCTAGAATATCTGAGATATTTGTATGAGAAAACAAAAAACATGGGGTGCAACACCTCCTGAAAATCCAGTTCCTCCTGTACATCAGTGTAAGCGAAGAGGAATAACTGAAACATGTGAAGAAGCACCAGACACCTATTCTTACAAATTTGAATTATCCAGTTTATTTTTCTTTAATATTCTTCTGCAAATGATTTTAAAATAATCTTATTTTGTCTCCCAGATGAATGAAGATAAACTAAAAAATTAAAAATCCTTCATAAAACAGTCATATTGTTTCCTGTTCCATTTGAGATGCACAACTAGCGGAGATTGTTTCTGTGCCAATGTGTAAAGTTAGAATGCTTCTTAACTGGGAAACGTTGGGAAGCACATGTGGAGTGAATGGAAGAGATTTTGGACAAAAAATGCCCTTTTCCCTGGATACTTTAGAAGACACAAGTTTTCAATGTGGACTTTCTGAAAAAGTTGTTTAACAACACCTAAAATGCCCTGAAAGGGTAGCTACACAGTGGAGTGTTAGATGTGACCATAAAATACGATAGCTTGTCCTAGTCTAACAGTAAATTCAATGCAATCTTCACTATGAAACTTCCAGTCACCTCTATTACATGAAACAAATCCATTAAGAAATACACTTACTTGGATGAACACAGTGAAATATATAACTACGAGAGTAGCAGTAATGAACAACTTTTTTCTTGGGAAGAGATGCACTGGAAGCAAGAACACAAGAGAGAAGCTGCTGGCTCCTCGAAGGCCACTGTAAGAAATGATGAGTTGGTCTTTGAAGTTAAAGGGATATGTTCGGAACTTGTTACTGATGTAGAAGAGAGCAAATACACCTAGGAAGGGAAAAAAAACCCACGACTATTATTAAGCAAGAAGAAAAGGAAAATATTTAAAGGAAAACAATATATTGGCTCTGGCAGCTCTTGACAGACCTTTCTTTTCAATTTTGGGTTCTTGTAGCTTCTCTTTGACCAACTGTTACATCTATTTTGTGCGAAATAATCTCCTAGAAAAGACTGTGGTTCCTGACTGCTTCAGGCTTTAAATTCGCTTATGCGGTTTAGAAGTAAGATCGGGCAAAAAGATTTACTTTTTATATTTATGTCGCACAGTTCTTCTCTGAAGTTTTCTGCAGTCAAGACAACTGATGAGAGTATTTCCTGTGCCTTCCCTTGCAATGTTTCCTGCTTTCTGCACAGTATTTGCTCAGTGTTTGAACAGTGCTTTATCAACAAGTCCTGTGGACAGGTTCACCATAAGGCAAAGAGTAATAGCATTTTAATATTTAATCATCTGGTTTGCCCTGTCTCTAGTTCTCTGTTTATTTCTCAAACTTCATTTTTATTTTAATAAATGTTAAAATTAATCCAACAGCTGTGTAAGGACTGCAGCTTTTCTTCATAGAGGACATTTAGCAATTTGCTTGCTTTACTCTTATTCTTCATCTTCCGTAAGAAACACCTATCCCACGTTTTTTTGTGAAAACTGTTAAATTACTGAATTAAAAGCTGAAAAACGTTGATAATTACTAGTGTTATTTTACACAACTGATACTGATAAACTCAGTGGATTATTATAGGTAAGGACAGTAGCAGTATCCTGTCATGTAAGTTGTTGGATACCACTTTATATAAAATCTTTTTTGGCTAACTATAACTATGCTAGACATCAGCTACTCGGACTGAAACTGTGTATGTAAGGTATGACCCTCAGGCCAATTCTCTTTACTTTATTCAAGCTTCAGAGAAAATGGTATAATCATTTTAGCAAGCAAATTTAATGAAAAATGTTTCAGCCTTCCTCTGGAAAGCTCTAGCACTCCCCTTGGTGTCTGAGAGAAGGATGTACGTGTGGCAACAAATTCGCTTTTGTATCAGGAGGGCATTTTTTGTGTCTTGACTGGGAGGATATTCCAATACAGGCTCTGAAAGTGAGCTTTTAAAAACTCAGAGGCCATGCTTGGTCCAGGATTAGAAGGAAAATATTATTTACTTTATTTTTTGCTATCAACCCACAAGAATCATATCACCTCTACTGCTGAGTACTTGAGTCATCCCTATATGACAGAGCTGTTCAGATGCACATGTTTGATCCTTCACATATTTCCCTTTTCCTCTGGTTAAAGCCTTTCTCCAGGGCTCCCAGGGTTAGAAGTCAAAGGTCTTGATATGTGCATGGGCTTTGAGGGTCAAGCCAACATCTTCTTGGTGTTCTTTCTGACTGAGGGATGAACTGTCCGAGAGATTTAAGAAACAGCACCTTAATCTCAGAGGTTTCATGCCAATGCTTAGCTGATCCCAAATGTTCGATTCAGAGTACTGCAGGCTGGAAAGGGCCTTTGGACAAGGACGTAATTCTGTTTTGTGTTCAACCTGTTGTTCACCAGGCCAGGCCTTTTTATGCAGAGTTGCTTACTGGACTCCAAGGCTGTACTTGTTCATGTCCAATCCACATGTAAGTCCTTGCAGGTCCTCTTCCTAAACTTCATGAGCTTTCCGTCAGCCCATTTCTCCAGCCTGTCCAAGTGCCTTTGAATGGAAGCCATCTAGAATATTGACTAGTCCCTGCAGCTTGGCGTCAGCCACAAACTTGCTCAGAGTGCATTCCATTCCATCCTCCAGGTCACTAATGAAGACACTGACACAATATTGGTCCCTGTGCTGAACCCTGTGGGATATCATTACCCACCAACTAGACCAGTATTTAGAGCCTAGTGGTCCAGCCAATTCCCTTTCCACATTATTGACCACTTAAACTGGCCAAAATCTGCCCTTTCAAGTCCAGGGTTGTAATTCTGCTGCTTGTTTGTGTGGTCACTCTTCTCAGGGATCTTAGCATCCACTGTCTCATGGTCACTGCAGTTAAGGCTGCCCTCAATATTCAGCTACTTCTTCCTTCTTTATGAGTGGCAGAGAAGATCAGGCATATTCTCCAGTTGATTTATCAACCAAGCTGCAGCAACTATCACTTACCTTTTCCTCTCAACCTTCAGGGCACAGCTGGCCCTGATGAATCATCTGACAGGTTTTGTTCCTCCTCAGTGCTGTAGCAGGTGGTGCAGGGACAAAGCCCAGAGCTCAAGCCTGGGCTCTGTATGTAAAGCGAATATAGGCAAAAGCTGAATGGTGGAGGGGGTGGTGGTGGTAGCAGCAGCAAGTGCCCAATGTAGATTTCTGCCCTGCAGGGTGCTCCTCCAGAGAAGCCTTATTTGATTATAAATGAAGCATGAGGAACTAGCCTACTAACTTGGCCAAGGTAGGTACCTATATTGCAGTGCTCCTCCTAAGCCACCTGATAGAATATTTGGACTTCTCATTTTTCTCTAAAAAATATAAATTACTCTGAAAAATTCTACTGAAATTCAAAAAGAATGTAGTTATGATGGCAAATTCGGGCACTCAGAAGTTAAAAAAAGTCAGAGATAAGTTTGCCTGTATAATCATATTTTTGGTCCTCTCGTGTACTACTTTCAAAACATCTTCAATTACGAAAGTATCATTCACTCATATTTTTAACTAAATGCAAGTAACAAATAATAATGGTTGAGTAGGATGTGTTCCATAATTCATCACCTTCTCCAGGAGTAAATGTGCTTTCTGTTGCAGGAGTTGTAACTTAACCTGATGCAGAATAGAGCATTCACATTCAGAAAAAGTATGGCATAATTCATGGTCAACAGGTCCGAAACAGACCCTCATATATCACAGGCAAGGCGTGTACCCTCCTACAACCCTAACACAGTGACTGTAGGTGTTGAGGAAGTAAGAGGTGAACAGAACTCAGGAAATGGCCAGGCTTGCAAGCCTTCCCTAATTGACATCTCCTGCAGGCTTTGTGGAAAGCACTGCTGGATGGTTGGTCTGACCCCATAGGTTATTCTTTCTTCTCCTATGTCTGCTAGAGTGTTTGGCAGGATGGTACCAGTAGATGAAGGACGACATGGCAATGTGTTGCTTCTCTGCTTCCACAGTTGTAGTAAGTTGGCTAACAGGCACAAGAGCAGCTTGTACAAGAAGTCCATCAGGACTGCTACCACTTCCAGGACACCACCAGCCTTCTTACTGCTTCTGCTTTTTCAATGTTACTGTCAACCCATCCTGGGCATTAGGAGAAGATGAGAAATTGTGTCCCACAGCTCTTGTAACATCATCTATAAGCTGCCCTGCCCAAGCTGGAGGAATTCCAGCCTCACAGATCAGGGAGTAGAGGACCTTTGCAGGAATGGGGAGATGCTGTATGTAAAACTGGAGTAATTTCAAACAGGCACTCTTTTCTAGCAGTTTGAAATTTCAGAGTTGACTTGTAAGGAGCAATAGCATAGCACTGTTGGCCTAGGCGTGTTTTAAGGAAGGAAACAGAGTCCCTGTATAGCTATTCATTCAGTGCTAATTTTCACCTCCCTTCTTTTTCAATGTCTCTAGCACTCCTGGCTGAGGACTTGTAGCATTATAGCATCAAAAGCGTGCTGTTGTACATTATCTAATCAGTAAGTTAATTACAGTGTCCAATGAAATAATTATGAAGCCCACTTACCCAAGGGCATATAGTTAACTAAGACATCAGCATCTATATAGGCATAATCATGGTAATATTTTAATTTTGCTTAAAATATTCCATTCTTGCCTAATAATACAGTCTGTGCTTGGAGACTGGTATTTAGATTTCTTTGGGTTTTTTCCCCTCCTTCTTTTCCATCTGTAGATTTGTGGAATTAACTTGTCAGTAACATAACCCTAGTAAATTCATTGTTAAACCTGTTATACCAGTCTGCACAGACTTTTCTAACATACCTTTGCACCAAAGAGTTTCTCTCAGAGGTGCAGAGAAGGTTGCCTGCAAAAGCTGACTTACTCAGTGTCCGCCAAATGAGACAGAAGAGCAGAGTGAAGGAAATGAAGGCCCAGTTCCACTCATGGTTCTTCCCAACTGTAGACACTCCCATGAACACGAAAATCAAGGTCTCACTGACACTGCTCAGCATCTTCATGAAATATTTTATCGTGGTATAGGAATTCTGGGAAACATTCTCCTCCACATATTTTTTCATCGTCACGGCACATGCTGTCATCCTGTATCAGGCAAAACACCAGAGATCAGCTACAACCTGCTTTTCTTTTTGTTTAAGAGCAATCTCAGCCTTCATTACCTGTACTCCCCACCACAAAACTTTGACCTTCCTAGTATCAAGAAGCATTTTCTTCAGTAACAGTAGCTATTTCATTAGACAGAAGAGTGTATTCATTCTGATTTAAGAAACCATTTTGCATACAGGAAAAAGGAAGCAAACCAGGCAGCTTTCCTGATGAGGAAGTGAGGGTATCACGTTCCAGTTCAAAGTCTGGTTTACCCTGAGCTCCTAACACACAGCCACCAAGCACCAAATATTTGAGTCTCAAACAAAGGGCAAGTTGATTTTGTACCAGCCTACGGACAGACCAGTTAGAGGCACAAAACCTGCCTCTTAGTGATCTTCTCCCTTGAGGTGGTTGGTGGTGGGACAACATGGTAATAGCCCTATGCAGGGGTCAAAGCTCCAGATGGCTTCCTACCAGCCAGCTGGCAGGTCAATGGAGACAGGGCAAGCTGCAGTAACTCTCCACCCACAGCAGCACATTGCTGTACTCAAGGGGATGCTGAGTTATCCTACAGACGTGTCCTTCCCTCTTTTAGTTACCCAGGGTGCGGGGAATGTGCCTAAGGAAGCAAAGGGATGTTTTCTGCCTCTTCGGTGTTACTGAAGTCTAGCACCTGCTTCAGAGGTAGCAGCAGCCAGCCAGCACAGGTGCTGGTGACAGTCACACAGAGCAGCAGTCTTTGAGCAGCCCTACTGGAGGGGGTTTCCTTTTCCTCCCTTCATTTTCCGTAGTCACATGTAATAGATTGAGTGCTATGCTAGTAATATATTCCATCATCTATCTAGTTTCTACTGATATTATTTTAGTTTTGTGGGGCTTCCTGTGATTATATTTTTCCAAACCTGCGAATTCGGAGAACACTGACTGTTCATTACATACCCCTTCATCTAGTTTCTGCTCATTTAATTTCCACTGAAGAAATCTCAAGAGTATTCTGGTGGAGCTGAGACATTTAGTAGGTCCAAGGACACTCTGAGACAAGACCACTAGGCATTAATGTTTAATACTGTTGACTTTCAGAGACACATGCATAATAGACTTTCATGATCCAAGTGAAAAATGAATGAAATCCTCAATAATTCAGAAGTGACAATAAATTCCCATCCCTAGAACAAGCAATAATTTCCTTAATGAAGCAGTAAGAATAATACATCCCAATTATATAAACATTCTTTTATTATGAATAATTTCAGCACTCTGATGAAAATAGGAAGCAAAATAAATAAAGAGGTATGTAGTTTAGTGTAATGAATAGGCAGGGAAGGGTCCATATGGTATTAGTGCTCACTACATAGTAGGTCTAACCCTGCTCAACAAAAGTTTTCTAATTGCTCAGAAAAAAATATCCTAAGTACTTATTTAATGTGGTTAAATATTCAAATATTGCTTCCCAGGGCCATCATGCAATGGTTGTTTTTATAGAGCCGATTCTGCTCTGAAGCTAAACAAATCAGGGTTTGACAGGTAGAGGGGAGTAAGCGCACCTGTTGGGGCATCAACATCCACACATTTATATGTGCTAGGTTTAAACCAGTTTGTCTCCAATAAAGGGAACTCATTTCTAGAGCACCAGAGCTACCCAGCAGCATACAAGCTCAGAGCCAACACAGACTGCGCAGGCTACTGCCACCCCCAGCTGGGCACTGTCCCTGCAGCCAACAGCAGCACAAGCTGGAGCATTCACCACCATCAGGTTCCCGTTTCTTCATGCTTTACCCTGCTGAGGGGCTGTTTCGGGTGGTATCTTCTTAGTTCACTTGCAGTTTCCTCATAAACCCTCTCATGCCTATTCCTTCATTTCTATTCCGATTCCTTTCCTGCTGCCGTCCTCTTTCTTTCGCACAATACTCACCTGTCCCTCCAGCGGGCACCCACACCATCACAGCACTCTTAAGCAAACAGTCTCCAGCATTACAGTATCAAGCTATGCTAATTAAATCAAAATATGATTATCAATATCCATATATGTGAGTGTATATATATGCATATGCAATATATCCATATGTATATGCAATATATCTGTATGCATATGCAAGATGTGCATATGTGTGCTTGATGTTCTCACTTGTTGGGTTTCAGCCAGTTTCAGTTCCAGTGACACTGTTCAAATGTAATGTAATTTCAGTAAATCATATTAGAGCTGATGTTGACAACTGTATACAAAAGCAAGAACTCAGGCACTTTTTTTTAGTTTTCTATACTCGTTACTTTTTATCCCATTGCAATCTGATGGTGATGCTGCTTAGAAATAATGGATAAATACAGCCTGTAAGTGCAGATATCTGGTCTATTATCAAATTATTCATGCAGCTGATCTTACCACAGGTAGCAGCTAGATGGTGGCAGCACTCACCATTTTACTCACAGTTTGCAATATTTTTTCCAATGGGCAAAAATCTAAAAAAAATTCAGAGCAGATGTCTACTTCTCAGTAGTACCTCTATGCCTGTGCTGACTGTGGATTTGCATTTCCTAGTTACCACTGCATTTTACAGACCCTTTAGAAACCAGTCACTGCAGATCTCTAGGCCAGAGACCAAAAATGCGTGTATTATAATAACCTCAAGAAAATCGCCTCCTCAAAATGCCATTTCCCTCTAGAGGGCATCCAAAAAACCGTAATGGATACTCACGCCAAAATGCCTGAGATGTAAAGGGTTTCAGCGGACAAGTACGACAGGTAGCTGAACATGAAGACCAGCAGGGGTTCTATAGCAGAAACATTGTGAGTGAAACGAGTCATGAATGCCGAAACAAATCCAAAGACAATGCCGAACAGCACACCACCCAGCCCCACCACGAAGAAGCGGGCGAAGCCAGCAAAGACATCGATGGGTTTGATTTCTTCGTACTTGTGCATCTGGGTGAAAGCGATGAAGATATTGTATAACACCTACGGGTGAAAACAAGGAGACAGCAGTCAGACATCTTTCTGACCTTACTCAGTTTGTGTGTGTGTATAAATATATGCCTAAAATTGTTTTAGACATCTCAGCAAAGTAACAGTTGAAATCTCAGCTGACTCTTAACAAGTCCCAGAATTAAGTCTCCTGGAAAAAAAAAAAGGGGGGGGGGGATGTCAAATGCATTTGAAGTAATAGAAAAATATTAATGCTTTTTTGTTGTTTCTTTTCTGCAGCCAAACTTAGTTATTGGTTTTTGTAGCAGATGTTGAATGCCCAGCTAGGTACCTTACCAACCCCAGACTCTCCCCCCCACGTTCTCTTTCTGAGTCAGAATGGGGTACGGCAGTGATTAAGAACCATGCTTTTGACTTAAATCCCATTTAGGTTGTCTGTATGAGACTGGCCACAATTCATTAGATGGACTCCAGAATGTTAAATGTTTTTCAATAGTACTTGATGCATAAAAATAATGAAACATCACTGGGAATGGGAAAGGAAGTCAAAGGGGAAGGGAAGGGAAGGGAAGGGAAGGGAAGGGAAGGGAAGGGAAGGGAAGGGAAGGGAAGGGAAGGGAGGGGAAGGGAAGGGAAGGGAAGGGAAGGGAAGGGAAGGGAAGGGAAGGGGAAATTGTTAACCTCAGTGTCATATTGCCTCTAGCCAGATAAATACAGCCTCTCTATCCTCACGTGTTTTGGGTTTGATGCCACTTAACCTCCTTCCCAGGAGCTCTGTGTCAATGTCAAAGTCAGAATCAAAACCTGTGGAACTCTAAATGGCCTAAAGAACCTTCACACTTATATTTCAACTATAAAGCTTGAAATGACAAATAAAAAATAAAACAATGTCAGATTAGAAGAAAGATTGAATTTGCAACATTATATAATTTGATCTGTCAAGTTAATTTCATTTAGTTTAGAGCTGATAACTTTACCATACTTTTATTATCAATAATTTATTTTCTAGAGAAATTTGTGATGAAAAATCTTCAGTATATTTCACTTTCATCCATCTTTTAGAAAGCATCAGAAAGTTTCCACAGTAACGACCGGTGTAGTGCTAAAAAGGTCTTAAAGGTTACTAACAGTCTGTTAACATCAAGTCCTGTCAGATCTGTTTACAGGGAGTGTGTAACACATGAAATTCACCTTTCAGTTTTCAAGGGGATTTGGGGAACATCTAAAGGTACCAGCTCTCCAAAGCTGTTGCACCAAAGCATTGGTTCAAAAATGCTAAAGGGACCAAAATCATTTGCCTTATCTGGTTTTCTTTGGTCTTTCTTCTTCATAAAGTTAATTCCAGAAGGCTATTAAGAAGATTAAAGTAGATCTGCGCAGGTAAAAGAGTCAAGCTCATTAGGATAATAATTATTCCCCAGCTACTATCTAATCTTAAATTTCTGCTGGGCATGTATGACCTTGAGCTGTCACACAGCCTGTTCCCCAGGAGGCTCATTGCTAATATGGCTGGGGGACAGACAAAGTACGACAAAATGTTCCATGTAACAAAGTACCCAGAGCTGCTTTTCCCTGATGACTGTGTATGAAATTAGGCTCTTCAGTAGCAGTTAAGGAAAAGAGGATTCATGTCTCCAGAGTAGGTAAACCTTACTGTACTTACCATATAGCTTTTAATTACAAAGGTGGATTTCTCTCTGTTCCCCCTTTCTTGCCAGACCTCAAGCTCCTACTAAGACTTCTGATTCTTTATAAATGATACCAAGACATGAATCTATGCTGATTTATGAATAAAGCAAATCATCCTCAGCAAATGACTTAGTATTTTACTCTCTTTTTCTAGTTCAACTGTCTATATGATATAACTGAACTGGCATTAAAATGAAAATTATGGAACTATGACATAATTTCCACTTTTTTTGTAAAATGCATTGTGGGAGTAAACTGTTCTGTACAACATACTGCACTGTGTTGCACAAATAAGGCTCCATGTAACTGCTACTTGGCTAAATTACATTGCAGTCTTTTTGCCAGTAAATAGAGCACTATAGTTCTTTATCTTGTAGGAAAGCCTGAATCAGCTCAGGATGCCTTTGTTCACTCAAAAAGAAGGGATGGATTGCCAGTTGGCTTCATTTAACAATGCTGAGAACGTCACGCTCTGAGTTTTTTGGAGGGGACATTACCGTGTAGCGGTGTACCACTGGGTGGCTGCTACAGCCGGGAAGAGGAAGGGAGTGCATGACACTGCTGCCCACAGGGGACCTCCGCAGGGACTGGTTCTTGCTCCAGCTGCCTACATGATAGAAACACTGCATATACAATCCACATCAGAAGCATTGCAAAAAAGATCTTCAACTGACTGCTTTAACCACCAACACAGGCAGCTTCGATAGCTCTTCCTTTCTACCCTGATAACTCTTTCTGACCACATGCATTTAATTTTACAATAAACACAGTGAGTTAGCTTCAGCAGCAGGAGCAGAGAATATCTCCATTCTCCTTCCCAGGATCTATACATCCCAGTGGTCAAAGCCTTCCTCTGTGACATCAGAGAAGTAAACTCAAATAAATTAATTTTACTTGGGTCTCCATCACACTGTAGATTTCTTTAACTGCTCTGCTACTGATAAACAAAGAAGAGTGGGCACCATTAGAGAAAACAGTCATTGCCACTTCATTTTGAGTACAGCATGATGTATAGGTGTCCTCAGTGTTTCTAAAATCAAGCCTCAGAGATGAGGGGAAATTCTCAGTTTCCCGATTGGCACACGTGGTCAGCTCCTGCTGAAACAAAAATGGCCTGTGTATATGTGGGAGCAGAGCTTCACATGCCTGAAATACTTCACAGCAAAATCAGGGTAGTCCGCCTGTATTCAGGTTCGAATGAAATCTGCAATGGATTTAGAAACATGCCTTTTTGGAACGGGGCTTTGAAACTCTGCTAATGTATGATACATGCTAGGACCAGTCTTGTTGCTGTGTGTACTATTCTGATGCTAACAGTCCCCTCAGAAACAACTGGGAAAAGAAGCCTTCTTGTTCAATCCATAGACATGGCACTACTGAGGAGAATAGGAAAAGGTACAAAGGGTAAAGGCTGTAAGTTACCCACTTCTGTCCCAGTCCCTTAAGTCAAAGGCACAGCTACTAAATCACCCTTCTAATTCCACAGACTGTTATTTTGATATGAGATTGAACTAGATATAGGAGAGGGAGCTATTGTTGGCTCAAATATAATATATAAGTTCAGCGAAATTCATACCAGTATTTCCTGCTGGGGAAAAAAAATGTTCAAGCTGGAGAGGCTGGAGAGAACTGGGGGATATTTGTATTTAAACAGTAGAAAAATATGTATGCTTAATGTATCTCTATGATATTATCTTTTTTAAATATACAGAGTTAACTCAAAGGAAACAAGAGAGAAATGGGGAGGAAATGGTAAGACTGGACCCCTGAGGTAAAGAGTTTTAAAGACTTTTAAAAAGCAAGTGATCTATTAGACAGAAGAAAGCCACTTATTAGGCTCTATCCATGTGACAAATAGTTCAGTCTTCTCAAACATGAAGCCACACAGAGATTTAGGAAACTTGAACCCCCCAGAAAGTGATGAGAGGTGGGTGATGCAGGGATGCATCATCAGGAGCTGACAAACAGATTGTAACGTGATGAGGGTGTATGGGGCAAAGGGAACTCACGGTACTGTAGCCAACACTCCCCACATACAGCCCTTTCATCTCTTTTGCTAACGCATCTAGTGCTGCTAAGTAATGCCTAAATACCACTGTTTTTACAGGCTCTCTGTCACTTCAAATTTATGCTGTAACAGGATCCTGACTGAAAGCTCATGTAAATACCATTGTAAGTTTGTTCCACATCATAAATAACAGCTGGAAGCAATGGGAAAGCATGGTAGAGAGACAGTCAAAAAAAGGATGAAATAAGCTCTTCTAGAGTGAGGCAAAGAGGTATTATTTTCTGAGGTCTGCACTTGAAGGAACCAAAAAGACAAGTGGAAGTGATAGATGTAATGAGGACTTTTTTGTTACAACCATAACATGTAAGCAGTTTGCATGTAAAATTCAGTAACATTCGTCCCTTAGTTCTACATCAGCCATACTGTATCTCCAATTCACAAAGATAAAGGATTGATGATCAATAGGCTGTGGGTGCAAGAAATTACTTCATTCTTTTTCCTTTTTGCATTACTCATAAACTGCACTTCTACCATGAAGCCTTTCAGCAATGAACTCTGTACAGATTTTACAAGTCCAAGTTGTGCATGAGCGTCAAGTATGAGAGTATCTGAATAGTTTTTATGTGTTTTAGATTCCTGTGATTTAAATTCTGTAAAGATCTTATCTAGCAAAACTCTTTAACCTGCATTTAACTTGCAGCACATGGGCAGTCCTGTGGGTTTCTGAGCAATGAATTTCCTGCTTGAAATTTCTTCCTTGAAAAGCATGCGTGTTCTGAGTATCTTTGTCAATTGTGGTTTATAGCTAGAATTTCAGGTTACTCCAAGTTTTAGTAAAACTAATAAGAAAAGGGGCAAAGTATTAGCAAAAGGAGCTCTGTAAAAACTCTATTTTCCTACTTAAAAAAAACAACCAACCAACCAACCAAACCCTCTCTTGTTCCAGAGTATTGTTTCTGAACACTTAAGACAACCAAGAAAGGTGAACATTTGTCAGATGTCATTTTTTTTGCTCATAGAAACAGAGTTACGCGGAGTTATTAGTGGCTTTTGGAATTCCTGTCTAAGGTCTCTGGGGAACTTCCTAGGAGGCGCTGGAAGTTGTACACATCTGGCTCTTTTTTTTTCAGGGGGCTCTCTAAGGCATGTGAAAAGGAAGGGTCTTCTGTATTGCTACTCCTGCTGCCTTTGGTCTTTAAGCAGTAAAATTTTCTATTTATTTGCTTGCACAATGTCGAGAAGGTTCCTAGGTCTTACACTGATCCTACCAATAAAAACAGATATAGCTCACCCATTCACTTCAGCGGATGCAAAAGCAAGATGTGATGTCTAATTTGTATGTGCTTGCTTCCCTCTTCCAGCAGCTCTAAACCAATATGTTTTTTAAAGAGTTAATAGAAAATACAACTTTTACATACATTAGAATTATTTCGTGTTCCCAGTGGAGTATCCATAAAACAAATAACTTAGCTAGGATCTCCTTAGAGCTGCTCTTGCCCTGTGCCAAATAAGCCCACAAGCCACAAGAGCCCAAAGAGGAAAAGACAAGCCATGGAAAAAACCTCACCACAGTTATGCCATCGTTTAGCAATGACTCTCCAAAGATCATCATGTAAAGCTGCTCATTAACAGAGGCTTCTTCAAAAACTACCAGAGCTGCCACAGGATCTACAGCTGAAATCATGCTGCCAAAGAGCAGGTTCTGCAGCAGGTTGATGTCGGTCAGGCCGAAGGCTTCAATCTGGCAGATTCCGTAGAGGGAGAGGCCAATCCCAAATGAGTTTAGCAGAGATCCTAAAACAGACCACCAGAGGATGGACCCAATGTTTTCGAAAAATGGGCGAGTTGGCATGAAATAACCCTCCTCCAGGACAATGGGTGGAAGGAGATACAAGAAGTAAATGCTTGTGTTCATCACCGGTGGAGATTTGTGGTCAGAAGCAAAGATGATCGCTCCTACTAGTGCTCCAATAGCAATCAGGATGCAGCTTTCAGGCATGAGTCTTGGTAATCGATGATAGAGATGGAAACCTTGAATAAAACATTCAGGCATTATTATACTTTAAATTAACCTGACATCAGACAGATATTTTGCCTGCCTTTGAATGCTTTCTCTTCAGCCAGGTTTTGCTTTTAGGATTATGAAAGTAAATACACAAACAGTGTTGTTCTCTTCAAAATAAAACATTCACAGACTTGTATCACTACAATAGGGAGTTTGATCACGAATCTCTTCTCTTCCCCCTTCCCAGCTCTCAATTTCTGAGCAAGTGTGCCTGAGACCGAGCTCCACTTCTAGAAATGCAGAAACTTCTTTGAAAAGATACTCCATAATTTGGAAAGAAAATACTTTTCAAGAATTCTTGCTGCACCACTGTCAAGCTTCTAAGGCACAGTATGTCACTCCATCTCAAAGAGCTCCCCCATCCCTGGCTTCAGGTTGAAGACAGCTCCCCCCAGTGCTGAGGAGGCTCCCTGGCTGCAGAGATCCCAATGGATTTGGGCCAATTGGGTACCTGGAGAAGCCGGAGGGAGCAGGGAGTGGCTCCTGTGCCACACTCTCGTTCATCTCTGTCCTCTTCCAGCCCTCCCCTGAAGCACCACACTGACTACAGGTGATCCACAGGCTGAGAGCCTCATGAACACCAAAATATCCAAAACTGCTCGGATACTGGCAGGAATCAAGCCACAGCAACATAAGGCTTTGCCCAAGCTGATAAACCTTGCTTTTTTGGGAAAATTGTTGTTCCTAAATAAGGTAAAAAGCATTTTGTAAATAACCTTACAAGTTAGCTTACTGAAACAAAACCAGTGATTTCAGCAGAGCTTAAAGAACTACCAGCAGCCATCAAATATCTGGGGAAATAATTGTCCTAAGGGATTTTTTTTTCCTCACTAAAGGCTGAGTCTACAGTAGCAAATTAAGCAGGCTAAAGACATTTCCAAGCAGAAAATTTCAGCTTGCATCCATACAGCCAAATTCTTTTCCCTAGCTCAACAAGAAGTGGTCACACCCAAGCTGCCTGTTGTAGCACATCCCGGCCCACAGTCTGCCCAGACAATGCCTGGGATAAGGTTTTTTGGCATGGACCAGAGCTGAGAAGGACAGACATGGTGTAGACAGTCACACACAGCTTCCTGACAGGGTGTTCCTCAGTTTAGATGTAGCCAAGATGTTTTACCGAGAAAGGGCTACACTTACCATATAAATGTTGTGGATGTGAATCTTCTCTTGCCTACCTTGACGTACTACTACTGCAAGTGCCTTCATATATCAAGAAAGACACTGAGGTGCTGGAGAGAGTTCAGAGAAGGGCTGGTGAGGGGTCTGGAGCACAAGTCTGATGAGGAGCGGCTGAGGGAACTGGGGCTGTTTAGCCTGGAGAAAAGGAGGCTGAGGGGAGACCTCATCTCTGCAGCTGCCTGAAAGGAGGTTGTAGCATGGAGGGGGTTGGTCTCTTCTCCCAAATAGGAAGCCATAGGATGAGAGGAAATTGCCTCAAGTTGTGCCAGGGAAGGTTCAGATTGGATATTAGGAAAAAATTTTTCACAGGAAGGGTTGTCAGGAATTGGAACAGGCTGCTCAGGGAAGTCACCATCCCTGGAGGTGTTTAAAAGATGCGTAGATGAGGTTCTTAGGGACACGGTTTAGTGCCAGTGTTGGGTTAACACCTGGACTCGATCTTGATGGTCTCTTCCAACAAAAATGATTCTATGATTCTGTATCATTCTTCCCATTTGATGTGAATACTGATACCAATACTAAGGTAATGTCTAATAATGGCTTGTCTAGTCACATTACAAGAATGAGAATGAGACAGACTAAGAAACCTATAAAATCTATTGCTGTATGTCCACGCCTGAAGCTAGGCCAACCTTCATCCCATAACTCTAGCAGCTAATGATATGACTGCATTTCTGTGATCCTTGAATTGTCAATGTTCAAAAGTACAGGAAAAGAAAAATATTAGTTTTAAAATAATTTATTTAATAGACGTCTTCTTAACAAAAAAAAAAAAAACCCACACATTAGGATCGTAACTACACTCATATTTTTTAATTTAAAAAAAAATCATGTTCAAGTTTTTCATGAGTTTTATAGAATAAGGGGATTGTTTCTCCTTTCAAGATTTCAGAAATGCTTCCTATCCTGAAATCGTGAAATCCAGAAAAAAGATAATACTTGAATAAAACACTGAAAATTTTTAACAATTTGGCAATTTTCTTCTCTGAGTAACCAGATTATTCAGACTTACTCTTTCTTCCAAATAGATTTGAAGTCAGCAGCTCCACACTTTTCATCAAAAATAATATTATTGAAAAACTCCCAGCTAAGGCATAGGTCTGCTTGGGAAGCATCACACAGTTCTTCTGAATTACCTATTTCTTGCTCTAAATAATAATATAGAGTGAAAAAGCCATATTGCAAGTCCTGTGGGTTTATGTATGATGAATTAAGAAATTGGTCAATATACTTACTGCTAACACACTCTGCTGATGTGATAACAACAAACTCGATTTGTGAAAATTTTTATTATAGTTTTAGCACTGAAGACATCTGTTTGTAGGAGTTGGATTGAGACCATAAGCTATTATGAAACTGGCAAATCATGGTCAGCAGTAACAATCTTTGACAATTGTGTGAGTATGAAATGAAAAATGTCTATCTTCATGTCACCTTCAGAAAATCATCAGTGCCACCCACCAGCCCGTTCTATAAGAATGTTTGAAAATCCCACGGAAGATCAATAAAGCTGGGACATCATATGTGTGTTCCTCTTCACATTATTACCATCTTATTTTTTTTATTTAATATCACTGCACTTATTCTGAATGGTCAAAATAATTTTAGCCCAGCCATGCAAACGAGTAAGACACATGGTGAGACATTTGTGCTATGTTAATTTAAGTCTATACTTCTCCATGATTTGTCTGTCTTCATTCAGATTCCTACCTGGAGCTCTAATAGAAGCTCGATGTGCTGATATGTATTCGAAAGGCACTTAACCTACAGGTCTGATGACCTACACCCTCTAAAGACCCTCAGTCCCTCTCCTCTGGTATTACTTCTGAGCAACTTTAAACAGCAAACGTGAAATAGGGAAATTTTCCCTGTTCTTCATACAATGGAAGAATTCTTCCCACTTTCCTCCCCTAAATTCAATATGATTGAAGTCTCAGTCTGGTTCTACTGATTTCTGCAGCTGTGGCAGATCGTAAATGCTAATATCTTGTGATGTTTAAGGACTAGGAAAAAGGATGGACAGCACTGTGGAGGGGAGCTCATTTGCTACTCACTAGCATGAACAGCCCAAGAGACATGAGGGTTAGATTTACTTAAGTAAGCTGGAAGTATTCAGAGACAGAATTCCGTCATTGTCATTATAACTAACACGCCTGTTCTTTTGAGGATAGGACCTGTAAAAACAATCCCAGCTACTAAAATGCTTAGAAGATACTTGGTTGTATGGTACATTTTTAACTTCTTGCTGAAGTAGGAGGATACAAGATCCCATTTTCTACTTACCTATTTTTGCAAGAGAAGCAAGGAGTATCCAAAGAGTAACTTCATAGGGAATTTGTACATAGTCATAGTCCAGTGTGAAAACATGTAGTCTCAGATCCTGTGAGGAGCTGACAGCATCCCCGTGGTCAGGTTCAGAGTGAGGCAAGAAACCCTTGCTCGGGTCGGACTCATCCAAATAAGCAGCAGCAGAACAGTGTACCAGACTCAACAGCAACAGCAACCAGTTCAAAAGCTTTGCACATCCAAGTGTGGGAGACCCCATGTCTGGGGCTGTGACTTTTTTGTTACAGATATAGCAGGTGCACGAACGTGCACAACACTCACTCCTGTCGATTCACTCTGCTCATGGTCATGGTCACTTCTTCCTCAGGGCTGCTTCGTTTGCCTAGTAGAGTTTGTTTTAAAAGCCCTAATGTGCCTGTCTTGTTCCTTGTGTTACAGATGGACCTGGAGTTTGTATGAAGATACCGGTTCTGCAGGTTGCTCTGACTCCGATAAACCCTGGCCACAGCATCACCCTGTTAGGGAATAAAGCTCTTTCCAACCACATTATTTATCCAGACAGCCTGATTTTTATTTCCAACTGAAAAAAAAAAAAAAAAAAAAAAAACCCATAAAAAAAAAAAAAAATATAAAAAAAAAAAAAATAAAAAAAAAAAAAAAAAAAAAAAAAAAAAAAAAAAAAAAAAAAAAAAAAAAAAAAGCCACAGTACATACCATTCAGGCAACAAGGGCAGCACAAGTAAATAGCATCAGGTGGGAGAGCTGGTGGTACCCTGAGCAGGCAGGAGAGCCTGCCCCATGCCTTCCTCTCCTGCCCTCACTCCCTGTCTGCCTCCCCAGCACAACCGGCACTTCAGGTACCACACTTGGCACTGCTCACTGGTCCTGTCTCACCTGGGAACAAAACTGCTCAGTGTGTAAATAAACGGACTCTGCAGGGCTTACAGTAGGGACATCTGGTGGAAGACCACACAAATTACGTTCTCATTTAGAAATGTGTCCTCTCTCTTAAATGCATGTATGTAACTTACCACATTATAAAAAGAGAAGGAGGAATGTCTGAGTCACATAATGTGGCTAAAACTGGATATTGAGTTTGTTGGACAACCAAGAAGACATTGGCTATTACGGAACTTTATTTAAAAAGATCAGACTTTTCTCCACAAAAACCATGTTAAGACAACAAAGTGTGCAGACATAGTAATGTTGTTTAGAAGCTGCTAAAGCCTGTATTACATATGTTAGAAGTGAGTAAATTTAATTTACTGACAAATTATTCAAATTACCCAGAGATCTGGCAGTGTTGAAAGGCAGTGCTCTATTTCACAGACTGTTGGGTTACCTCTGTGTTAGGGATCTGAGCTGTACACTCTGAGACGCTCTGCAGTGCAAAGAAAAATGCAACAAGTGGTGACAATAGGGAAATTTACTTCAAAAGCTTATCGTGATCTGAAGTTAAACCCCAACACATGCAGAACTGCAGTGATAAAATTTTCTCCGGTATAGCCAGTGATGCCATCTGATGTTCTGTTTTTACACAAGGCAGTATCTTCTTCCGCCTCACCACACCACCACAGATTGTCCCACTGGGGGCTTCGAACCCAATACAAAATTAGGTAGATAATTCCTAGCCTGCTTGCAAAAGAGTTGTTCTTTTTTCAGTATACTCATCCTGTTAACAGCAGTATTTCTTGAAGTCTATTTCCAACAAGGAACCTGTTAGACAAACTATTCCATTAGCATTATAAAACAATGATTCTTTAACTTGAAGGCCAAAAGAAGTCATGAGAACATCAGATCAGTAGTTCTCCTACTCAGAGTTTCTTAACATTGCATTTCTCTTAGCTACAGCCATACATACACAGACTGCAAGCTGCCTTAAGAGTAAGCAATATGAACATGGAGCGCCAGCAGACAGAGGGCTGCAAAGGAAAGACATCAGAGTCCCTGGAGGTCTACTAGCTGTGACAACCAGGACTTTGAATTACAGCTGTGACATACCCCATAATACCAACAGGTTCAGTGGGACCAGTGAGTGACCGGCACCAGGCAGGATCAGCAGTGCAGATGTCTCCGAGAATGAAATGTTTCACAACTGGTAGGAATGCTTTCTCCCATTGCAGGAAGGATGGAGATACTGGGATCAGCCCTGACACAGTGCTCCTTCTTTTCTCAACCCCTTTAGCACACCCAGAGCTCTTCTTCCTTGGTACTCCCACAGGAGGAGATAGCTCCTTTAAAGAGTTTGGATTTGTCCCACAGGACTGCATAAGGAAAATTAAACAGCAGACTTTCTCTGGAGTTTGCTTTTTTAACCTTTTTCCAGAAAACAAGTATAATAGTATTCCAGAAGAAATACTTTGCAAAACCCAAAACATTCACATGTATGTCTCAACATAATAGAAAAATAACATAATAAATATAACAAAAATAACAATAAAATAATAATTTATGAAAGATAGCTCACATTTACAGTTGTGTGCAGTGCCACTTAGTTTTACCATGGGCTGCAGCACAGTCACACTGCAGTCCTTCTCACTGTTTTGGAGTGAGATATTGCTGACCACAGTGACAGTCCACAGTGGTCAGCCAGTGTAGAAAAGGTCTTTTACAATCACATCACCATTTCTGAGCTTGCTGTCATCCCTCTGTGAAATTTCCACTACGATATACCAGACTGAATAACCTTCGGAAAAATCCCTTTAGGGTGCGATTCCCCAGCATCTTAGTAGTTTTTACTGGCATATGGTAATGCACATATTTCCAGAACTTCTTGTCTGGAGCAGCAGAAATAGACGACTTCCAGGTAATGACTGGTAAAACCCGGAGAGCCTTCTTTACTACTGGAGGCAAAACCTCTGGCTCTTGGAAAGCCTGGAACTTTATTAATACCAGTTTGATCTTTTTGTCTTCTAAAGCACAGTTCACCGCTGCCTGCAGTTCAAAGATGCTTGATCCACTGACGTAGGCTGGGCTCAAAATAATTATTACTCGTCTGCTTTGTTTAATAGCTGTAACAACTTCATCTGTGTACACTGGAGAAGAAATAGCCACTGTTACTGCATTCTGTAATGGACATTTTGTCTTGTCAGTTCCTTTATCAACAGCTAAGCCCCAGAAATAGGGAAAACCAGAAAGAGGGATGCTGAGCAGTCACATAACCCCTAGAAATGTTCTTTTGCAGCCTGGAGAACACAACTTGCTGCTCAGGAGGTAGAGGGCACAGCTGAGACCTCAACACACTTTGTTGATACTTAAAGATGGTCTCAACAGACACTTGGACTTGTCTTTGTCTCTCTCCCAGGGACAGGTACTGAGGACTTTCTAATTATTGCAGGTAGCACTGAATAGAGTTGCTCACAAAGTAGCTAATGAAATATCTGGGGTCTTCTTTTCAGGGAATGAAGCTTGTTTGCGAATAAATTCTTAGACAGGAAGGCTTGTCTCAGCCTAATAGCTACCCAGCAATCACACTCGGATCTGTGTGTGCCTCAGGTGCAGGGGCCATATATAAAGATCAAAACAGTATGAAATTTGAGCAGAAACTCCAGTACCAAAAAATACCACTTGCTGATATGGTGCATAAGATCTTTTGGAGAGTGAAAAAAATTTTATAAAGAACTGAAGATTTTCTACCATCCACAGGAACCTTACCTCCTCCTGGAAGAATATCTCTTTCAAGAATGCATAACTTGTATCCATATTTATTTTCCAGCATGTCTGGAAGAAGCTCCAGGGCAAATTTTTCCTCACTAATTAAAGTAGAGTCACTTTCAGAAGAGTCTAGCTTTGCATAGGACACAAACGCATCAAATTCTTTGCCATCTAAAATAAATAAATAAGTAAATAAACAGATAAATAAATGACACAGCATACATTAACAAGTCTGTCTGAAGCATTCAGCTTCTTTCTTTGTGATCAATTTCCATTTATGTCTATTCAAGTAGGTACAACACAAACCTAAAATTACCAACTGCTCATGAAGTACAGCCAACCAGTTACCCAAAGCCAACCCTTGCTTCTCACTGTGCTGCAAATTTTATAGAACAACACTACCAAAGCAAACAGGGAAGCTATAGATGACTAGTGCAAGGAAACATAAATCAGGGTTTTTTCTGCATTTCCACAAACATGGTCCCGTTTTTGCCAGTGGAAAATCTGACCCTTTCCAGGCAAAATTCATGCTGTAGGGAGTGATGTCCAATCTTTTTCCTCTTTTGCCCCAATGCTGATTCAAAAAATACTCATCAATGCACAATCTACTTTGAAAATACAGCGAATGTTAAAGGAAAAATTGTTCTTAGATATCCATTCTTTGCAAAAGATGTGCTACTTTCATGTGCTGTTCTGTTTGCATTCAGAGAGACTGGTGCAAGTAGCAAAGACCAAGTCTGATTCAATTATCAGCTCAGATGCCGAGTACTGACCAGTTCCTGAATGTTGTTTCAGTCTCATCAAAAAAATGTTTGTGAAGCACAGATGAAAAATGTATAAAGAACTTTTCTCAGCTTTGAAACACCCTGCTACCAACGACCCGAGTTAGGCCCATTCTAAGCTACAAATAAATCTTATCTATTTGCTAAATATATTTTGAACTACACTTGAGCGAGGAGAGAGGAAAACAAAAAGAATTGCTGGTGGAAGTGAAAGACACAGTGGACTCAGTCTGATTACCCATCTGTTGTTGCTTGTTGTCATTTAAGGTGTCCTAAGGTGGGTTGGACTGCCAAATTTGAAATGGGAACTATCGGAGATTCAAACCTTTTGGAATGACAGGGCATCCACAGGCAGTACAAATGACATCAGGCACCTATGTTCAGTCAGTTGAGTTGTATCATGTGTCAACACAGTTAATAGAAACCAGAAAGAAATTCAGCTATTTAGCAGGATCCTGCTGCAGGGAGGGCTGAGAAGCTCTCTAGATTTCACCGTACTGGCTGCATCTTCACTGCACAGGAACAGAGACGCTTGTCTCTGGCACAGACACCTAAGTAATGGTGCTGAGTATCACCCTGTGCCTCAGTGTTAGCCTCCTGATTTCTATCCCTAGAGGTAAGATTAGGATCACAAACCTGGGCTAGGTCCATCAGGTTCCCATAGGATCTAGAAGAGCCTATATGGATTCCAGAGAGCAAAGGAAATACAAAGGGAAGACTAATGACATACATGAGCTGGGGTTGAACAACTACAACCAGGATATAGCAGAAAGTGTGTAATGAAAACAAAACATAGGTGTGTAGATTAGGTTTGGAGGCCAAGGATATGATGAGACAACACACATTATATCTCCACTCCTCCCCTCTGCTCCTGGCCACACACTTCTACCACTTCCTTCTGCTGGTGCTGAAGCTCTTGTGATAACAGAGGAAGGTGACTCACTTTGCTGTCTACTCACTGTCTTTTACTGAATTATTTTTCTGCCAGCCAATTTAGGCCCATAAGAGTGAACCACCAAGAGCAGGCATGTAGGACCAGTGTGGGACTTGAAAGCCAGTGGATCACCGGTTTGGTATAGCTGAACTTCAGTTCAACTACACTCTCAATTGAAGCTCATTTGAAAACAGTTTTTGAATGACAATAAACTGCGAGATGTTCCTCATTTCACCCATAGAGGTCACTCTAATCTTATTAGACAGTAACTTAAAAAATACATCACCATTTTCCTTTATAGTATTACTATTACAATAGCAAGTTAAAAACAAATACACAGGACCTCTAGGACTTTTTTTTTCACCTAGAATTGTACCGAAGGACAGCTACAACCTGAGGAACTTTTGGCACAATCATTTAATATCACAAAAGGGAAGGCAATGAAGCACACCTGAGTTAAGCAAAATTACGACATATGTGATTTATAAATGCTAGTGTGACAGCTTCTGCATTGTTTCGTTCTCCTTGTGGAAGAAGACAAGATTTTTAAGACTTATATCTGAATTGCTTAAGAAGGGTTAGAGAAGCATGAGAAAAAAAGGTGACCCTAGTGTTGTATTCAGTTACCAAATGGGAGAGTACAGAGATGATGGAGACGGACTCTGCTCCGAGGTGCACAGTGATAGGAGAAGAAGCAACAGACACAAGATGCAACAAGGGAAATTCTTATTAGATGTCAGTGAAAAAAGTTTGCACCATGAAAGTGGTCAAACACTGGAGCACATTGCCCAGAGAGGTTGTGAATTCTCTGTCTGCAAGGCCCTGAGCAACCTGGCCTAGGCTGGCTCTGCTTTGAGCAGGGTGTGGGATCAGATGGCTCCCAGGTGTCCCTTCCAACCTTGCAGGATTCTGTAATTCTCTGATTCTGCACTTAGAGGGGTGGAATAGAAGAAATGATGGAAAGGAAGAAACAGCAAAATGAAGTCATAACTGCTGCTTTGCTGTTCTATAAGCAAGCCCTTTCAGACACCAGGTGACTTGATATGCATCCATATGAAGTGAGAAGGACATAACCCTGCAGGTGAGAACACATTTTATGGCCAATCATC
Source organism: Pampusana beccarii (assembly GCA_013399365.1). NCBI lineage: Eukaryota > Metazoa > Chordata > Aves > Columbiformes > Columbidae > Pampusana > Pampusana beccarii. Next base: position 700,716 of record VWYH01005378.1, on the reverse strand, counting down.
TTAGCAGAAAACTATTTGGGTAGTCACAGTTGATCTGCACACTCCATGCCCCCACACCACAAATGGTGCTGTGCATATGCAGTAAATGAGAGTTGAGGAGCAGGATAGATTTTCACAGTGGAACCTAATGGTGTCTTCAACTTCAATGTACAAATCTTGTCAGGCCTGTCTCTGTTCTACTGATATATGGGCTAAGCTCTAAGGGGACTTTCCAGAGGTCCTTTAATGAATTTGTTACCAAATAGAGAGGAAATTTTGAGTGATTTCCTAAATCACCTTTGCCAGCTGCCTTAGGGCTCACAAAAATACTTTCCAAAGGGCAGTTAATTGTCTCATTGCGTATGTATTTATAGATATCTAGATACAGTTATTTTACACTCACACATAATCTACATATACACGTGGAAACACAAAAGCAGACTCAGACACCTATATCTCAAGCTGCAACGAGATTCAACAATTTTTAGAAAAATTTCCTTGGGCACATATAACTAGATGTCTTTCAACTCATATAAGAAAACTACCTGTTAAATTCTTTTAAGTAGGCACTGTCTTTTCAGATACATTTTTACATTGCCTACTGTGTTGAGGCCCGTTTCAGCTGACATGATGGGGTGATGCTGCTACGGAGATTTGAAATACTGGAAGCTGATTACGCTGGTGTAAACGTCAAGATGGTCAACATAACCTTTAGAAAGGAATGGAATATTTCCTGAAGGTAAACTTCTTAGCTGGTGCCCAACATAATCTTATTTCTCTCCTTAGTTAATTAATCTGAGAAATTATTTGGCTTTGTGTGAAAAATACATTAGACTCTGGAGTCTTTCACTTAGTTCTGCAAGGACATTTGGTTCCTGCCCACAGATTCTATTGAACACTTCGGGAGAACGAAGTTAAAATGTTGGAGATTCTCTAGTACTCCCTGCAAAGGTACTGTCAAAATTCAGCTTCTTACTCTAATCTTCCATGGGTAAATCAGAGATCTTGTAAAAGGCTAACTGTGACATCGCTATTGGTGTAAGGTATTTCCTGCACATTGCCTGGCTGTTTTCCACCTGAATCCACTGAGCATCTTACTAGATTTAACAGCCTTTGTATCAGCTCAAAGAGAACAGGGACATTAAGAGAATTTAATTAAATGGTTAATTCACGTCAGATTAACCCACATGACAAAAGGCAGTAGAAAAGGTAGAGAAAATTAATATTCTACAATGTTTCTTACCTCCTGTAGTTTTGTTGTGGACCAGATAACTTCGGTACATCAGTACTATTTCAATCCAGTGCTGGTAAATAAAGGCAGTGCACAAAAGGAATGCGAATAAAGTAGAAATGGCACTGCATAGTACATATAGGAGAAACACTGTAAAAATAAAAGAGTCTACATAACTCAGGCATTCCAAAATAATGTTGAAACTTAGATGAAAAACACAGTCCAGAAATGGGGGCAAACCATCTCACAATCTTCATTCTTGCTCTGCTGGTGGACTTTAGGGAAGTTGGGAATTCATTTGTCTGCAAACCTTAACACAGAGTTTCAATCTGCCATCATGGATCTTTTTTGAATGGCATCTCATTGAAAGTATGAAAAACCAATCTGAGGTGGAAGGCACAGCGAAAATGGTCTGGGGTACACTCAGCAAGGCTGAAAACAGTCATCACTTGAAACGGAAAAACTACATCAGAACACACAGAGCTGCACCCAGTGCCCTGCTGGAGACTTCCTGTGCCACTCCAGTGACGGGTCTCCTCAGTAAACTATGGTTCAATGGTTTCATTTTTACGCTGATTCTGGTTTTGGCCTTTGCATGGAAGACTGCCACATTCATATCAGTTACGGTAACTTCTCAGAAACACGCATGCTGGGGGACTGGGGAAACAAACAGAAATGTCCCATGAAAATCCAGGAGTACTATTGTTTTCAGCAGACTCTGTGCTTCAGTTTATTAGATTGTCTATTAATGTTCAGAGATGCTACTCTCCTCTTCCTCCCAGTTACCCTCCAGCTTCCACCTTCCTGCAGTAAGTCCCCAGATACCCCTGTTCATCTGAGTACTCCTCAGAATAACGTGCCTTTCCAGATATCAAACTTTTCCCAGCCAGCTTCAAGAAACTTCTGCAGCAGGCAGCCAATTTAGGCCCATAAGAGTGCGGAATGAATTTGTAACAGTGCATAAATCAAAATGTGTCCCCAAGGGCAAATAGCCATCCATTGACAGCTTTACCTCTCTGCTTTCTTTTCAGCTGGATCACAGCCGTGGCATTCCCCACTGAATTCTCAGCAAAGCACGTGAAGTTGCTTTTGAGGTCCCTTTCAGTGACTTCTTTCAGTTTTGCAACATGAAGAAGTGTGTGCCCCTTTAAACCTTTTGGATAAAAGCTAAAGAGAAAAAAAATATATGTTTACATGATACCTTTGCTGTGAATTATACAATCCCCAAACGTCTGAAATACAAAGAAAGAGGAGCTTGCAACATTCAGCTTGAACTTTCAACAGCAATGCAACATTCTGGTTTGAAACTTCCATTTGACTTTAACTTTGCAAGAAAATACTAACATCGAAGGTCTGCAGACTGGCAGGTTTGTTGTTAGTTCATCAATCACCGAAATACTTAAGGACTTGCCCGGTTTTAAATATATAGTCCCCTTTGACTTCTATAAGATTATTTGTATTTTTCTAAGAAGCAAAAATTCTCTAAGGGGAAATGCAGGGAAATGAAAATTCAAAAAGGAGCCCTAAGAGAGGACTAGCTGGGCAAAAAGACTGAGCAGCACAGTCTCTTGCATAGGGGTAAAAAGCCCAAGGGCAGTATAGGCAAACAGAATAAGACAGAAACGAAGAGGTAACAGGAATCCCCTTGGAGCCGAGAGAGGGTTATGGGGAACATATCTGTGTCTGCAACCACCCAAGAATACCCAGGGTTTTTGAATCTCAGCATTTCTATTTTAAAACCACAAGTAGAGGCATCTCTAGGTAGTCCTGACGGTGCCTCACATCATGCCACTACAAAATTATCGTCCACTATGGCCCTACCTCAGGTTAACTCAAGATACATAGGCATGAGCGTGGGCAAGGATTCAACCTGTACTAAAAGTCTCTTAGGAATTTTCTATCCATTTGGGTTTTCGAAAAATAAACAAACAGAAATTGTATGTAAAACAAACAAGCAAACAAACAAAACTAAACACCTAATAAGAACATTACAAAGCTAAACATTCAGAAGGTAGGAAAATCCCATTTTCAATCTGCCTCATCAGTGAGTGTGCGTGTGCATGCGATATCGTAATTTGTTATTTTTTTCCCATAGGACTCCTATTAAGAATTTGATTTTTGCAATGGCAGCAGGGCTTTTGCTTCCCCCAGCGCGCAGAGAAGTTTTCCCATAAATATGACTCAGGGCTGTGTAGTGAAAGACACTTGCCTGTGTTGCCTCCACTATGTTTCTTGCCCAAGTTTGACACTGCATAAGCAAATGAGACAAGGAAGTACAGGAAGGAAAGAGAAGTGTGGCAACTCTTTGGGTTGTCCCGAAGTCACAAGAAACCTTTCTCCCACATGTTGCTCCTTTGCAGAGTCCAGTTTATACTTGCCAGGGAAGACTCCTGAAATTCAGTGTTCTGAAATTCAGGGCTGCAAGTCCTCAGACGTAAAACAAACAAGCACCCCAACCTCTGAGGCATCGAAACTCCTTTCAATGTCAGTACTGTTTTACTGATCTGGTTTATCCCCCACTCAGAGACAGACAACTTCCAAAAAGACAGATGGTGCTAGTTGCTAGCAAGGCACAACAGAGGGAACACTTGAAAACAGTTGATGCAGGCACAGGCAACCAAGCTGCTGAAGCTGTCGGTGAGATAAGCTTTATTGGGGAAAAGTTAAGATTACATAGAAAGTTCGAGTTCTTGGCTTTATGACAATCAATGTGTGCTTCTGTATGTGAAGTGCATGTGCTTGTCACATCCTCATAGACATACACGTTAATATGTTGAAGAACAGAGCTTCTGAGTTTCAGTAAAATGTATGAAGTAAAGTTGTTGCAGAAGGATTTTTACACTTGCTGACTGTATTAGTAATCAGACTAATGGGGGTTTTCCTTACCTCGTTTCCTGAATCAGTTTCTCATGTATGTTTTCTTTGTTGTTTCTTTTCCATGTTACCCTCATCAGAGAATCTCTTTCAAACCCAAACTGTACACGGCATTCCAAATCAAGTGGCTTTCCTGAAACAAATTAGCACATGAAAACCATGCGTGGAGGTCTCCAGAACATTTTTCTCTTAAATAGCCTGGGACCTGTGTAACACATGATGTTTCCGTTAATATCCACGAAGACGTATATCAAGAGAAAGCTACATTTTATAGTAAATTCTGATAGTCCTAGAGACCAAAATTGTTTTGCTTTATCAAGACCTATCATTATCTATCAATACCTTATTTAAACATTTTCTTACCCTTTCAGATGAGAAACTTACCAAGCTCCACTTCAAGTATCATCACACCATCGGGATACAAGAGGTTTGGTGGATGGATAGTGTTTTTTGCTGCAATTAACAGGAATATTGTTAATATCTATAATGCTATCATCAGTGCAGAAGAACAGAGAAAATATCTTACAGAATTTTACTTTTCAAATGACAGGTGGAATTTAGACACCTAAGGATGATTTACAGATGTTGAGGTGTCTGAGATTGCACAGATAGAGGAGTTTTGACTACACAAGTTATGTATTATAGCTCCTTAAAGATCTGTTATCTCGGTTACTCTGAAACATTCCCATCTTACACGAGCTGAGGAGCTCAGTGTCTATCCTGCACTTAAGGTTATTTAGGATTCAGAAATTAGGGCCACCCTCCCTTGCAGACCCCCTGAAGGTTGCAATCCTCGTACCAGTTACTTGCCAAGCCCCATTCCATGCCCAGTAACCACACATAGAGCATACACCTCATTCACCAGCACAGGTACTTGGTTTAAAATGACCATGTGGTTTTTTTTCAAAACAAGGGCTGCCAAAGGGCACAGATAATGACACCCACAGTTCATGTAATCTACTAAACAGTTACTCAGGCTCTGGAAAAACAGCCTGAAGAGGCTAAAACCCACACCTCTGATATTCTAGGAAAGTCCCATACTGCAGGAAATGGCACCACACAACACGTTTTGGGTTTTTTTTTTTTGAAGGAAAAAAAAAACAACTAAGCTGCAGCAGAGAAATGTATGCAAGATTCAGAAAGAGTAAATACGTACATGGCATCTTTCAAATGAAATTACTGAATATTGAAGGTTCTAGTCAAAGCCCCAAGATGTCCTCAAAGTACTCATAAGAGAATTTTAATGAACATGTAGCTAATCTAATTTATGGTGTTACTGTTCGGGGATTATTTCTAAAACAAGAGCCTCAAGTAAAGACATAAGTAGAGTAGGAAAGAATAGAGAAAATGTATTTTACTAGAGGTATTTTATTCTGAGTTATTATATTACTCACCAATTACTTCTACTGTTACAGTTGTTCTCATTGTCCAGTTGGTAGTATTGTCATTCAGAGTGTAATCACACACATATGTTCCAGCATCTTCTTTATAGGTTGGATTCAAATAGATTTCATTATGCTTAAGTTTTAGGCTCTGTCTGTTTTTCCTACTTTTTATCTGACGACCACCCTAAATAAAAGAGAAAAAAAGAGAAGAGGAGAGGAGAGGAGAGGAGAGGAGAGGAGAGGAGAGGAGAGGAGAGGAGAGGAGAGGAGAAAGGAATTGGAAGTCCTTTTCAGAGTTGTTGCTGCTATTAAATTATATTTTAAGATATTTGGATAGGATGGCAGTAGGGCTAAGCTAAACTCTTTCCACTGAAGCCCAAAAAAAGATTTATTAGGAGTCTGAAGACACTTGTCAGTTATATTAAAAAGTTATAGTCTATAACATGCGAAAATCATTGTCTTTTAAAAAATAATTTAAAATGCATGGTTGCTAGTGTGAGAAATGTGAAATCATGAACCTAATGTAAATTAAATACCTATTACTAAAGAGCAACAAAAGTGATCACTTTTTTGATGGACTGGGTATTTTTTATTTCGTAAATAAATTATTTTGAAAACATTTTCATGTTCTTTTATGAGAAGTAAACCGTTGTTTCGAATTGTCTGAGACTGACAATACTGTCACTACTTTTAAAGGGTGAAAAGTGACTATTTTTTGAAAAGCACCTGTATTTTTAAGCTTCTCTAAGATTGCCAAGAATTTTGCTTAAATAAAATACCTGAAAATAATCCACTAACACAAAATGGAACGAATTTCCTTAAATTCAATGGGTGGTGAATGTATACCTCATTTAAAGTTTGAAAGTAAATGAAGAGTAACTTTGACTAGATCATAATTCTACTTGATAGAATAAATAATAAATAAAATCCAAATAATACCAGGTAGTAAAACACAGAATTGAAATTTACACCACTTTCATTTTCTTATTTCTACAGTTTTAAATGGTATATTACAATGCTTACGAACACAAAATAGAAAAAAGCCTTAGCTTGCAAGTATTTTAGTGGTCATTTGAAAAAGAGCAAGCCAATAATGTATTAGAATTTCATTGAAAACAATAATCTTGGAAAGAATAATTTGAAACATTAATCTTAAAATAATTTTGTTTTTCTAAACAAGCCACTTTTTCTTTGGTATATTTGATATTTTCAGAATTTAAAATATCAAACCAAATATTAAAATTTTAAATTTCAAATCATATGTCAATTTCGTAAAGAATCTGTTTTGATTCTTAAATACTTACATTTCTTAGCTGAAGAGAAAGTATTTCTAGGTTTCTATTCCATGCAACAACATACTAGGTGTGGCAAATTTCTTCAAAACTCTTACTTACAGGCTTGATATCTAGCAATTCAGCATTCTACTTTCGGGTTGAATTTCTCAGGCTGCATTATCTGCCAAAGAAGAGTTCAAGAACCTATGGCACATGATCATTAACTGGACCAAAAGCTATACTACCACTGAGCTTTTTCAAATGCTCAAGACAGTGACTCTTACCTTGTACCATTTTACGTCTCTCTTTTTCATGTGGCTGTAGCATTTTGTCCCAGGACAAGTTATTGAATTCCCATTGCCAGCAAGAAGATACAGCATATTTGTTTCATAACCTGAACATTTTGCTGCCTTCTTTGTTTGAACCTCCAAGACCATTTTGAGACATGGGATTTTTTCCCTGAGTGATGCAGAAAAAAAGTTAAACATTTAATGCACAAAACAAACAAACAAAAAAAATTAGTTATTGTATAGAAATACAAGCTTTTTTCTCCATTACATACCATATCATACAGATGTATACTCCAGAAGCACTGTCCCTGACCGGTTTAAACCAAAGTGCATCCCCTTGGAGAATAAGATTAGAGTTTTCCTTGATAGCCTTCAGTGGCTCTTTATCTTTCTGATGCCAGAACCATTTCACCTTATGTTGGTTTAGAAGTGTGTTATCATAAATGTGGGTAGCAGCTCTACTGGGCATGGCGCATTGTAAAACAAACTCCTCATCATTAATTGCACGGTACCGTATTTGAGGCTCAACATGTGAACATCCTGAAAAGCGGAACAAAAATATATCAGTACCACCTGAAAGAACACATAGTCAACATGTTTAATAAAACAAAATTAGAAATACTACAATTTATTTTTTTTTTTTTTTTAGTGTGACCAGATGCTAGGCTAATAGAGAAATTATTTCCTTAAACATGGAATTTGCCAATATTCTCAAACATTTATCCAAAGGTTTCCAAAGGCTTATTAGGGCTTTTTCGAAAACCCTATGAGTAAATAGCTTAAGATTTTTAGTGAACTGAAGATTTTCACATGGGTGCTAACCTGTTAAACCAGAGCCTTGTAGAAGAGCAGATGTAGGTCTTCCCGCTCTCCTCGTATTAATGGAGAAGGGATTGATATAAACCTGAAGTAGAGCTTGCCTGCTACACTCACTGTTTAGGGTAAGATAGACAAGCAGTATTGTCTCACTGCTTTCAAATCTCTCCACTCTTGCTTTTCAGTTACTGTCACTAAAATTAGGCAAATTTTTTTATTCTGAAAGCTGTCGTCACCCATCCTAACTCCAATTTCTGACTGACCTTGCTGCATAACCCCTCCTGCCAGTCAGGCGGGGGTAACTCTCAGCAATACAGCAGGATTTCACTTCAGCAGAAGTGAGGACATGAATTCTTCAGTTCTTGCCCATGTGGGAGACTCAGCAGTTTCAGTTTTTCTCTGTAAATTGAATTGTATCAAGCCTCTCCAGATAGATTGTGTGGGTGGCAGACTGCCTTTCAGACTGCCTTTCTCTTCCTTCTGCCCCCCAGCAGTCTTGGGCCACCTGCTGGAGACTTCAAGGAGTCACAGAAGCAATTCATTTTCTTCGTTCTGTTCTCAGAAGTTGTCCTTTACATTTGCCTTTTTAACTGAGGAACTGAATTTGGAATCATATTTACGGTAAACTGCATTGCCAATACTTAAAAAGCTTGCAGAAAGGTTAGAAACAGATGGTTGCCTGCCACAAGCAGGAACAGGTGCAGGAAAAACTCATGAAGGCATGGTAAAATGCAGATTCACTTTTCTCTGCTGTCAGCACCACAAACACCAAAACTCAACAAAGAGAACTCTTACCTGGCAAGTTAATCTCTCTAACTTCTGCCCCACTGACAAATAATACTAGGATCCAGCACAAAGTGAGCATGATTTTCTTTATCAGTTTTGATTGATATTCTGAGACATTTTCTTTACGAACCATCTTGCTTTCTGTAAAAGAACAAAAGAGAGTTTATGGGTTTTTTTTGTAAATAATACTCTCATAAGGTAGATAGGCAATTACAAAAGCAGCCTTTAGTTAATGACTACCAGCAACAGACTGAGAAAGGCTTAACCGGCACCAAAGTTCATGAAGCTCTGTTGTATCTTGAAGGCGAACAGGACCAGAGTGTGTAATCTGGATTCCTTTGGGATTAAACCAAATCTGAAGATGTCCTGCAGCTATAAATGGCATTGAGTTCATGGGGTTGAAGTAGAACTACGTGGAAGTAAAACCCTCAAAGCATGTACTGTGTGGACACCAGGTCTTCGGTTCTAACTCTTTCACCCAAGAGACATGCTTCTATTGGGCTTCCTTACCAGCTAAAAAGGACATACCCTAGGACATCCATGAGGGTCAGCAGAAAAACTCAAAAAATCCTTCTTCTCCTCCATGGTTTACCTCTACATGCAGCATCAGTCATCACTTCTGCACCACAGTACTGTGCTGCACTGCTTGAATGACCGTAGCAGAGACTTGTTGAACAAGGTGGCACTCACACTATCATAAGGTGTCAGCTCTGTGGTGTGCCATCTGTCAGCTGAGACTGGGAACACCGAGGATACTTGCGAGAAGGTCAAAAAAGCACTTAGCTGCACCTAGACCCTTGCATTACAACGTCCTGTCCAAGGTGAAACCCCAAGCCCTGTGGTATGAAGTGTTTTGGCTCTCCTGTTAAGAGATTTGATCTGTGTCACACAGCCTCTCAGCCACAGGGCTGGAGGGAGGGCAGGCTATCAAGCACACATACTCAACAGCCATGGCTTAATTTGGGCATTTAGTAAGAACCTATACGATGCCTGTGGCTGACAAATCTGGAGTGCCTGATTCAGGATCTCAGTCAGTAAAGGCCGTATGCTTTGCTGACGTTCACATAGTGCAACTGAGACATCATGGAGATTTTTACTTTGCTCATTTGGCCACAGAGTGACTCTGCATTTGCACAGCTGCCAGAGAGGCACTGAGTCAACCCAAGGGAAAAAAAGGTCAGGCAAAGGCTGGTCCCTTGTCTGCTAGCACCTCATGCAAATCAGACACAACTCACACAGACAGGCAGCAAGAGAGCATCCAGTGAACACTGACCTAGCAAGAGAGGTGACAAGAACTCCCACTCTGCACTTTTTCAGGCAGCTATTCTGTGCAGAGAGGAGCACTTTAGTCACCATTCTCTTCAACACGTCTCTATTCCTTGCAAGTGAATGGAATGATCTATTTTTACACTCAGAGGTCACATGGAGCAGGTCAACTCATTTGCCTTAACCCATCCTGGTGCTTTATTACAGATTGGCTGCTGCAAACTGCTATCACCCCATACATCTTTTAAAATTATCCTGAAACTCCAAGCCAATAAGTATGTTTGAATAAAGAGACAGTTTCCTACCAGCACTGGGCAAAAGCTCTCCTAAACTTTAAGAAGACTGTCTTAGCCACTGCAAAAAGATCAGTGGATCCTGACTCTTCAATCTGGGTTTGTGACAATCGTAAAGATTTCTCTCAAGGCATTCATTAGGGATGCATCCCTAGCCCTATTAATAGCATATAAAACGAAGGATGATGTTTTGAGTTATGTCATTCTTCAGCTCATATGACAAAGCAAAGTCGTGCCAGTAGCAAGCAGGATCTAAGGGCCCTGTGTGTGATTCAGTGCTGCAGTCTCTTGAGCAGGTGAGCTGATGTAATGGGTCACTGTTCTCATAAACTGAAAGGTTTCACCTACTTCTCCATCCTCCCCACTCCCCCTCCCTTGATTGCAGGCAAATGGTCCAGCTGCCCTCCTGTGACAGCTCTGATCCTTTCTGGTGGCTAATTCAATCTGTTAAGCCACCAGAAGCTATCTGAGGAGTGCCTGAACTGGCACAAGATAAGCAGTGTATGCATTTACTTCCCAGCTGCCCGTTCGTCTGTAATTGAGGACATGCAGACTACATGTAGCAAAACCTCATCAAGTGACCATTTAATAACACCAGTTAACTCTCTCCTCTCTAGTTTACTACCAAGATAGTTATGCACTCTGCAAGCTCAAAAAGGTCACCACAAATGGGGAAGAAGTCTGAAAGGGAGGGTTAAATAACGAATATTATATCTTTGGTTAGCAAACTGTATGATTTTCTGCTATCTTTGGCTAGCCATGGGAAAATACACCACTGCTGATTTTTTTGCTAACTGATAACACTTTTACTAGAGAACCTCAGAAACTTTGTATTTTTATAGTGCTTTAAAAGTACGGTAGCATGTGAAATTAAGAAGTGTCATCTTGCAAGCATACTTGGCAGGCAGAGAGACATCCACAACAGAAGCAGGCAGCAAGGACGAAAGGAGGGGAGAATCCGAAATATGATAATCTTAAACTGACCATTCGGGTGTATTTGCACTGCAGGTGGACTCAAGGTGATGCAGTGACTCAATATATTCAGTGGCTCATTTTATCTTAGTCATTTTCTGCCAGAAAAAAAAAGCACTCTGCTCTGGGCAACATATTATCAAGAGTCTCTCCGCTTTCTCTGCCATGTACGCAGCCGTGTTATCTTATCCCAGTCGAGGGATTTAAGATGCCATTTAATTGGAAAGTGACTCACATACAAAGGAAACTAAAGTGGTCTTAACATAATTTCCTGTGGTAAAAAATAGTAATAAAAAAGAATTTAAAAAATAAAGAAGTGAGAGAAGAATAAGAACTGTATTGTTTTGCTTTTGTTTCAACTCTAAAGGGACCTTCACCAAAAAATAAATCCAGCAACGACAAAAACACACACACACACACACAAAAAAGAAAAAAGAAAAAAAAAAAAAAAACAAAAAAAAAAAAAAAAAACAAAAACAAAAAAAAAAAAAAAAAAAAGGAAAAAAAAAAAAACACCTCTATTTCATGTAGCTGTAGAATCATAGAGTCATTTTAGTTGGAAGAGACCCGACAGGTCATTGAGTGAAACAGTAAATAGCATTTTGTGTGTATTTACATAAAATATAAGCAAAAGAAAATGAAATCAATATCTTGAGAGCTTCACCAAGTTTCATGATATTGCTGAAGTCTAGTAAAGAGTGTCATGCCACGGTCTTCCAATTGACTGTTCTGATTCTGATGAAAATCACTTCAGCATCAGGTCTATCAGGCAAATTTAATCTGATTCTAAGAGTAAGATTAGTAATAGTCACACAGGAGAAGAAAAAAACTTCACTATACCTATCAAGAAAAAATATATCTAATGAAGCTACTTACTAAGACACTACTGTTTTGTCTGACCAAGGAATTAAAACCAAACTACTTTAAAATTCACATTCAAAGACAATAAAACCAACTCACCTGACAAGTGGATAGGGTAGGAAGGGCTAAAATCTCAAGGTAAAATATATAATTTTTTAAAAGTTATCTGAAAATCTTACCTGCACATCCTACTCTACATGATAAGAATTGTGGTTAGATCTAGCTGTGCACTGTGTTGAGACTGTTTCCTTTACAGGAATTTCCTCTACCTCACTGTCATCGTCCCTTCCTTTCTCAGTTTAGTTGTGTTAGGTTCAAAATTTCCGGGTCATTTTCTGGTAAAAAGAACAGTGGAAAAACTTTGTCCCTAGTAAAAGATCAAAGCCTTTTAGGTTCTAAAATCTCTGTGTGTAGAAATACATTGAACTTGGTAGTTTACTTCATTTAAGAGCAAGAAGTGTAAAAGTTTAATTCTTTTTTACCCAAATACTGCTATTGGATGGTTAAAAAAACAACCAAAAAAAAAAGTGTGTAATATCTGAAATCTAGAAGAGAGCCATATTTCTGCCCAATACTGAATAATATTCACTATATCACTATAAGAGCCAAGTTCTCCTTACCCTTAGTCTCCTCTCTACTTTCCATGCTCACCACAAGCAGGCACTGCGAGGGGGCTGTGACACACTATTACTTTCTATTGGTGTCCTCGCAGTTGAGCCTTGTTGGTTAGTGCAACACAGCTTCGGCAGAAGGAGAAAAGAAAAGCACCAATGAATGTGAGACCTCTGTGACTCTCCCCTGCTAGGCAGGCAGAGCACTTTAGCACACAGAGACCCACACAGTCCAGCTCCTCTTCCAGGGTTCCTATATGTGTGTGAAAACCATCAAACACAGGCTGCACAGTGACTCAAAATACCTAAAAGCATCTGAGAGCACCTAGTCATAATTTCAGACCCCACTTCTCCCTGTTTCAATAGAGGTCATGTAAATATGTAGGTCCATCAGTTTGCACCACAGTTATTTCAAGAACAGTAGGACTTGTTTCTTCTTTTCTTGTGTGAAGTTCACTCTCTTTACTGAAAATTGGGTTGATTACTCTATTTCCACAAGAAGCTTTTTGCTATATAAGAGGATATTTCAATTTTGCCTCAGTTTATACACATACCTTTAGGTGATGGCCACTATTAACGCTTGGTTATACTGGGTCATGAGCATTTGGAGATACAAGATGTGGATTCTCAGCTTCTACTTTGCATTTATCTCTCTTCTCTCTCCAGAATAGAGCCCACACTGATAAGCAAGCTTGCTGATTGACTCCTAGGATATCTTTAGTGTTTTGCCTTGGTACAAAATGTATGTTTGGTTTGTAAGTTACAAAAGGCTCCAATGTATCTCTGTAGGTTTCAGTATAAAGAGTCAAGCTTTTTTGAAATTGTCTTTACTGACTAGGAAAAAAAAAATACCAAACCAAACAAAAAACCCACCAACCACACGCACATGCAAAATTTACTCTCCTCTTCTCCTAAAGGCGTTATAGAGTGCAATGCAGATAAAGTCAAACCAGTGTTCAGAGTATGAGAAAGAGAAGATCGCTCTTTCCCAAAGATGCATTTTACAAAAACAAAATATACTTCATTCATTTTAAGTACTAATCTTTGTAATCTCCAAGTAATAGGTTCATTACATTCAAAAAATAAAGCAGGCCAACTGCTAGAGCAGATCTGAGCCATGCAACAGAAGCATCAGCCACAGAGTTTTGAAAGCCATGCTGCCAGAAAACTGTCATACTGGTTACCACACTGGATGAAAATCTTGTCAAATAGTACCAAATATTTGGCTGAGCCTCTGTTCCAATTCACCCATTCCTCTTTTGTAAAAGTAAGGTATATGCTAAAAAAGCAGCATCACACACATGTACTTCCCAGGTTCATATTTAACATTTGCTTCTAGAGTTAGTTTATAATGGAGAGGGTAAAGGACTAGTCTAGAATATTCTCCTTGTTTCCTCCCTCTCCTCCCCCCTGCCATCCTGTTCACTCACTCACTCACTCACTCACTCACTCACTCACTCACTCACACATTTAATATATTTTATACTATAGCTCCGGGAAATTCCAGGTTGCCTGCTCAGGAGTGTTTCCCCACCCCTGTGGAAAGTCAAGGTGGGTGTCCATATCTTACCCTGTCTATCTCACATCTGCTCAAGCATTTTGACAGGGGAGAAATGCACATCTCAATGTGTATGTAGCATAGTCTTACAGTACTGAGAAGATTGTGTGTCTTTAGTCTTCTGGTACTATTCGGGCTTGACACATTACATATCACCTCCTACTCTGCCCAGCTATGGTTAACACTGAGTGGGTAAGAAATTTTCCTCTCCAATTATGTTCTACACTGAGTCAGTCGTGTTTGTTCTGCTGTCACAGGAGGTGTCTGAACAATATCTAAACATGAACCTCTGTACATTTTGTAAGTTATACAGTCAGTGAAATGGCATACAGACAAGAGTGGCTCATGGACCAGTGGGGTAACTCACCTATTACTCCTCTGGGAAATAAGGGAAGATGGTGTTATTTAGTACAAATTTGCTGCACCACACTACATTCTGCCTTGGGCATCAGGATGTAATATGGCCAGTGCCACAGAAGTACTCTGGAAGTACTAATATCTTAATAGATCACTTGTGGACAAAGAACAAAGAAAATACTCACCACCCAGGCCTTTAAAATCTTTTCACTCTCATAATCTTTAGTGGTTAATTAGAAAAGGGTGTCTAATATCTCAAATTCCATGTCGACCCCTTGTTGCCTTTCTTCATAGTTTAGCCTGCTTACTGCAAGCCAAGAAGCACAAAACTGGCAAGGACAACCATTATTTTATTATGGGTTTTCTTTCAGAAGCTTACTGAGCTCCACCACAGAAGTAGGTCGGAATAGTTTCCCCGATACTCTCATAGGAAACTTTATTGTTCTGATGGCATTAATGCCTTTTGTAAATTTATTCATGGCCACAAGTCTGTGTGAATACTGTTCCTTAGTTTAAACAGCTCTTCTTTTTAGTGCTTTTTCCTTTTCTATATGCATTTGTTGACAACACTCCTATTCCTTTCCCTGTTCATTTTACCAGCCTAAACAATTTCAACTCTTCGAGAAACCCTTCTCACAATTCTCCTGGTGATCCTCAAGGCTCTGCCTTGCAGATCTCAAGGTCTCACTTTACTGGTATCGTTTTGTTTTCTGTATCGTTTCATTTTCCTTCATCGTGCTGGCAACTGACAACAGTCCTGAGGTTCTCGTGAGTTTTCATTCCGAGTACGACTTCCTTCCTTGTAGCAGAATTGTTGCTGCTTGTCCCCAGAGGCAGTATCTTCTGTAAGTACTACATAAATAAATATGCTTAGTATACTACATATTAAGCCACTGTATACAGACAAGAGACATTGCTATCACAGCTGAGATGAATATTTAGGCTCAAGTGTCCAACTGGATACCTGAACTCAGAAATGAGGTGTACCCCACAATGAAGTCCCTCTTTGCTAGGGATGTTCAGACTATTCCTAGCATGTACTGACAACTCTTCCTGAACAGACACAGTCGCTTGTGAATTTGCCCAGTTGTTTCTAAAAAGTCAGATACGTACAACATTACGAATAGTTTTGGAACCTCTTGTGGAATAACATTCCTTCACCATAGTCAAAAAAACCTCAAACAGCTGCAATTTTCCTGCAATGCATAGTAAACTGTTTTGTAACCACATGTTGAGATGAGGTGTCCAGCACGTGACTGAAATTGGCTTAAGTATGGCAGTGGTCAAAAGAATCAAGAGCAATAAGCTGTGAACCTATTTGATTACCTTTCATAAATACCTTAAGCCATCAACATACTGAACTCTACTATTTTTGTATTTGATAGGTAATAAGCAACAAATATATGACACTGGACCATGGTATATCTTGCTGATACACGTACTATATCTCACTAATAGAGGCCAAATGGAAGATCAAAACAGTGCAATATAAGAGACAAATCACTGTGATGAGTTGTTTATACATTTAGCTGAAAACGAAACTAAAAAAATGTGGTCTAGCTGCAGCTGCTTTCACTGAAGTTGAGGAAATTTGGATTGTTGAACCACAGAAGCTGCCATGAGCTGTTCAAAACCGGAATAGATTCTTATGGAGCCTTTTTTTCATTTTGTATTTTACGTAATTTGTGGCTACTGCAGAAAGCTTGGTAACTACTGTTTCACTCAGGCATTTTATCTAATTATAGCTACTAAATCAGAAAACTATTTTCCAAAAATGTGATCATATTTTCTTTTTCAAGACACTGAATACTTTTCACTACATCATAAGCATCTCAGTAGGAAAGGCAACATTTCAAATGTTTTATTAGATATATATAGGATTTAATGATGTAAAAGTTGCCTCTTCTGTGCAAGCCAGACTTCTAGAAAGAAAGAAAGATAGAAAAGGACAACTTCAATATTTAACCACAGTTCTAGAGTAATCTTCCAGGCCAGACTCACATGTCTATCTTCTTACATCCTAATCCTTATTTTCTTGCCATTTTTAATCATCTTTTACTATTTACCCCCAGTTTGCAAGTTCTACCTCTACTCATATCTCTGTAAAGAATGCAGATGGCAATGGAGAAACAGAAGCACTTATAGTAGGAAGAAATTATCACAGAATCACAGAATGTTAGGGATTGGAAGGGACCTTGAAATATCATCCAGTCCAATCCCCCTNTGACACTCACCCTTTACATATTTATAAACATTAATGAGGTCACCCTTCAGTCTCCTCTTCTCCAAACTAAGGAGACCCAGCTCCCTCAGCCTTTCCTCATAAGGGAGATGCACCACTCCCTTCATCATCTTCGTGGCTCTGCGCTGGACTCTCTCCAGCAGTTCCCTGTCTTTCTTGAACTGAGGGGCCCAGAACTGGACACAATATTCCAGATGCAGTCTCACCAGGGCAGAGTAGAGCAGGAGGAGAGGAGAACTTCTCTCGATCTACTATGGATATGGATATCTATGGATATGGAACTAGCCATGGTGTACATTTGGAGGGACCACCTGAAGTGTCTCCAGACTTGGTGCAGACACTGAAGGTGGACACACAGGACAGGGCACAACTATAATTCATGAACCTTGTACATTTCCAGACCCTTACACAGTACTAAACTATAGTATTGATACTATATACAATAGTCCCAACTCTTCCCAAAATTTATGTTCAAATTATCAATAGATAAGAAGACTTCTGTGATACTTTTTTTCTTTCAGACTACATTGTGTATGATAGAAAGTGGTCACACAGCAACACTAAAAAAATGCAGGCAGACTATGGTCTCACAGTCAGTACCATGTCGTAGTATATGCCTGAAAAACATGAGTCTTCGAGACTGGTGTCTTACAACACTTGTCTCCTCACCGATCACATTTGCATCCTCCTCTGGGAAATTACATGTTCCAATGACCTGTTTGGATTTGGCTTTGTTTAAATTTTTCTGCTGTACAAATATGACATTCATTGTTCGGGGAGAACAGGTCTAACAACACTCTTGCTTTTTATTGCGTTTTTTTCTTCTTACTGTAATTTTGATTTTTTACTCTTACTGCTCTCTAACTGCAGCAAAAACAGAAGCCACAGATGTGGAGAGGGGGAAATAAAGTTTTATTAAGTATAAAAATTGAACAAAAATGCATTATAAATCACAGGAACCTCCCATTACCTCAAGCAAACTGTCTTGCGAATTCGCTTGTAAGTTGACATATGCATCACCAGGCAAATCAACACAACTACCGTTTATAAAAGTCATATTAGCAGCTCCTTTTCTATAGGGACTGGTAAACAGAAAGCAGACATTTCCAAGCCCTGACTGAAGTCAGTAATTCAGGATGTAAGAGCAATAACAACAACATCTGGTGTTAATATGAGGATGCATACCCTTAATTTCCCTTGTTTCCCTTTATCACAGCACAGGCAGTGATGATCAGCTATAGAGATTAAATGACTGTGTCACAATACCACTCTGAGCGAAAATACTTGCCCTTTCACAGATATTGAGTAGTTCACTGTATTGCATCTGAATGTCTGTTTTGCTGGCATTCAGACAGCTTTGGAGTTAATACCATTTAGCTTTCAACCTTCCTTATGTATAGTCCTCTGGTACTGTGTAAAATCTTAGTGTGGTCAAATTCTGCATGGTCTCACAATCGTCAGGGTACAGCTTCCTGAGTTATAGCATGTACATGCAGTAACATCATCTCTCCAAGCTGAAGTGAGGGGGCATTCATGGCAAATTCAACCTCAGTTTATAGTAGCTGATTCTCCTAGAGCATAGGCTCAGTTCAGAGCTTTTAACAAATCACGTGCACTATCTGTATTCACATGCAGAGTACATTTGACACTTACATTGTTAGGAAGTACATTGATGACAGTGTGTGAAAGACTATGTGGCTGAGGAGCAAGTTTAAAGCCTCAGTTAAGTACCAGGAAAATTACTAACTTTTCTGTCAGATGTTTGACCAAGAAATGGATCTGCCCAATACGTCCAATGGCATTTCTGAAGTAGAGGCAATCACCAGTCCTGCAAAAAACTGTTAAAACTGAATTGTGTTTACAAGTTACAAGAAACACTGGTACAGAAGAAATGAACCTTTGGAAAGATTTGGAAATATAAAGACACATATCTACAGAGCAGAAAGCCTCTTCAGTAAAAGCTTAAGCCAGGGAATGGCTTTTGCCTAAGAATCACATTTTAATAGCTCTTTAGTTGACTGACAGAAAGAGAGAGACCTCTTGGAGCTGATCTGAAGGACACCACAGATGAGTGCCTTATTCCTTTGTTCCTTTTTGTCTGCATGTTAACCTGGCAACTGTGTTGTCTCCATTTTGTAAATCCACATTTAGCCTTCACTTTTACCTGAACTACTGTCAGAATCTATGCTTGATTACAGGATATTTGACAAACAACAAGGTATTTCATTCTCATCAATCCTGAGACATGTCGTTGCCATAATACCCAGCATTCCAGTTGTGTTCTCAAGTGCACTGAGGAAGTAATGGAGCTCCTCCACTACAGCTGTACAAATTAATTATCTGTGTCAAAGAGAAGCCTCCTCAGAACTAGCATTAGTTGAATGCAGGATGATTATGAGACTGGGCTGAGCCTTGGTGGTCTCCTCACAAACTGACAGATCTTCCAAAATGATTCTCCATTGATTCCTCCCCATTCATATTAGGAGGAAATACCATTCTATTTTATCCAGGAATTTGTGTCAGACTGGTATTTTCTGTCAAGCAAGTAATAATAAGGAAGATTTATCACGGCTTTGAACGGCGGTTCTAACTTTGTTTTTAGAAATGACACTAAGTACAAATGTTCCAAAAGCTTAGGAATATATGTGCATAGCAGAGATCTTGTTTTCACAGAAATCCCTTGCATCCCTCAGCTGAAGGTAGCTCAGGGTACAATGTAGATATCAGTGTCCATGAACAAAATACCATTATCTCCATCCCATCTACCTCTTTTCCCTGCCAAAATGAGCATTTACAGTATTCTCAGTGGAACAGGAGGTTGGAAACAGTCTTTACCATTCCTCCAAATCACTCCCACTTGGCTTGTCTAGAACATGTACAAGTGTGTAGTGAATACTGGTAGCCTGATCAAATCTGCCTTACTCTTTCCAACCTGCCTTTTCTCTGTTTTCCCTTGATTTTTCTGCTTGACATTGCCCAAAGCCTGTATGCCAGGCTCTCTGGGGCAGGGGCCATTTGGGTCTACTCCCAAGCAGGATTCTTAGGAAATACCAAAATACAAAACCAAGAGCATGTAAATAATACTAATTTGCAAATGCTGATATATTTATTGAGGGGGCCTCAAAAAGTATGCAAGTATAGCTAATATCATTCTGCATTATTGGAAAATGTGAAATCAAAATGTTTTGCATTGTGCTTTGTGCCGTAAGTCCTAAGCAGAAACAAATTTCTGTTCCTTGTGCAGATCAATGAGGAAACTCTCTCTGGGACAGCATTTAGCATTAGGGTTAACATCGTCCTAGCCACTGTAACAACTTCTACATTCTTCTCAAATCTCAGACTCAGCTGTTTATGAACGCTATCTTCCCCAAATAAGTGTGCAGGTTGTGTTGCCAAGTAGTTAGCAAAATGCACAGTTTTCTGCAGTATCTTCTGTCTCCAGAATTGTTATATGACTGCATTAAAGTCACAACCCTCGATCCGTGGTTGAGGCCCTTCTGAGCCTAGGTTGAGATTATTATAGTGCCCTTTGGTATTTGCCTTGGTAGGTTTCGCTGGCATCAGGTACCGAAGGTTCTTCCAAAATCTGGAATTCACAGGAAGAGATTTATCCTTTTTCCACTTCACAACCCTCTTTGATGGTAAAAGAGACAGTGATTCTGGCAAGAAATTGTAGTCACTTATAGGCATATATTCAATTAATATGATCTTAGTTTTCCTTTCAACTAGGGCTTTATGCAGTCCACTCTCAAGTTCATATATGGCTCTGTCAGAAACGTAGTTCTGGCTCAGTATAATGATTAATCTTCGGCTTTTGTCAATGAGTGAATGGATATCATCAACAACTGCTGCAAATTAAAGATAAATGTGTTATTAAACTAAATTCAAAGGATAGGCACTGGATTGACTTATCCTTTAACAATCACACATGTACCAAAAATGTTCCACTTATAAAGTGACAGCATGTAAGCATCCTGTACCTAAGAATAAATTAATACGCAATACAGATTAATTCTGCAAAAATGAGCTCAGGCATGGCCAAAGCTTGCTCTCTGGAGCAGACAAAACCCACATACAATCTCCACATACCATAGACAGCTGCCTGTCCATAGTCGCACAGACAGAAGGTAACAGCAAAAGGTATTTTTCCTACAACGAGACATATCTTTGCTTTTTCATAACAGATACCATTGGTGTGATTCCCCAGAAAGTCACCAAAATCAACCTTTTTCCAAATATTCAGTAACTCTCAGGTTAGTCCTATCTTTATGTCACCCAAATACTCAAATCTATTGCCAGAAACAGAAGGTTGAGAATACTAGCACATGAAGACAGAATGAGTTCCAACAGTGTTTTAGACCCGTGACTTCGTCATGACAATCGATGCCTGAATCAAATGGTGATAAACTTCAAACACCCATGCACCAAACTGAATTCTCACACACAACTTCCTGTGCTTGCTTCAAGACCATGGGACAACAAGGTCTACAGAAACCAGAGATCTAGAAAATATGCGTTGCAGGGAAAAGCAGAGCAAACTGCAAGAGTAGGCTAAAAAAAACTGAGAGGAGAAGGAATCTGACAGGGGTATTACAAACCACCAAAGGCTCCTGTAAATAGAAGGAAATAGTCTGTTTTCCATATTCACAATGAATCAGACTAGATAAAAGGGAATAAGCTAAAACTATTGCCAGGAAATAAGCCAAAATTATTGAAAGAATCAGGCCAAAAAATTCAGAAAGCCTTTTCTTTAATCCTTAAGGAGAGAGAATAACTGGAAAAAACATGGCTTGGGGGAATTGTGGCCTCTCTCAGGTAAGAAAAATATGTCAGGAATAGATGAAAGGAAAGAAGATCCTGCCTTGTGAAGGAGGCTGACTGACGTTACTGTTCTGTGTTTCTAACAATGAAATCCTACTACTCAACTAGGTCTTTTAACTAAACGGAATACCCCACTGTCTTTTTTCCAAGCATCTGCAAAAGGCCATCTATCCATAGGCCATTTAGAGAAACAAAATTCCATGTTCTCATTTCTATTTTGTTATGGCATCCATTAAGCTCACAAAATGGCTTCAAACACCACAGTGAAGATACAGAAAACATACAAGTTACATGAGAATAAATAGTACCGAAGATACCAGCTGCTCTGTGCAGTAAATTGGAGTTCGTTCATAGGCACCTGCTCTCAGCAATAGTAGAACAAGAGCTTTGTTAGACATTTGACCTCTTCTGTATTCTCACCTGAACTTTCTCCATGCTAGTTTTTTCATCTGTTCATCTTGGTTCTGTGTAATTAAAGATATGTATATGTGTGTAGGTGTATATGAACTCATAAATATATCTATAAAATATGTAAAATGTGCAGTTGAATTTTGCATTCATGTAGTTTAGATTAGATGAAAAATGTAGCATTTCAATGCACAAGACATTTGAGAGAAGTCCTTCTGATTACAGACTTTTACGTTTGCGTGAAAATGATGCGCCTATTTAACGACAAGAATATTCAATACGCTTACCTCCTCCAGGGGATATATCCCTCTCAAATATACATAACTTGTACCCAAAGTTTTCTTCTAATATTGTGGGTAAAATCTTCAAAGCAAATTCTCTCTCTTCTTCAGTAGGAGAAATGCAGTCCTTCAGGTAAGACACAAATGCATCATATTCTTTTCCATCTGGAAAGAAATCACCAATTGTTGTCTTGTTAGCAACCATTAGAAGTACAGTATCTGATCCACCATTCTGGGTTTCAAAGTTACTGTCTCAGCAGCAAAGCATCTAGAAATTCTTGTTCTTTCCTTTAATACAGTCTTTGAACAAAAAAGAAATCCCGAATCAGTTTAAATTTGGTACAAAATATTCTGATTGCATTAGGCAAATATTTGAAAATAACATATTCTTTCTACCCTAAGGTGTTTTTTTAAAAAAAAGTCAGGTTAATATAACCAGTCAGTGTCATATCTGTGATGATCAAGAAAATGAAGGGAAGCAAAAATGTGTGTGTAACCTGATAAGAATGCTATTTAAGTGATACTGCAAATTTCCAAATTTATTTTACTCTTT
This sequence comes from Pampusana beccarii, assembly GCA_013399365.1. Lineage (NCBI taxonomy): Eukaryota > Metazoa > Chordata > Aves > Columbiformes > Columbidae > Pampusana > Pampusana beccarii. The sequence goes on along the minus strand of VWYH01005378.1, from coordinate 677,858 downwards.
GTCTAAAACTATAAAGTAGTTCTGTAGAATGGGTACTGGGAAAAGAGAATAAACTAATTTATTATTTTAATTTGAGAGTATACCATATTTGGTTATGCTTTGATCAGTAATTTACAAACACAAAATCCAAGACTAATTCAGAGGCCACGGCTACCACATTGAGCTGCTTCACTATCTGCTGTTACTGCCCCAGGTGTATAACAAACTCACTTTAACACCTGACCACCAAGTTATTTCACATACTCTTCACTGTTTCTACTCACAAAGCTCCTGGATTTATTTTCTCTCTTCCTCATAGATAATTGTTTTATAGAACCTACCAGAAACTAATTTTTAATCAATACACTTATTTCAATGTCAGCATTAGCCAAGTCATACCTCCAGCAGTGTCGTCTCTTCTGCATATGTTCCTGTAAAGTAGAACTAAGTCGACTCTAAACATCACACAGACAAACACTGCAGCTACAGCAACACACAAAAATAGTACAGCAAGGACCATTCCAGTTGTAAACACGTACACAGGCAGATCTCTGGTGTTCCCTGTAAAACAGAATCCCAGGAAATTATAGCCTTAACGAGAGTATTATATGACAAAATTACTGTATTCAATACTGATGGCATCTTAGAATCACTCCAAAAAAAATCACAATGTTGATGTGAATCTTTTCCTGCTAATGTTTCAAGCACATATGCATGCCATTTGTCCTGAGAAGAAGAACTACAGAACACAGATTACTCTAAAAACTGGAGAAACAATCTTGCATGCATTCATGCACCTTCCACACGCATAAACGAACTGCATGTGGGATCAAGACTGACACTACAGATCCTCATAGAAGTACAGCATCCCAGCTGGTGGTCAACTACTTTTATAATGAGCTTTCTTCAGATTCTTTATTATTTCCTGTTATCCTCTACCTGACACCCCTCTCTCAGTTGATTCATAACAATCCTCAAAGTCTCCTTTAATCTCTTTGGNTTTTTTTTTTGAATTTATGTTGGAGTTTTTTTTTTTTTTTTTGTCTTTTTTTTTTTTTTTTTTTTTTTGTTCATTATTATTCTGTAATCTTTGTATTTTTAGTTCCAGTTATAGACTTTTAACCATTAAATCTTTGTGAAGTCTTCATGAAAGCACTGTCAAGTCATGCTCATTGCAATCTGTATTTGATTTATTACATGCACCATCTTTTGACTAGTCTATTTTCACATATTTTCTTCCAGTAAAGCTAGGAAAGGGCTGAGAGAGATGCAAAACAAGAAGGGAATATCCATTTGTCATGAATCTCCAGGCTGACTGGACTATAAACGTGAAGTACTACTGCAGGATAGAGGTCAGCTTTCCATAGCCAGAAGGATAGAGTCCCTGACAAGAGAGAAATAACCAAACGGAACATTTCAGGCATTATAAGGAATATAAAAGATTGACCTTTCAATTTTAGAAAGAGCTGCCTAATAAAGTGATCTAAACAGCAGACACCGGGCTGCACCAAGCTTTGGGTAGGTAATCCCCCTGATCCCAACAACCTGGTGAGGAGGAGAGCACAGAGAATGCTCTGTCATGGGATCTAAAGAAGTGCCATGCAGGGATCTGGCAGCCAGAGCAGAGCTCAGCTTCCCCAGCTGTGTCCACAGCAGCAGTGGTGGAACTCTGAAGCCCTCACACAGCTGCTCACTCTAGCAGACATAGCAGCAACCCCTGGTGCCCCTGTCTCAGAGCAGGAGGAATCATCCAGGGGGGTTGTTAGGTCCATCACTAGATGGACCAAGCCCTTCACAAGCACACAGACAGATTTGGAGAGATGTTCTGAAATCAGTACCCTGCCCTCAGGATTGAGAAGGCTGGCATGAATAATAATTACGTATGGGAAGTACGATTCATAGGTTATACCGTACCTTTCTTCAGTTTCACTATTTTTATTTGTGTTCTGTCATCAGCTTGCAACATGCAGGTGAAATTATGATGCATGTCCTCGTCTGTTACTTTTTTAATCCGTAGTAACCTTGTGACATAGAACTTGTTTCCCAGCCTGCAACAAGAAATGGTGCTAGGAGAACTATCTGCACAGAAACCTACAGCCAGCCAAGAGGCAGATTTTGAGAAAAAAGTTCTAAAATAACCCCAGACTCTTTACTGAGTTTGCAGTTCAGAAAGTGCAGGACATTATCACATACAAGTAAAAGTGCAATATTTTTAGGAAACCTACCGGAAGTTTTTGAGCTCTTCTTCACATATTGAATGTTCATTCTCGGGGATACCCAAGCATTTTTCTGGAAACGTTTGATTAATTAACCAGTAGAGGCTGGCATCTTCTTGCATATAATAACCTAAGAAACCTGTGCAATTGAGTATTTCTTCTTTACCTAAACAAAGCATAACATGAGAAGATCTAGTCAGAAGTAGCATTCATGTTCACAGTGCAGTAAAATGTCATCTTTCCAGGCAACATATCCCACAGGTTGTGCTCCCTTCTGGACTTCATAGCCACTGCACAGTGCTTCACACATGTTCCACCTGCGCTGGTGTTGGCTTCAGCAACCATGCACAGGGCTCTCTTGCACCCTGTTGCAAAGTAACAGTCATCCACAGCTTTCCCTCAGATAACCTCTGTCACAGTCAAGAGAGACTAGAGAGACCAGAGCATTTCGGGCTTTAGAGAGCTAAAAAGAGTTGGACTCGATGATCCTTTTAACTCATTTTCAAATTAAGATATTATATGATTGTATTATATGGGCTAGACTGTGTGCTGCAGGCAGAGAACAGGAGAAGACAACTTACCACCAGTGCCCCAGGGCCGGGTATGAGTAAGTCACTGGTAAGAGGAATTACAACCAATTGATTCTAATAGCTGAAGTATACACTACTGCTCAAAGGAAAAACAAAATCTGTAAGAAACCCTGCTGAAGTGTTACAGAAGAAATTCTCATCCCAGCTTCACACCTGAAAATCAGCATAATCCTGAATGTGTGAATAAATCATTTAGGCAGTCAGCTACTTTGTACCCTTTCAGAGCTCTAATTGGAAGTGACAGGAACCATCCTTTAGAGTCTGCTTAATTATAAAAAAGGGCAGAAGTAAAAAGACAACTGTACGCTTGTGAAAATAAAGGCAGGAGGCTGCAGCTCTGCAGTGTGAGATTTGATGAGTTGCAAGGCATTTTATTTTAAACATTGTCATGGGAAGCTTGACCTGAGGTTAGTTGCAACTTTACAACACCATTTCTAGGCTATGCCAACTTCATTTCCAGGGAACACATCCAGATTGCCCTTTATTAAGCCACAAAAGCTGCATGTTAGTTCTTGTTCAGGTCATCATGCACTAATTCTTTCCAGCAAGCGAGGCCTGCCAAGGAATTCTCTAACGGCACATGTTATAAGCTGCCTTCTCGAGATTTATTAGAACTGATGATTCCAGTGGAACTGCTCAAGAACCTTTAAAGCACAATCCAGCTGAAAACCCGCTCATCTTAGATTCAGACCTTCGAAATTCAAATCACAGTTGCACAGATTGAAACAGACCTAAACTTCTAGTATCATCTACCTTGCAGCTCTAGACCTTTCATCATACACTACAGCTGTTTTCAGGGAAATACTACAGAACACCATCTAAGCAATGACAGGTTTGAAAGGCCATCCAAAATTCCCTTGAGTCCCCACCATGCCATCTGTCTCATCACTCACCAGGTAGTTCAATGACCTTACGAAATTATCTCATCAAGGCAGATAAAAGATGGAAGACAGATGATTCATAATAATTGAATGCTGAACCCTATTACTTTCTAAGGGTTGAGACAAGCACAGTAAGGGGAAAGAACTGTGCAAGAAGGGTGTACTGGGAGGCTGGGAGGCATGAGGCATCATTGGATTGGGGTAATGCCATTGGTAAAAGGACCTACCTACCAAACAGTATTTGTAGGAAGGAAGGAGGTCCTGGCTGAGCAAGTGAGGTACACGTATGAGCAACAGAGGAGGTAAATATGACTTTTCAGATTTGGAAAGGAAGGACTGGGTAACCAGATGGGAGAAACCCTCAGGCACAGGAAGGGAAACAGGTAAATTTCTGGGTTTTTTAAAATTAATTAGATCCTTAGTCACAAAATCCTGCATCCTGCCTGACACTGTATGAAGCTTGCAGACCATGTTATCTAACTACTACTTCTAGCTAGAAGCACAATCAAGGGTTTGGCTTTTGACAATATAACCAGTTACTTGCAGCAGTGATAGATCTGCATTGTTGCATTGCCAGGGGTGTCAACCTCACACTTCTCATTTCCCTGCAGAATAACATCCTCAACTGCAACAGGTACTAAGGGGATTACTCATTATTGCTGTTCACTGAACAAACTAGATGTCTTTCACACATCACTCTGCAGGATTTGCTATCTACAAAAGAAAGCCATGGAGAGCTGGTTTGTCATCATCACCACATTCTCTTGTTGGTCATAGCAGCAATCTCAGCTTCTGCCTCTGTAAAGGGGTAAATTTAGGATACTTGTATATCAATCACGGAATACACTAGTGAAAAAACATAACCAGGTGTGAAAATGCGTCAGATGCAGGAGGGTGCATAGACAGCTCTTAGTTTGATTACACTTAACCAGACCATCAGCCATAAAGTGATCAGAACTAAAAGCATGTACATGCAGTAGCTAACACAAAGATTCTTGTACTAATTTGATACCTATTTCTGTTTCAATTTCTTCATTGCGTCCAACTATCTCCAAAGTCACAGCCTCTGGTGCATCTAAAATGCAAACAAGTATTGCTATTGAAGTTACAGCTTGCTTACATTCTACCACAATAAAAATGACATATTTGCTTTATTTCTGAAAGTAATCACATACATTCCATTTAATATAAAAAACAAAATATGGACTCTGGCGTTATTGAGTAGTTTAAAACACAGTATGTCCTGTTGAATTTTTTTCACATGCACATATACACTGTGCACAATTTACAATGGTTAGAAAGGTTCTTCCCCCGAACTTTTTTTTTGTTTGTATGACTCACTTACAGCAGCTAATTTAAAAAACAACAACAACAACAACAACAACAACAACAAACTGCAGGGAAAACATACTAAATAAATTTTCCAAAATTAGTAATATGTCATATAAACTTCCTCTGTTGCTTTTTTATTTTTGAAATTATTGCCAGATAGTTCAGTTTCCCTGATTTGATCGCCTTTGTATATATTTATAAAACGAGAACTGTAATTAAAAATCTCTGTAGTATGGAGAACCAAAAAGCATGCTTCAAAATTTTAGAAAGCTTTCTTACCTTCTTCTACTACCAGCTTAATTGTATTTGTGCTGTAGTATATCTTTCCTTCATGATGGATTAAAATCTTACAGGTATATATCCCAGAGTGCTGTACTGTTAAGGTTTTAAAATCCAGTTCCCGCTCTGTTTCATTTTCATAGTTCTTACAGTCCTGCATCAATAAAGACAGAAAATATTATTCTGTAGCAAACATACATTTAAAACCTTACAGAAGATAAAAATTAATTTTGAAATGAAGTGTCACCATCACTCTTTCTCTATCTCAATGATATTTATCGGACCCGAAAGAGTTGCAGGCCCTATTTTCAGTTGTGGGCACTTAAATACAACATTTGAACATTTAACCCATTGGAAGTTGAGGATGCTGCAATTCCAACTAAGTATCTGAGTATAAAAATATTGTATCCGGAATTTAAAGGCAATCATGTTTTTTTCAAATTGATGGCCTGGGTCTCTAGGTGTCACCTGCTTGTGGCTGAAAGTTGTCTGGACTATGAGGAGCTTTCAGGCTAAAGTAAGATGCCTCAACAATAGGGAAAGTGGCCATCTCAGAGGATGAAAAGAGTTGGACTCACATTGGCTTACTCTGCCTATTCCCCAAAACTAACTCTGGTTTGTTGTTGCTTTTTTTTTTTAATTCATGGCACATGACAAGATAAATGTCCTACGAAAACCCACAAATATTTGGTTCTGGTCTGAATTACCTTAAATTAAGAAGGGAAGTGATCACTGCTAGAAATTGTCCAGAGAATGGGCATTTACTGGATGTGTATGCTTACTACCAGGCTCTTATACAAAAGATGTGACCATCCCTGTTTTATCTCAGCTTAAGGTGTGATAGGAAGACTTTGAAAATTTTCAGCCAATCAAACACTAAAGGATATTTAGGCACAGGGGCAGCTGCTTCATCTGTCTCACACAGTATTAGGCATTAAAATATTAAGCATCAGTATACTCAGCTTAGCCATGAGAGAGGTCAGTCTGGGATACGGTCTGTTAATGAGAGAAACTTATCCACCTATGGCCCTGTCCATCAATGGTCCCATCCTCCCAGGTTCTGAAGCATAAGGAAGCAGAGGTGGGGCTCATTCTGCCTGGCAGAATCCAGATGCCCGTACTTAAGCTGCCAAAATCCTTTTCTGAAACTGATTCAACACAGAGCATCTGTTACTTCAACCAGGACACCTGAGAGGAATAAGGAGCACTGGTCAAGATGATGTATAGGGGCAGGGTGGAAGAAACCTATTCAGGGTGCTTCACCCAATGGCTGAGTACAACACCTGACAGTTATTAGGTTGGTGCGAAAGGAATTGCAATTTTTGCATTGTTGAAATTTGCCATTTGATATTGGAATACATTCCTAAATAAATGTGATTATGTTACATATCATTCTAATAAGTTTTTCTCGCTTTATATTTTTTTGCTACTGACTTGTTACTTACTGTTTATTTTATATTTATTTTAGACTGTGGAAATTATGTTAGACGAAAAGCAAATTTAAGCAATTTTCTTATTCAAGTTCAAAATGGGTTGTAGAGCAGCAGAGACAACTCACAACAACAACAATTCATTTGGCCTAGGAACTGCTAACAACCATACAGCACAGTGGTGGTTCAAGAAGTTTCTATAGCAAATGATTTGAGTGACACCGTTTCAGTAATTACCTTGTACCATGTTACTCTGTCATTTTCATTGACAGACAAATCACTGCATTTCAGTGAATAACCAGTTCCAGCATTTTTAGTTTCTGTGGTTAAATGATTTTTGTTGAAACAGCTGCTTTTATTTCTTTCAAGTACATTTAAGGTCCACTTTTGAATTGTGAAATTTTGTTTTCCATTGCTATTAAAAAAAAAAAGTAAAATCAGTTTTAGGAGATTTTTAAAGGAATGTAACTTAGTGAGTTGTGCAACAAAACACAAACAAATTCTATAACATAACTGTTAGGTAAAAAGTACATCTACAGTGACCTAATTATTTACATTCCCCTTCAATACTTTTCCACCCAAAAATATACATTATTTCCCATAACAAAAGAGGTTATCTAAACTGACAAAGTAAAAGTAGCAATCACAGAGCACTTCCCTTCTGTGTCAGTCATATCTTCATACGTTTGTTTGAATCTTTCTTTCTGTCTCCAAGAACAGAAAAAGGAATCATTCCCAGGAGAACTGAAACTGGTAAAATTCATTTTGATGAGAAGGGCTATGGGGACAAAGCAGTTCAAAAAGAGAGGCAAGCCTATCAGCTTAAATGCTATCCATGACTGACATGCCTTTTACTGTTCACAAGATTCAGAAGAACTATAAGGACATCATTTGTATGCTGAATTTAGATGAGGTTTTAGGTTGGGGTTTGCTTTCATTTTAAGTTCCCCAAACAGATGTATTTATGTGTTTTGTTCAACCTCTTCACATTGTAGCCCTTTTTCAGCCCACGCAGGTTCTCCTTGTTCTCCTTACTCACGTGAGATATTCTCTACAACTGACTAACTAAACCAAAACATACTGGTTTGGTTCCTTGATCAGTTAACTGTGGTGTCATAAACAGGAAAAACCTTATTGAAACTTCCCCATCAGAGATGTATTCATATGGGTATTCATGGTGGGTGGAGTCCATCTCACCTATTCTTCACCATCACATTTACTCATTTAAATCAGAGCTACTAATCATAGTCAGCAGTGGGACCACAGCCAGTAGCCACCCTTTTAGAGTGCAGTTTACATGACCTATTTTGTATGTTCAGTTTAGGACAAAGTAACCTCTGCCCCAGAAAGGCTAGCCTCCCCCTGGCAATAAAGGGGGAGGTAGCTTAGATAAGTAGCTTAGATATCGACATAAACATTAGTTCCAATTAGTTCCACTGACTCTATGTGCTTCTTTACACATCACACTAGTGTCTGAATACTGCTGGAGAAGCAATTATGCAATTAGCCATAAAATATATATTACTTTTTTTATCTAGATTCAGCAAATGGAAGAAAAGGATCAATAAAGCCACATGTTCTCCTCAGCACTGTCACTCCACAGAGGCTTTCTTCTGTGATCATATTTGGCGAAATCACTCCAACAAATATGAGGATTTCACCCAAAGTGGGTAATGATATTCTATCCAATGAGACAAAGTCTAGCAAGGAGCAGCTCCCTGGAAGGTGACAAAACCACACCTGTGAAAACTAAGATGAATTTGGCTTACATAATTTCTAGCTGCCTGCCATATACACGATTTTCAGAAAAAAGAAGTACATTAAATTGCACTGTTAAAACTTCTAGTGTCTGAGCTGTTATATTTCTATCCTGGTTTCCACTTGATGAGGATTCTTAATGATAATTTTTGAGGAACAAAACCACTTGTGGCTTAACAGTCTTTCAATTTCACCACCCCCTCACCCACCACCACCAAACCCATCAAGAAGGAAAAACAAAAACTAGCTTGGCTCTGGAGAGGTTACATGGAAGTGAAAGCCCTTAGAGAATATAAACCAAGTTTACTGGATACACAACCAACTCTAAGCCATCCCTCAGCTATTTCATTGCAACAAGCCAGTCTTATCTCAATATTTCAATCTACAGGAAAAAAATGACCCTCTGCCTTCCAAACTACAGTATGAACTCTAAATGTATGTGGTCCCACTGCTTTCAGCTGCTCTAAACACATTGGGAAAGTGAGCAGTATTAGAATCTTAAAACATATCATGTGTTTGTCACGGATCTCTGTAGTTTCATTTTCTTCAGGAACCTGTGAGTTCCCTCAGTTTCAAGGTAACCAACACAGCATGCAGATGACCTGCTTTCTTGTAATCTGGTTTTTCATTTGATAACCACAGGATACAAGTTAAGAAAAATAACACACAATTTAGAAATCCTACCAAATGTGTGACACAGTTTTGCTGCTTATCACTCCCATTGCAAGTGGATATGAAATCCTTTGTTTTCAAGAAATGTTGCTGCAGATGGACACACTCAGGCTTACAGGTGATGTTTATTCCTGAATGCATATCCTAAGTCTACTATATTAACACACATGAACACATCAACACAAACATTCATACACTTTAGCTATCTACAGTATGTGCCTTCATTCTGATCCTAACCAAAAAATGAGTATCTGTATGGGCCTAAAAGAAACTTTGGGGAAAAAAAAAAGTAATTTCAGACTTGTCAAAATATATTATTTTAGTAAATAAGCTTTTTTTTTCCAAAATAAAAAAGCTTTCTTTCAAAACTGAGTTTTAAAATGTAGTAGTATAATACAGTCTTAGAAAATGAAACAAAAAAAACCCAGAAAATCAAAACTCCTAATTCCAAATGAACGCTTTGATGCACAGAAAACCTTTTATCTGAGTTTCTTGCTTAAGCAAATCAAGACATTTCACAAAGGATTCAGACATCGTTGTGTTTTCCAACAAATACTTATTTTAACAAATTTCATCCTCGTAGTTTTACTTAAGGTCTTTTCCTGTCATCTCCTTCTTCTATACATTAGGCTGTATCCCTCAGTTTTGAAGTTCACATTTTTTTCATATTCATCAGAGTTGTATTTTTTTTCATATTTTTTTCATATTCATCAGAGTTGTATTTTACTGTGGATTTACTGTCATTACTCCAAGTCCTTAAAATAAATAACCACAAAACTGCAAGGACTGTGAATTAAGGTGGGGTTATCACAGCTTTCCTCTCTTTTGTCCTTTATTTTAGCTTCCTTACAACAACCTCCTTCAGTAGCCTGGCAATTCAGGTGTGCTCTCCACCTACCCTTTCACATGCCAAAAAGCATGCATTTTATACTACTGGTTAGGTGCTAGCTGTAGAGCGAGTTGTTAGATTTAGTAGCTTTTTAGCACTATATTTAGTGAAGCGACCATATAGACAACTGATCAAGCCCATCAATAACACTAGAATTTAAAGCCAAATTCAGGCTTGATGTGAAAAGTAAAGGTCCATGACAACAGCCAACCTATGTCAGGTATTATCTAATGTTAACACATTCTGTTTGCACAGAAACCAGAGTTCAGCTATGCCACTCTGTGTTTGTTACTTTACTATACAATTAGACCACTTGGCTGCCTCATAGCATGAAACCCACTCAACACAGCAGGAAGAACAAGTCTGGTGGAGAAGACAAGCAAATGTTTACTTTTACTTGGCAGTGGACAGCAGTGTTGCCCAGCACTCATTTTGCTTAGGTAATTAATCACAAGCCAGCAGAAACGCTACCTGCCTTATCAAAAGGTTTACAGAACTTTTAAAAAGCTGCAACTGCCTATAGCTATTTGTAAATATTATAGGTCTGCCTGGATGGTTATTGTGAAATGATGTGGAAAATGACGGTAGAGTTAATGCAGTTTCCTGTACCTCCTTTGTATGGATGCCACTAGCAATACAAAGCAAGACAAAGAAATTAGCTTCTTCACAGACAGGTGCAAAGGCAAGATGTTCACCCACCTCTTAGGTACCCACCTGTGAGTGACAGAGTAACTCCCAGAGTCAGTGAGTTCAGCTGGCCAGAACTCCAGAAAATTCTTTTGGGAAACATTTCTGTGTGTTTGCTTTATCAGTTGCTGCTTTCCAGCATTTTCTTTGTACCAGTTTATTGTGTATGCTTCTTCCTGAAAATGTTCTTGCCTTGACTCAAGATAACAAAGGAAAAAATATTCGCCTTCCAGTACATCAATGGAGGCACGAAGGGGACAGAGCTTCTCTGCAGAGAAAGTCGAGAAAAAGATACATTAGGGAGCCAAGTACTCCTTTCAGAAAATTACATTAGCTTGACTTTAAAGTGATTTGCTGTGCCACTGGCCTTTATAAAGTGAGTTTTGTTCAGCAGAGTAGTTTGGCAGTATGTATTATTTCAGTAATATTTATTTCAGCCTAAGAATAGAGTTTTCAAAGTCTTTATTCTACCTCACCCAACAAAACCAGAAGGAAAAAGAGGGTGAAAAACCTCACATTTCCCTAAGATTCTTTCATGTGCGTCCAAGAGTGTCAAAATCAATTGGACACAAATGGCAGAATCTGGCCTCACTTTACAGTAAAGAGGCTGCCACAAATGGAAGGGGAAAGGATGAATTCTTACATTTGGTTTGACTTGTCAAATATGGCTAGTCTTCAGAAATGGTCAGTTACCATTAAATTAGAGATCCTATGGATTAAAATCTGCATTTTCTTATCTTCCTAATTAAAATTAAGTGATTATGTGTCTATATTTCTTTAAAACTTCAGATCTCATTAGAAAAGGTGCCTTGGAATGAGATTATTTGTGTAAAATTTAGTCTCAAAATCTGCTTTTCCAATCAAATTTCCCAAATGTACCTTTGCTTACTGAAGTCATAAAAACTACAGACAAGGGGCCATGGTCTAGCATTAATAGTCAGGCACAAAATAAGCCTTTGGTCTCTATTCCGCCTGAGGTTCTCAGAGATTATTGTTGTGTAGCAACAATTGTGACCACACTTCTGAATGGCACGAAAAGCAGCAGACTCATTCTGTTCCTTGCTGTGGCTCTTAATACAGCCATGCTCCCATACAACATCGTAAGGTGTCTCCAGGTAGCATCTCTGCTCTTTTTACTTCATAATTTTGGTATTTTGAACCAAATTTCACAAGTCTGGAGCTGGGCTGAAATTGCCTAAACTTTTAAGATTTTTTTTTCAGCTGCAAAACACAAAACTTTCCCACTGTAAGCAACTGTCAAGAAGGTGTCACATATCCAGCAAATATTTTGGAACTTCTGCTGTTGAAATGAGGATTTATACTTACCAGTAGCACACTGAATGATAAAGATGGAAAAAAAAATCATCAGAGTCATTTTCTTGAGTTACTTCTCACTTCCAAAAAAATGAAACTGAAGTTTCAAGTTCTTGCTTGTACTGAAAGCTTAAGAAAAATAGATTCAAAATTCATCACAAGTGCAGTGAAACAGATTCCTTTGAGCATGCGAGCAGTGTAACTATTGCCTGGTACTGAAGAGGGTTTTCCAAATAGAAAGTTACACAATATTATTATCATAACAGCTATTTTAATACATCATATAGTGTATCTAGTTTTTTCTTGGAAAGTTTATTTTAAATTCAGAAAGCACTGCAGAGTTTCCTTCCTCCATTTTCTTGTTCACTAGGTGTATTTCACATTTCTGATTAAACAATCTTATAGAAATTCTCAAAGTTATATCCCAAGCCAGTAGACGCCTACCATGGGATATTACAGTGCTTTTTTCTCCACAGAATATAAATTTTGCAAGACTGGACCTTATAGAAACAGCTAGTAAAAACCTCCCTTGCCTCCAATGAGATCAGCACAATGTTGATAGGTTTGATATCTTGATGGCTGATTTTGAGCCTGTTGGAGAACAACGAGGTCTACAATTTTGTCATACAATTTTGTCTATGGAACCAATAAGCAGCAGCTGAGAGTACTAGCATCTCCAATGAGGGGGAGAAGATGAAGAAGCTCGTATTCAATTGCTTTATCTGCAGCCAACTGTGTTTTCAAACATAAAGGGAAAACAACACTAAATAATACAGGCATGGAGTATCTTCTCTGAGTTCCTCAGAACAGCAGGTTAACTGGCAACCAAAGGCAGAGCCAGCCCTAAGACCATGCCTCAGTTTTGCTTACAAATAGACAGATTAGGTGCACAGTAAGCTCAGATCAAACTCTGCAGCCAAGACAGACAACCTGGCTTAGCCACTGACCCAAACATGAATTGACAAATGAGACACACACACACAAGACGTATTTCACAGAGAAGTGCCAAAAGAAATCACGTTAGCATTCTGTTTGGGTAGTTTTATTACCTAAACCTCTCACGATCTGAGAAAGTGCATACTTACTGTTTTAAGAGACTACCCTGAGATTTACAGTCAGAAAATTCCCATGATGTAAAGCAGCCAGAGGCAGGAGGCTACTGCATTTCCAGCAATATTCCAGAATGACATCAAAATGTGTAGCTGCTCTCCCTCTCTTATCATCCCCCCCAGTTCATTACAAGTAGGCCATCATCCCATAAATCACTGTAAAGAAGTGAAAGAACTGTTTCATATCCCCTTTTTCAGATTGACTGGTAGGCAGATCCCAATTTAGAAAGCAGCTAAAAGAAGCTGGATGCTGAGTACTGCAGCAAGCAACTTTAAAGGATCATATAGTAGACTTGTCAGATCTGGTTTCAGTTCCCTTGTACACAGTGAGATTCAAACTGCTACGCTTCATAAGGAAAGAAGGGCCTCTCTATTTTCATTTCTTGATTTTACTTTTCATTTTTCACCCTGCCACATCCAGAAGAAATACAGTTGTTAGAGACTATGAAACTACGATCCACTACACAAAGTCATTTATCATCATATTTTTAATTCTAAATCCCATTCTTCGTTGGCACATCACATCAGCATGCAGTGGAAGTTATAATGAATGCAGAGCAGAGCCCTTCATTCTTTTAACAGGAATTAAAGAATACAGCATAATGCAAGATACTTAGTAATTGCCAGGTTTGAGATTAGTGGCTACTATTAACAAGAAAAAACAGTGTCCCTAATGTTACTCTCACACTGCTGTTGAATCTGATCAGTTTGTCTCAAATTGTTCCACTCCAGGCTAACAATATTTACATTTGTGTCGAATGGTTTGCACACTCTTTGATGAAACATTAGGTGTACAGGGTGGGGGAAGAAAAAAAATATAAATGTTTTCCAAAATTATATAAAGAGATTTTTCAAGGAACAGAACAAGATTTTTAATTTTCAGAAAGAAATGGAGAGATATTTCAAAGTAAAGGCAAAGATTCTCTGCCTAAGAAAGGATTACAGAAATACTCCATAGGCAAGATGCTATGGCAATAATGAGGAACGACAGTTCCCACAACAACAACAAAAAGTAAAAAAAAGGGTTGTCTACAAGGCCCAAAGTGACAATAGCTTTAAGCATGTTTTTTTTTTCAAATTTCCTACATGCTTAAAGCCATGGATGGAATTTTAATAATGAAAAACGTTTTTTTTACAATCATTGTGCCATTGTGAAGCCAACAAAATCTTTAAACAAACTAAAGGTTTAAGTTCCATTGGGTGCATTAATGATACTTCATGAACTAGACAACTGTGTGTACTATGCATCATTATAATTATTGCTCACTTTCCTGGAATCACCAGAAGATTTTAGAATTAAAGTGGGCTGGTACATCAATGTGATCCTCAATTTTGGTCAAGTGACTTGCTTTGATCGACACATTAGGAAGCCTGAATTTGGTCCCAAAGCATTGTTAGTTCCTTTTTTAAAAAACAATAGATTCTTCTGAACATCAGACTGTTTGAACAAACATTTTGGAGTCAAAGGAGGAAAGCACTCATTTTACTTCTTTAAGGATGGCTTCCAGTGGAATTTAAATATTTTTCAAATATGACCATACAGTGCAATAATTCATGTAGGATTCACAAAGGAAACAAAAAGGTCTAGCGAACATTTGCCTTAACCATACGAGGTCTAATTACCATTCTGCCAGGGCTGCTATTTATTGATTAAAACGAAAATCCACCTTCATTTCGAACAACACAAGTGAACTTGTTTACTCACTATGCAAGTCTTACCAGGTGGAAAGCTGACCCAGAGGCAGTCTTTTGAACTCCAGAGTTAGACCTTGCACTTATAAATCTTCCGAACCTAATTCATCACTGAGTAATCTCTCTTGATAAGTGACTCAATACATAGACAACTCAGTCTGAAAAACCTCCTGAAAAAGGAAGAGTGGAATTTCTCATTTCATGAGCTGTTGACTGCAGGGAGGAAAATGGAAAAGGTACATGTGAGAAATTAATTTTTAGAAGCACTAATGGAGGGGTAATAGCAAGTTGCGAATATTAACTTTTCTAAATGAGACATTTGACAGCTAGCACACAGATGTTTTAGGAATCTTCTTTTGCTGCTACCAAGTACAACAGCACTTTAAGGACACTACTGCTCCAAAACCACCTAGGGAAAGGACCGGGGCAGTCCGAGGAGGGCGACTGCAGTGCAAGTGAGGGGCTGTGTGTTGAAATCAGTCCTTTTCGGAGCTAAATTACTTACGGTAACTCTCTAATAAAGAAAAAGTATATCACGGGCCCGGGAGAGAGTCGGAGAGAGGTGCCCGAGACGGGCATCTCGGGGGAGCGCGGCGCAGCGCCGCGGGCAGGGGAAGCGCAGCGGGGAAGGCAAGGCTGAGGGGGACAGGCAAGATTGGGCATAGGCAGGACCGAGGGACAGGCAGGGTTGGGGATAGGCAGGGTTGGGATAGGCAGGAGCGAAGGATAGGCAGGACTGAGGGACAGGCAGGACTGAGCGACAGGCAGGGTCCCCCGAAGGCGGAGCGGCGGCCCCCGGTGCCGCGCACGGCTCCGGTCAGGGACTGCCGCCCCCACTACGCTATCCGAGCTGGGCTGGTGGGATGGGGCTGGCGAGGCAAAGGAAGGACCCCCACACACACACATACGCACACCCGCAGAGATGCCCTGATCACAGGCGCTCGGGTCCTCCGAGGGAGGGAAGAAGCAGCTGCCTGCACCTGGACATCACCTCGCCAGCCCGCCTGCCCTACCTCTGCCCTCCCCTGGCCGCCCCGCTGCCCCCGGGCCCTACCTGTCCCGGGTGCTCGGCGGGAGCTCCGCTGCTCTCCGCGCCGCACCGCCCCTTCCTGCCCCCGGGTGCGGGGGCCCGGGCGGGCGCCGCGGGGTCGCTTCCCAGTTTCGCTGGAAAGAAGCGCTGCCCGGTGCCGGAGCGGGGGCCGGGCAGCAGTGCGGTGAAGGCGGGTCGAAATGTTACAGCAAGGGTGCTGTGCTGCCACCTGGTCGTGGGGGAAACCGAGAGATTCCCCTGCCACGAGCAAAGAGAGTGAAGATCAATTTTGCTAGGAGATGTGGGTCTTTCCCTCTCACAACCTTGCGGAGCAAAAAGAGGCGTAAGTAGGTGATGTCTTCAGTCACCATTAGAGCCGAAACGCCTCTTCCTCCGCTTTTCTGCTGAATGCCCATCGCAGGACTTTTTCCAAGAAGTGTGATGGAAGTAGGATGGAGGTTTAGGAGCTCATATATTAAGCTAAACGTAGCAACTTTTATCTCTGCTACAGCTTCCTGCCCTGTCGCTGGCCGTTTTGAGAAAGAAAGGTGTACAAAAAGATAAGCTGTATCTTGAAAGGCTGATAGTCTTCAAAGACCCCAAAAGGGGGGAAAAAGAAAAAAAAAAAAAAACACACCACAAAAACCCGCACCCTACACACTGCACCCTTCCCAAGCCTTACAACATATGGTCTGCAGGAAAAGAAAGGCAAAGCAAGTTATCCGATCTTTGATCAGAAATGTCCTGATTTCAGTGCTATTTTCTCTGTGATAGCATCTCCTTTGAGGAGAAAGTAATGCAAGCTTTCAAGACATGAAACATTTTATCGCGACATTGCTGCAAAGAGAGTGTACGTATTCACTTACAAATAAACCCTCATGCTAGTAGCTGAGCCTGCATTTCAGCCAAATGTTGATATATTAGAACTGTATTTCCATTAAGGATTTCAGACAGCCATATTTCCTACTTAAGTACTGTTCCTAACAAAATGAATGCTTGTTACTGTTTATTTCACATGACTGGTTTATTTGATACGTACTGTGCAATTATTCACTATATTTCCAAACAAAGTTATTTTGATATCAGGAAAGTCACCTCTCATCTCCTTGAGATTTATTTTATTTTCGTGTCCTTCATCCTTTTCAATCCTTTTCATGTTCAAAACTTGCTTGATAACAGCTACCTTTTTTTTTTTTTTTTTTTCCCCCATAGGCAAAACAAGCAGGTTACACTAAAAACGGAGAGATTCCACAGAGCTGGCTTCTTTGCTCATTTTACTGCCAAAATGAAGCAAAGAAACCCTGAAGAGTTTTACTGTCTCACCTCATTTGTTTTCCTCATCACAGACTGAAAAAAAATGTATATAAAACCAATCAGACCATTTGCTAAATGCATAAAGAGGATAATGATTTTACGTGACAGTCCAAAAGTAATTTAGCAGCCAACAAATGGCAAAGTAAAATGTCATCAGCTTTTTAGTTTGACAGACTAAGTCTTGATAGTGACATTTTGGAAACAGCAAGATTTTCCATGATCTGTGCTCACACTTACTTCCATACCCTTTTGAAATACTCACAAGCTTCTGAAATTTCCTCTGTGTTGTAGAAAGTACTTTTTCAATTAATTCTTTCCATTAATGTCACAGTAGCTCTGAAATATGTGAATGTATATGAAAGGAGAACAAAGTTTACACTTTCTAGTCCTCAGACTAACACGATTTTAATGGAGAAATAACAGCCTCATAAGAGGGAAGTAACTCAGCCAAAAATAACTGCAGCTCAAATTTTCATTATGATAATGCCATGATGAAAATGAAAGTCTGCATGAATATGGAAAAAACAGATTTTTGTATGAAATTCTGACCACCTGACCAAACAGCTAGGGAACACCAGTTAATTCTCACAGTTTTTCACATCTTTCTTTCCATGCGACATACACTACACAGAGATGCTAACTGAAAAGCTAAACTGTGAAACTCTTTATGTCGTAAATAACAACACATTCAATTCTTGTAACCACAGTCTATGCCTATTTCCTTTTAGCTGGTAATAGTCCTTTCTAATCTATTTCTGTCATCTCTGTATGCCAGTTATATTAATTCTTAGCAGAGGTTAAGTTATATTTCATGGTTTTTTTCAAAATTATCTGTCCCTGCTGTCAAAAAATGGGTTCTACGGTAACATGTCTATTAGAGCCTCAGATGTTTCTCAGAATTTTTAAAACACGCAAATTGCACATTTTAAAACTTTCCTCCACATTGCAGAAACACAGAAAACTTCAGATTGGAAGAGACCTCTGGAGGTCAGCAGGTCTGGCTCAAGTCATGTACAGCTGAGACCCAAGCACCTCCATGGATGGAGATCCCCCAGACTCTCTGGGTACATATTCCAGTGTTTCACTATGCTTATGGTGATGTTTTTTTTCCTAATATGTAGCGTAAATTTCCCATGTTCTCTTTTGAGAAGACTCTGGCTCCATCCATTGTCTATATCTTTCCATTAGATATGGGGTGTCAAACTCTTTTTCACTGGGGGCCACATCAGCCTTGCGGTTGCCTTCAAAGGGCCAAATGTAATTTTAGGACTGTATAAATGTTGACACCCCTGCATTAGACTCTTGTAGACAGAAACAGGACCTCTTGTCCTCTCGCTCTGTTCCTGTGCTCTTGGTGGTCTTTTCCTGGGCTCAATCCAGTATGTCAGTGACTTGTCCGTGCTGGGGGGACCAACAATTATTTACCTCAACTACACTCTCATCAGTAAGGTGCAGGGTGCAGTTGGTCATCTTTGTCGCAAGTATACACTGCTGACTCATCTTCACCTCAGTGTTAACTGGGACATCCCCTGTCTTTCCACAAGGCTACCTCATGTTGGGTTGACCTCCAGGCTGTGTTGTTGAATGGGTTCATTCCATCCCAGATGCAGCACTTTGCATGTGCCTTAGGTTGAACCGTGTGAGTTTCCCATCAGTCAATTTCTTCAGCCTGTTGCTGTCCAAAACAACAGCCCTGTGCTCCATGCCTCCACAGTTTGGTTTGCTGTCTGAAAACCTATTGATTGTGCAGTCTGTCCCATTACCATGGTCATTAATAAGAGTGCTAAACAGTAGTGCAAACAATATCAGTTCCTGAGGGATGCTACTAGTAATTTTTTGTGAACTGAGGTTTGTATGTTGGTCACAACCCATTGATCCTGCATGGACTTCAGTCTCACTGCTTTCACACTCATCTTTGTCCACTTATCTGTATGTCTCCAACACAGACTGTGTCAAAGGCCTTTCTCAAGGTATGCAGCATCCGTTGTTCTCCCATTGTCCACAGCACAGCTGGATACACATGATGTGCCTTTTGTAAATCCAGTCACCTTCTTCTCCTTTGTGCACTTTGAAATGGCTTCAAGGAGGATTGCTTCATAATCTTCCCAGGAAATCTATAAAGACTGGAAACAGTTTTAAAGAATAAAGCGCTATACAATAAATTCTATCTTTCATCTGAGATCAGGCATGTAGCTCATTGTTTAAAGTGGGAAAAGAGAACACATGAGCACGTTTCTAACACAACAGCTGTAGTTTTTTCAACCCTTTCAACCCTTGAAAGTTGTACATATACCATTTTTCAATAGAATACACTATCAATTTTACACGATATCTTCCAATCGTACCTTTGTCCAATGTTGTAAGAAAGCGATGTTGCATACACTACAAAAAATAGCTTGCTGCAAAGACTTCTAACTTCCTTCTGGTAATCATTCTCTTGGGCTTCACAACCATGTGAAGCAAATATGGGTAAAACTCTTCCCCTCCGTGTGGCAGAAGCAACAGGTAGGCTGGTGTTTCAGGACTGTGCTTTAATTGTAGAAACCAGCAGGGGTCATGATTCACTGAGCTGTAGGAACATCTAATCTCAGCTGTATAGGAGACCTCGAGGTCAAACCATTAAGTATGTTCATATAAAGGGCTAATGTATGTTAAATGCATAGGTGGGAAAGACAGTACATTCTATTTGCTGTCTGCAGTTATCCTACTTCGTATTAGCAGGAGCTGGTTTTCATACCTTGGAAGTCACCAAGAGCTTCACCAATGACATCAGTGTCAGTTAAGTCAATCCTTATTCCTGTCTCGTTATTTCTTTATTGTCAGCAATGTAGCATATACTTTTCAGATACGAGGTATCCAGAGATAAGATTTTACAACTGGGAACATAATTCTGAGTGACTGCAGTTATATGGCAAGGAGACATTTCTGTTTCTTCAGAACAGACTATAAGAAAGTCAGCACTGTATTCTCAATGCCAGATTCTGAGGCATTGCTTACAAGTAATGCTGTATGGGTTTGGGGAGATTATAGCAGTATGCACACCCTGAAATCTCACTGTGTTTAATTCTAGTGCTGTTAGACCGATTTCTAGCTGGTCAGAACCTCTTAATGGCTGTTCATCCACTAGATGGCACGAAGACCCTGCTCTACTAGCAAGTGAGAGTAAATCTGCTTTCCTGGGTCCATTGAGACAGCACGACCAGAGAAGCACAGGGCAGAAATTAAAGGGCATTAAACCTCTACATGGAAGTTCTAATTCAGCAACAAAATTACCTTTTATCTGTGTAGTTTAAGCATCCAAACTGATTCTTCTATGAGATTTCCATAGGGAAAGGAGAGATTTTTTGCACAGGGCAGATTGTTCTTCTGTTATTCAACTAAGGTAGACTGCCTAGTGTAAAAACCATCACTTTTCTTTAAAAACATGTTTTTGAAAATTTGGATCCTTTGTAAATCCCATATCACAGAATCAAAGAATGGTTGAGGTTGGAAGGGACCTCTGGAGGTTATCTAGTCCAACCTCCCTGCTCAAGCAGGCCCACCTAGAGCCTGTTGCCCAGAACCGTGTCCAGGCAGCTTTTGACTGTCTCCAAGGATGCAGACTCCACAACTTCCTGAGCAACCTGTGCCAGTGCTGGGTCACCCTCACTGTAAAAAAAATGTTGCCTGGTGTTCAGAGTGTACATTCTGTGTTTCAGGTTGTGCCTGTCACCTCTGTTCCTGTCACTGGGCATCAAGAGCCTCACTCCCTCTTCTTTTCACCCTTCCTACAGATGAGACCTTTCTCTTCTCCAGGATGAAGAGTCCCAGTTCTTTCAGCTTTTCTTCACAGGAGAGATGCTTCAATCTCTTCGCCGATTTTGTGGCCATTTGTTGGACTCTCTCCACTCTGTCCATGTCTCCCTTCTACTGAGGAGCCCAGAATTGGACTCAGGACTCCAGGTGTGGCCTCAGCAGTTCTGATGTTGGAATGATGTTGGAAAAGTAGTCCACAGTTGGTTTTGTGTTTTTTTCTTTAACGCTACAAACGTGATAACATCTGTAGAAAGGCATTAATTTTAACGCTTATCTCAGATTTCTTTACTAACCACCAAGGAATACAAAAAGAAGTGACAACTACAGCATTTTTTTTGTTATTATTATAGTCACGTACTCACCCCAGGTTCTGTAAAAGTTCTTCGCCACTCTCAGAATTTGCCCTTTTGCTTTCTGCCATAGCCATGCTGTTCACTGCTGGTAAACCACAGTAAGAGTTGTCCAACTTTGCTTGATACTGTTTTTTAATTTTTTCTTGGTTGACCATGAAGCTTGACACAAAAAGCCAGTCCCCACAAGACAGTTTATTTTTCACCACCATAACTACATACCTGGCTGACAGAAGTCAATGACATATCAGGATGTTTCAGATTAATTTGATTCATTGCTGACCCCATGAACTTGATCATTATACCTTCTCCTCTTATCCCTTTCCAGCTTCAAAATTTGTCCCAGATTTTTTTGTGTCCGAGACACCCAGTTATCATCCTTTCTTCCTCGTTAAGTGCCCAGGACTCAAACTCTATTAATAAATTATCTTGTGATAATCTTGGAAGTTAATATTCTGTCTTGCTCAGAAGCTGCTGTGAAAAATCTTCATAGTGAAAAACAACTGTCTTTCCCGCTCTACACATGCCCTAGTATTAGTATTTTTTTCTGTGAGAAGAAATGTTACTCTCTTACGCTGGCATGAATACACTTTGTGGAGCTTCCGTAGAGACAATGAGGTTTATCCAGAGGGATCTATTGGAACAAGACCCAACACTGCATACAATCTAACAAAGCAATAACAAAATGCAACAGTAGGTATTTTGTAGTTGTGCTGAACTGAATGATGAGTGCATGAACACTTGAAAACATAACTCATCCATGAAAAGCTGTTTAGTTTGCAATCGATCTTTTAATTTCATATTGGAAAAAAATCTATACATATATTGAATACACATTTTTCCTATTCCAAATAGCTAGCTGTAAGTCTGAAGATCCACATTCAATAAAAACTTACAATACAAGGAAAGGACTTGCCTGTTCTGTAAGCCTGGACTTTATATGTTCTCATCTAATTTTCACTTTTTAAGTCCATCTCTGTAGCAGGCCTGAATATCAAAACCAAGCATACTCCAACAGTAAAAAAACCCTGTTTGTAAGAAGCTAAGATCAAAGTTTGCAAGGATATCTGTACCAGAACATATTTTGTTCACACTCCCCTGACCTAGGAGGAGATTTGGCTCTGACCTTTGCATCTCAGGGTATTCACTATCAGAAGAAAGTATAACTGTACATAAGGCCAAAGCGGGGGCGGGAAGTTAATACTGCCTGTTAGAAAAATGCGGTCTCTTTTTTTCAGTAGCGTAAAGAATGTTATCAGTGTACAAAAAACACCCTAAATTTTAAAATGTTATTTCAATCCAGAGATTACAATAACAGTAGTAACAGCAGGGTCTGCTGTACTTAAAATATTTAAAATTTCCCCTTTGTGTGAGATTCATTTTAATATATTAATTAAAATACATTAAAAAACCCCAACACATATAGATATATATTAGTGTGTTCTTTCCTTAACAGTGCTAATTTTCTTTACATGCTGTATTCACATCAGTTTCAAAAGAGCCTTTACTGAAGCATCCATACTAAGGAAATACAGAATCTCATGGTATTATTATTGCTATAGAATTAAAAAGGAATAAGTGGTGGAACAATATTTAAAAAGCACAACATTAGATTTTCTACTTGCATAATACACATTATGCTTTCTAGTCAAATAATACAGAAGGCATTTATGTTTGATCAACTGTATTAGAAAGGTAAAGCAAACCTGCAGGACATTGAGCTATTCAGAATAGCTTCCAGTTATATGTACAACTATACAGAGGAAGAGTATGGGCACATTTTGCTTCCTGTGACATGCGCAATTCTGCACACAGCCTAGAATGCTTTATTTACAAAACTCCCACACCTATAAAAACTTCCCTCAGTTCACCAGACCTCTTCCATCAGTTTACCTTATCGTTACTCAGTTGAAGGACTGAAAAAAAGTCCGAAAACACAGCCAGACTTCCAGACTGTAAAATCATGTACCTGAGGAAAGGAAGAAGAGCTGCAGGCATGTGGTCCATCCTGTTAGTACCTCAGTATTTCCACAGACTGTTCACCCAGCGTTAGCTGAGTATGAGGACTTCAGTGTCAGTGGCATATGGTACCTCACCTGTTTCCAGAACTTAGAATTGGATGACTGTGGGTGCACAGTGTGTTGCTCTTTCCATTTGATGGTACCTTGCTGCTCAATAATAAATCTAAGAGAGTCTTGAAGCTTCTCATAATTCCCAATTGTCTCCATTTCCAGAAGGATCACCTTTGTGTCATTTTGAATAAGGGCATTGTATAAAGCAATGTGTTGATCATAAGCAGATTCTTTGCAGTTAATAAGCTGGTGTGTTAGAAGGATGATCAGCCGTCTACTCTTCTGCATCCTCTTCTCAATTGCACTGGCTGTATCTAGGAATTTACAAGAAAATGATGAGACCCTGAAATTTCTTTTATAAACTCTTTTGCGTTCAGGCATTTCATTTTCTTTGCTTTTTAACCAGTAATAACTTCCATCTCACTTCAGTTTGGTACTGTTTATTCAGCAGAAAATGAGAAATTAAAATAAAATAAAATAAAATAAAATAAAATAAAATAAAATAAAATAAACAACAACAACCAAAAAAACCCCTTTCCTTTCAAATGTTTTCTTTGGTTGAAATATTAATATTTTCACTGCTGTTAATTATTAAGAATTTCTAATCCAGCAATTTAAGTCAAGTTCAGTAGATCTGGATTGCATCAAATTTGTGCTTGATCAATAGTCTCCATGTAAAGCAGGATGTTCTATCAAGTTCAGTGCTTTATAGACTGATCCTGCAATACTTACCAATGAAAATTAATCATTTGGAAACTTCCGGGTGACTTACTTCTAAGAGGCTTACCAGCAGAGGGAGTATTAATTCTCCTGAGCTATGGCAGGCTAATTTATGCACTAACCTATGCATTGGGTTGGGGGTGGATCTAGACTTTCAGGGCATTTTTATGTCAGCACGACTACAGGTGTTTTTCTTTCCCACTACCATGTTAGGGAGACCTGAACAACTGCAACTGGGGCCGTGATGTTGGAGGTGTCGAACATCGCAAACTCATGCTATGTGAGAAACTTCTGGGCCAGCTTGGAAATCTCCACATTAGGCCTCCAGGAGCTGCTTTTTTTCAATGTCCTGTGTGATGTCTACGGGAGGATGATTGCAGATGAATGCCTGTCCAGTGAGATGCTTGCCCATGTTGAAAGATTTTCCTGTGATCTGTAGAATAAAGGCTGGAGTTGCTTCAGTGGGAGCATGTAATCCTGGGCCAAAGGAAAGGAGATAGGAGCTGAGCTAAGGAAATTCAATGTATCAATTATTTAACAAAGACATCGGTTTGCAGAAGTCATCAGCCAGCTGCATATGCATCTTCTTTTCCTTCGCTGGGGACCACCAGCCCTTTGCAAGGGTCTTCTCAGTATGAGAGGCCCAGCTTTTTCAGCCCTTGGATCAGGAAGAGAACCTTTTGTCTTCTCTGTCCTGTTTCTTGTCTCTGAGAGTATTCAGTGAAAACAATTTGCCTTTCTTTGATGTTCACCAATTCAAACATGTTCTTCTTAACGAAATTTTCCTCATGTTAGGAGAATAAATCCTTTGGAGGGTGAGAAAAAATAAGGTAAGCAGCTACTGCCATATGTTTAATTTCCATAATAACAACACTTTCTTTTAAAAAAAGCATGCATCTTTATTAGTTTTGAGGTGCAGTCCGTTGTGCTCAGAACTGAAAGACCACGGACTTGGGGAGGTTTTCATTTCTCCATTTGGATTTCTGAAGCCATACTTGGGGAAAGATGGGGCTGCATGCTGTAAATACTTTATCTGAGAGATTTATTGCAACACGTTTCATTAATATTAGAAGTTTATATGAGTTCTGAAAGTGGCAGAAAACACTGTGAAAGAAAAATCCATCAACAGATGCTACGCACAAAAATTTGAGCATCTGAAGTCCACAAAGTGCTGGGAGAGTACCTTAGTGGAAGTATAGAATAAACTTGCCCTGTTCTTAAAGTCTTTTCCAGTCCTTTGCCCATGACCACTTCTGAAGATAGGACACTTGGCTACACAAAACATTGCCTGAGTGAAGTATTTTCGTCCCTTCATTGTTTTTTCATGGTTTTGTCTATTACAGATACAGCAGCTCCAATGGTGTTTTCTTAGATTCTGCAGCAAAGAATGCAGTTGGCAGGACAATGAGACCAATGAGAAGGATGAAGTAGAAGGTGATGCTGGTGAAAGCTTTTGATTTGCTGGGTAGTACTTGCATTTGCACCTCTTCAGATAACTATTAGGTTGTAGAAAATGCCATTAAACAGTAAGACCAGGAAACAGAAAGAACGGTAGTTCAGGGAAGCATAATGGGAATCCAGCAGCTGTGCAGTGCTGTTTATCACTTGAATAATTCTGTTTAACTGTCTTTTTTACTGGCACAACACAAATTTCAAGTAACAAAGCTTTGCTCTGGAACTAAGACTCATAAGCATGCCTCGCAATAATAATTCCATTTTATATCCTCACTGCATTTTTTTTCTGGAAATACATGGAATTTTACGCTGAAAAATATGATTCATTAAATTCTATGATATATGTTCAGGAAGGATCACAGTAACTTGAAGTGGCATTTCGTGTTTCATTCTGCTTAGCATATTTTAATTGTAAGGTTTTTGATTTGGAAATCTGGTAATGAAAGGTTCAAGGTTAGTAGATAAATAAGAGTGGGGACTGTATGGGTAAAGTCCATCTGCCTGGCAGTAAAGAACTTTTAAGAGTTCCCAGTGGGAGGCAGATTCTGAATATCTTTTCCAGCCAAGTGGAAGCGTTTTGGGGCATGAAAGTGGACAAGGCAGAGAAAAGCAGAAGGCTGGGAAAGTAGGCAGGAAGAGAAATAGAAGGATAATGGTCAACACTCGGGCCATTTTTAGAGTTTTGATTAAATCAGACTAAACATGTGAAACCAATGTTACTCACTGTCCAAGGCTGGCTTGATGAGTCTTTTATCTGTCACTCCTGTGTTACAGGCCTTTGCAGAGTGAAAATGTCTTTGTTTTCAGCCAACTCATCACAGCCCCTGTTAGTCTCACAGTTATCACCCCAGTTGCATGCCGTGTTCAGTTTTCTTCAGGATTGCCATCCATAAACCACAGTTTGAGAGTAGTGTCTCATAACAAAATCTTGTGCTGTCCCTAATCACCTGAAGAGATGGCATAAGTTTTGGTCATTGACAGTTTTGTAAGCTCCTGTAAGTTGCTTTTTCTGCATCTGGGAATGGTCTGGCTTTAAAACTCTTGCAGCTATTTTTACATTCTTGTTGCAGTGGCTTTTCCCAAGGCCAGGCAGCACTTTTGCTACTCTCCAGAAGAGAAGGACTCCAGAGATCTCAGCCCAGCTCTGGGCAGATGAATGACAACTGGCCCAATGCAGATGATTTCAGAAACGTGTAACAGAAAATGTGCCGGCTTTGGCTTCATGCCTGCTTACTGACAGGGAGAGAAGATCTGGTCCACAGAACAACCAGAGCACAAGACAAACAGAAGAGTCAGCTTTGGAGGAAAGCAGATAGCACCTAGATGACAGCAATCGTAAGAAGTGTAGAGGTGTCCATATAGAGATTAGCACAGGTAAATTAACATGATTCCATTCTGGAAGACAAGGAAGTTGTAATAAAGAATACCAACTCCCATGATTTAGTGCTGGAAATTATGTGAAGTGAAAGTATGTCACATCACTGAACAGAAACTGAACTTCTTGTGACTCTTAGCACCACCAAAACAGGTTGAAAAACCCTGAGTGATAATAGCAAGGTTAATTCCTCAACTTATTTTATGTTTTTCTCCTCTTCCATGTCTTGTAGACTTACGCACATACAGATTGGTTGTGGCTTTGCCCAGATAATGCCTGTGCAGAGTTACTGTACTGAGGGAACACATATATATTTAAGTCACACTCAGGTTCACATTTCCTGTATGACCCAAGAAGACAGTAAGCAACCTGAACTCCTGCCCTGCAGCTTGCTCTTCTTAGCACACTAGCAAGCACAAAGTGCCATTGTGTCACCCTGCCTGAAAGAGCAGCTGCTAAGGAGATGAGCAGCAAACTCAAGAACATTAAGAGACCCTCTGTACCCCTAAACAGGTCTAGAACCACAATTTGCTCAAGCTTCACAAGTCATTCAGTACGTTATCTGATTTGAAACTTACCTTCTCCAGGATATATGTCTCTCCCATGAATACACAGTTTATAGCCACATTTATTTTCTAGAATATCTGGCATGATTTGGTAAACAAAATATTCCACAAAATTAGCTTCATTGGTATGGTTTCTGGGGTAGATTACATACGCATCATAAATCTTCCCATCTGTAAGACAGAGGAAAGCGTATTGTGTTAACATGGATTAGAACTGTCTACTGCAAAACTAGAAGTAAAAATATCAGTCTTTGAAGTAGATCTAAGGAGAAGCTCCTGTTAGTCTGAATAGTGTATATCATCGGGTGCATGTTTGGAAATTAGAGACAGTCTCTAATTTGGTGTTTTCCATGCTCAATTGTTGTGTCCTGTGTGTTTGTAACTTTGGAGAACCCAACCTTTGTATTGTGGAGGCTGCATCCTAAAGTATATAGAGTAAGAATTCAACTGGTCAATGCATATTAGCATGAAATACAGATGAAGCTCAGCATTTGTTTTTTTCCAGTGGTACAATAGGCTGCTAACAGCCTTTGTCCTTCAGGATACTTGAATTCTTTCTCCTTGAAGAAATTACTCAACACTCCCACAACATATATTTCTGAGTGAAAAGCTCTGTTACTCAGGAAGTAGTCTTGCAGTCAGAACCAAGTACAAAGTCAAATATTTCTTTTGCTTTTTTCTTCATTTCTCTCAAATACATTTTCCATTACGGCATTTGTTTTCTAATACCAGATGTTCCTTTACAGTGGAGATGATAAAATACCTTCTTTTGTTGCTATCTCAGGTTCTTGTGCAGACCATCTTTACAATAAAAAAGAGCCAGTTCCAGAGTCTGATTAATTTCATCATAAAATATACCTAAATGGAAACTGCCCTAAAAACCATATTTTTTTCCTCTTTAAAGAGAACATAAGTAACTAGATCACTTGTAGATATCTACTGTGCAGACATCTGTGGTAGGAGTCAGTTTGGGGGTTAAAAAATGTAAATTTAGGTGTCTACATGAAAGCTAGGTGTCTAAACTCCTGCTACAATCAGTGGAGAACTGGCCATTGCATTTAGTGAATCCTAGAGTGATTCAGACTACTCCATTGTAAATGCCAAGGGCCCAGGAGATTTGCCTAATCATAGGCATCTAGTGTCATTTGAGACTTCCTATGGTACCCTGCCTAATCTCCAGACCCTGCTTCAGAAGTCTGCAACATCTGGCAGATCTGTGTTATGTGTCCAGTTTTTCAGCCATCCCAAACGACTCTGGATGACCATGTTTAGATCGCTGATGCAAGGTCCCAGTGTTTGGTTACCTCAGTTGATTTTATTGATGAGAAGCTGGATTGGGACACCTAAAACCATGTACCACATAGTATCATTAGGCACTGCCTGCCCTTCAGCTGCACTGCAGAGGGGTTCAGGTGTCTCCTAAGTCCCAAGGGAGCTTCAGTGGCATTAGTTGCTTGCAGACAGGCAGCTGAACTCAAACCCAGGTCTTCAGGTTTCATGTCAGTTATGGGAATTTGCATATGTGCACCTTCATTGCTTGCAAATGAATTTAGGTGTCTTAATCTCGAGCTGAAGTCCACCCCTAAAGTTGGAAGGGATGTGTTCCACCCAAAAGTGTCTTCCACAATATTAGCACCTTTCTCTTTGGCTAGTAAAAACTGTATTGCTCTAACATATGTCTGTTAATGCATGAGCCAGCAGGCTGGATCCTTTGCTTTAGAGAGCACGTAACAAGCACAGTTAATAGCACCATAAATCAGACTTTCACTATCACTCAATATTTTGGAAAATATTTTGTTAGAAAAATATGAAACCAGGACTGAATCCTTTGTTTATGTAATACATCACTAAAGAACCCATGAAACAAGGGTATGTAAAGCACCACCAGAGCTGTGTCTGTCCCCTCTTATCTAAATGATTTCAGAAACTATGAGAAAGCAAAGGATCAGGCTCAGGTGTCATATGAATTAGTAAGCAACTATCAAACAAATCAGTTTCCAGATGATTTGCCTTTTTCCCTTTTTTAAACTTTCTTGTTCAATTTTTACTCACCATCCTTGACTGAGTAGGGCTGAAATACCTCCCGATACAATAAGACGATATCAACTCGGAAGGACTGATAAAGTATAACAGAGACTGCTGTTGCAACTAGCAGAACTAGAGATCCTGTGATCAAGAGGATGTTAGGAAGACCCACTGCAAAGGAGAGGAATATATTGTTAGCCATAGAGAAGTGAACCCACGGGCTGAAGCCTCAGCCTCTCATCTCCTTGCTTCTGTTGCAGATTTAAGGAGCTCACAGCAGAGATGACAAACATTTTTCCTTCCCCAGCTGGCATAGGTAACACAGAGACCCCTAAGCTAGAAGCATACTAAGCAGTATATAATTAACATTTACTTCTGTTGAATTTAGTCCTACCTACACTAAATACCACAGCTGACAACGATGTTTACGTATTTTGTGACATTGCAAAACTGTTAATAACAAAACCAGCAACAATGTTCAGGGCATCTAAACCCACACATGACAACCCTAAGTGTCCACAAAAGGACAAGCAGAGGTTTCTGGCATGGTTGCACAAACAGGGAGAAACATGTGCAAATAGTGAAATCTGCAAGATAAGAGCAAAGTACACAAACAACCTAGAAAACAGAAATGTCCTGGTCATAAAAATAAACTATGCTGGAGGCAGATGATGTACTCCCCGTCTTTTCCTTTGAAGGAGGTCAAAGAGTGTAAAATAGCAATGACAAGTAGAGAAAATTAGTACAGAAAGGAGCCACCCACATTAGTTGCAGCGTCCCTCATGGAAGAGCTCCTGAATCCGACCATCTCAGAGGTGGAGAGTTATCGAGCATAGATTCAGACTAAATATAAGGAAGAAATTCACAATGAGAGTGGCGAAACACTGGAACAAGTTGCCCAGAGAGGCGGTAGATACCCCATCCCTGGAAAAATTCAAGGGTAGGCTGTACACAGCTCTGAGCAACCTGATCTCGTTGAAGATGCCCCTGCTCATTGCAGGAGTTTGGACTAGCTGACCTTTGAAGGTCCCTTCCAACCCAAATAATTCTGTGGTTTTGTGATTCTATAAGGGTGGCAGTCACCAGCTCTGTGCTATTGTGTGCACACAGCCAGTCTAGGACAAGATTATGATCACCACTTTTCCAAAAGCCAAAGTCAACTTCAAAATTAAAATGTCAAAGAATTATACCACAATTACACAAAAAGACTTCGTTATTTCCTTGGAGGGAAGATTAATGGCAACTCTCTCATAGTAGAAATCTGCTCCTAAGCAAATTAAAGATACCTAAATCTACTCCACTTGATTTTAACATGTAGACTCAGAGCAGTTCCACACATGTTTTCTCTAAAAACTAAACCCATCTCCAGGAAATGTTGAATAAGGCAGTGTATTTAATACTTACGGAGGCAATCTAAAAATATTAGTGCCTGAGAAATTCCACTGAAAAGCTACATAAATAGAGTTTAGAAGTACATTTTCCCCCTCCTCTGGTAGGATGCAAGGTAAATATGACATGATTTTCACGTTCTTCCTGTGTCTTTCTTTGCCATTCAAAGGGAGAAAGAAACATCAGGCATGTAATGAAGCCTACTCCACCGGAACTAGGACATCAGGGGAAACTAACTTCCAATAAGATTGAAGTGGGTAAGAAAATAACCAGTGTCTTTTATAGCAAACCAATTTCTTTTATAGTGAACTTTGGCTATTTTGTAGTTTTAACTGTGTCATGTGATGCTCATGAAGGAACTTCGTCCTTGTGGACATCTTCAGATTTTATTATTTGATCCATTTACCTGGTCAATACACTCACACGAAGAGACAAAATCAGAAAACCCCTTCCATTACCTGGTGAGGGTCACCCAAGGATCAGAGACTGCCATTATTTCCTGTTGTTTCATTTGTTGAGAATGTGCTTGCCATGACTTTACAAATACTGTTGTAACACATTAAGTATCTATAAAACATGTAGAGAATAAACATATTTGAAAAACTTCTGCAATCATGAACCTGAAAAACGCTGTTTACTTTTGGTTTTCCACTATCAGACCAAGGCTGATAAATTTCCTGTGCTTATACAGCTTGTAAAGCACCAGACAAGAACTCCACAGGAGTTTTCCGGGAGGAGCAGGTTCGGTTCCCAGTAAGGGTGACTCAGCCTCTCATTTCTCTGAAACAGATCAGCTATCTTCAACATAATGGGAGCAAGGGCCAGAAGCCACTTCTTGAGGCCCTTAAAAAGGCTGAACAGATCCTGTTGTTCTGTTCGACTTTCCTGCATCATTTAGCAGCAGAGAGTTCACGACTGTCTTCTAATATTATTTATTTATATTCAAGCGCAATGGGAATACAGAACTATCAGCTAACAAGAAACAATACTGGACAGGCCAGAGAAAACAAGTCAGAAAGCAACATTTGAGGGGTTTCCTGACAAACTCTGGAAGAACAGCAGTTTTTTGTAACTTCTCTGGCTTCTAAGGTAGATACACTTTCAAACATTAAAGGCAGAGGTCTGAGTCTGGAATTCCTGTCCACATCCGTCTAGCAGAGATGAGCCAAAAGGTTAGGTTTTACGTTCAATATCTTTGAGGAAGAACAGAGATGATGTTCTGGGCTGAACTTTATCTCTGCTGTAAAAGACTGGAATTTTTGGCATTTTCCAGAGAAGAGGGTTCATGCCAGAAAGATTTGTGGTCCTTTGGCCATTTTACACTTCTTTGTAAATGAGAACTGAAGAATGCTCAGGGACAAATAAGATGATGCTTGTGGGTCAGACACAAGAAAAGCCACTGCAGTTATCAATGAGCTGAAGTGGCATGGACAGTGTAGCCAATTAGTTTTCTCATTCTTGAGAGGTGGCATCTTCCAGTGTGAGAGATACCAAGCAGCTGTGGAGGGCAACTGGGAGTAGTCTGGTAGGCAGAGTCAATGTTCCTTGCCAGGTGTCCAGCAAGGTGAGCTACATCTTTGTCAGGAAAGGTGGAAGAAGAGGGAATTAAAAGTTGTCTCAAATTCCTCAGCCTTACAGTGACCAGCAGCACACCACAGAACCATGGTCTCGGAGCACATGAGAGGACATGTCTTGTGGTAGAGAGGGTGTGTAAAATGTGGGATGATCACAACCTCTGGAGTTAAAAAGGGAGATACTGAAAGATCTGGAAGAAATGAGACAGCCTATATTTTCTGCAAGAAGGTATTATGAGACACGAAAAACGTGTTTATGAGCAAGTGTTGGTGATGGAGTCAGCAGATATCAAACAACTTCAAGCAAAGAGGGGAGAGAAAGAATGGGAAATAGTGTGGAAGAATGGGTTCCATATTGACTGCGGCTGATCAAAGACTAGGCAGGGGGTGGATGAGAAAAAAATGGAGAAATATCTTCCTCAGTAGGAGGAGAAGCCACCTCTGAATGAAGCAGCAGTAGCAGCTAAAAGTTGCAGGGACATTGGCACCTCCTAATGGGAGCAAGAACATAGCTGCAGAGACTGTCAAAATTCATAGCTAAGTCCTCGTTAAATCCTCCTGTTAAAACAGAGAGTGTGCCTGATTTCTCTGAGTCTAAAAGACATAGTGTGTCCTGTCTGAATACCATCAAATTACACCAAAAGGAGCTGACTGCATTGCATCACACCTGATAACTGGAGTACTCAGGTCATGTATTAATAGCTCATTTCTAAAGAGCTGATCAACTTCTGTTAGCAGCATTTATTTCCCATTTGAAAATATAAGTGAAAAGACATCTGAGGGAGACACTTTTTTAACAATACAGTGCTTTTCTTCACAGACGTATGTGGATACACATATATATCCTAAACTGGAAAATAAGGTTTTTCCCCTGTGAAATGTCAACAAGCTTTCCAATGACATCTGTTCCTGGCAGTATTAAGGAAGTATTTTTGTTTTCCATGGAGACAAAATCAAACACCTCTCACCATTGTTGACTGTGAAAGAAAATCCTCCTTTTCTCATAACTCCTGTCTGGCATTTTTTTTAATTCTTATGTGGATTACAATTGTTACCAAAGCACATTGCCAGAGTTAATTACAATGATGTTGCCAACAGCAAAATAAGACTTAAAGTATTTGACTGTGACTCAGAAAAACACATTTGATCCCTGGTTCCCATTGAAAATTTCCATGTGGTGAGCCAAATCATTCATTCAGCAGGTTTTTGAAGACAAAGACTATTGCTGTAATACTGAACAGCAACTCCAATGCAATTGCTTACAGCATCTTTGCTTCCTCCATTAATCTGTCACCTGTGCACCTAAACACTATTTATCTAGTTCATTAAACACTCCCCAAAATGACTGATTTGAGTAGTAAGTGGCACAACACCTATTTATCTCTCACTTCTTATCATAGGTCTGTACCACAAATAATGATAACGCAAGCAATACTGAATGCCCTCAAAAAAACCCATGAGAATACAGAGCAGAAACTTGTGTAAAAAGCACGTTAACAGGACAGTAGTTAGCAGACACAGTTTGTGCTGTGGGAAACGCTAAGGAACAAACACATATTTTTTAAAAAATCCAGGAAACACAAGCAAACAAAACACAAAAAATAAGTAGAGTACAAATTTTTTATTACACATTTACAAGATGTGAGGCACAAGAAAACCCTCCAGCATTTTCATTATACTCAGAGGCAAGCTGTCATTGTTTCAGTGTAAATATTGCTCAGCTGTGTAAGGAGTGAGTGCGGAAAACTAAAGCAGAGCACAACCATTTCTGGACGTAGCGTTGCTTACACCGACAGCGCTGAGTAGTAGAAGCAGGCATCTTGACAACAACAGCAACAAGGGGAAGGGGACAGACACCCACACAAAACAGGCAGCAGCAAAGGGGGGGGTCACAATCAAGAGCTTTCATGAACATTTACTGAAGACCTATGGATGAAAAAACAAAATAAGAGTTGTCTACCACAAAAATCAGATTTAATTAATCATTTGATGAATACAGAATTTAAAATACATTCTTTCCTTCATGTAGTTTGTAATATGGGGCCCATAAAGGACTTGTGTAGTATTACCTGAACTAGAGCAAGCAGGAACTGCTATTAGTTTTCCTTCGCTTTCATTGCAAACACTCTCCCATACTCAGATAATTCAGTGCAGAACTGATGTGTTTCCAGCTTCCTGAGTGATGCTACACTCACGCTGATTTAGTAATATCCAATCAAAACATCTCCTGCCATCTTCCTCTGGCAGAAATCAGTGCTGTCCTGCTGGGCAATGACTCATCCTGTCTTATAATTCACCCACATCCCTTCTTAGGGCTGTGGCAAGGAAATAGGTCTATGCTTTGAAGCCATAGTCCTGTAGGAAGTTATGAACAGTCAAGAATACTGCAGGACATGGAGCTGTGCACGCCCTGTGATCACAATACACTTGATTTTACTTTTTTTTTTTTTTCTTTTTTCCTTCTTATAGAAAACTAATCCCTATTAAAGACATTAGGATGTCTTCTCAAGGTGCTTGGTGGTTCAGCGTATCTGAAGGGATAAGAAAGGAAACCATTGAGCACAGTTTCTTGTGCCTTCACAGACACAGTAACATATTCTGCCGTAAGAATAAAATTCAATGGTGCTGGTGACAGTGCTTTCACAGGGATCTGGCTATCCCTATTAAAAAAAAAATCCTATAGGAGCTAAGGCGCATCCCAGTTCTCACCATTTACTGACTTCAATTTTCCTTCTTTGGCAGAAATTACTAGAATCATGAATTTAAAAACAAAGCCAAGGGAAAGCCTTGCAAGAGTTACTCACACCCCTATGCGGCACACAGTGAACACAGTGCTGCTCAGAGTGGGAAAGTATAAAGCCAGACCTCGCAGAAGTTAGTCACGCCACTTAACATTCAGCCAAAAAACAAGGCACTGCAGTAGATGTGGTATGGGAGGGGAGGCAAGTAAATTGGCAGCTGAAACTCCTGTTTTTAAAGTTGGCCTGTTTTCTGCCATAGCTACACACCAGAAACAATAGTTTGATTCCCAAAAGAAGATGAATCTCTGCTCCTCATAATGCACTGTATGCTGATGATCAAAGGAGAGGTCAGTTCCTTGCCCAGCTCTCACCTGCAGAGGTTCCTCCACAGCCTGAGTATTTCATAGAGCACACTGCACTACACTAGGGTGCTTCAAATTCAAGTGCACTGCCTATCTTAGAGGCAATGGGCATTTGTCACCAAGCAGAAACACCCTAGAAACAGGATATTCTTATCACAGGGCTGATACAGTTGTGCTCTGCATATTTAATCTCTTGCTGACACCATTTGAGCAATGCCCCCGTCCCCAGTAGAATTTACCCCAAGGATTTTCATGACCTAATGAAGCTATGAGAATTTTGTCACTGGCTTGAATGTATAGGGAGAAAGCAGGCTGCCTTTTTTTTTTTTTTTCACTAACAGAAACTTCCTTACTAATAGAAAGAAATAGTAAAATAAAATTACCAACATATTTCAAAATGAGTGCAAAGTGTAACAAAACAAAACTAAAAAAATCCTACCCTCACATGGTGCTTTGAGCTGCAATGTCACCGTGGCTTTTGTGTTGTGCATTTCGTTCACTGCGACACATGTGAAATTTGCCTGCAGATCCTCCTTTTTTATTTCAGTAATATGCAAAGTGGCCTCTCTGTAATATTCTTGCTCACGTCCTTCAAAACTAATAGAGAGAGAAAGACCTGGTACCATTGGCTTTAGTGGCTATGCATAGTTTGCATAGAAGAAAGATTATTCTGTGTTACATGTACTTACAAATTAGTTTTTTCATGAAATCTTGAAAAATCTAAGTATTTCACAGGGACGTTATCCACATCCCATGTGACAACAGCTATCGGCTGTTTCTTAATCCCAAGGCGGGCCTGACATTTCAGGGACAAAGCAGTACCTAAGCAAGATACAGAGAGATAAAAACATTCATTGATGAAAAACAAGTATCATTTTATTTTCCTGATAACATCTTTTTCTACAAACCTCCATACCACCTGTGAGTTTTGTCTCTTAACAATTTTGACATATTTATCTGAACTATTGCTGACAAAAAGATGCATAGAAGAGGCTTGAAAAGAAATAGTACCATGAGATTTTTAACAAATTACCTAATATAACATCAAGGATTACAAAAGGAACTGTTTGGTTTTGTTATGATGAATGCAATGTAGACTTTATTTGTGATGCTTAACCCATGTAATCAACTTTTGAGGAAAGTAACTCTGGTTTACACAGAAATGTACATGGAAGTAACATCATTAAATTTTAGTATATATTATTTTGTGTAAGTCTGGCGTGCAGAGTCTCATCTTGGATTTTATTCAAGATGGAAAAAAGTAAACTAGGCCAACCAAAACTAAAACAGGAAATTATGTTTTAAGTATTTGCCATTAGGAAATATTTATTCCAAAGTTAGAGTCACCGTTGCACTGGAAGAGGTATAATTAAAACACTGTAAACTATTTCCATGTAAATCTGCATCTGAGCAGGGTTTAGATAACATTAGCTTACTTCCTGAATTGGTTTTAGGTGGCATGGAGCAATCCCTTCATTTGTGCAAATCAGAGACAATAAACCAGTGCAGAAATGATTTTTAAATGTAAAGCGAATACCCACTAAGAGTAGAATGCGTTATTTAAATCCCTTGAAATTTATGCTTAATACCTAAGTAACCCATCAGTTATATATAATTTCACATGACTGTGTCTGGGTTTCATTAAATCTGGAAAACATTATGGTGCAAAAATGAAATGAAAAATCCCGTCATTACATTTTCTTGAAGATGCCCATGTTCACTAGACCATCACAAAATATTAATTTAAAAACAATTTAAAGTCCATACGTACCAAGCTCCACTTCTATTACATCTTTATCTTTTGGAAATAAAATTTGAGGATGTAGAGGTGAGTGTTTTTCTTTAGAAATTAAGAAGGAAAAGAAAGCATATATTAGAAAGTTGTGAAAAAGCATTTTGTATTATAACCATTATAATCTGTACAGTTAATATTTTAAGATCCCAAAGAAGAATTGCAAACTAACACTCAGTGTTTCACATGTCTGTTGGGATTGACTGATTTCATTCCAATGACCAAATATTAGTAGGGACTCTGTACATGTTAATAGTTTAACTTCTTTTTTCTTGTTTAGTTAATTTTTACCTTTGTACATAAGAAACAAGGAAACTTTTTAGTTTCTCAAATACTGTTTCAGCTGCTGAGTGGGGGAAAATAAAAAAAGGCAAATTCAGTTATAGTCTGTGTTTTCTTAGTTGCTTATTTGTTGGTTTTTTTTAAGAAAGAGATCAAGAAATTCCTTCAGATATTCAAGAAGTTACTCATCTCCATTATATGAAATAGCAAATATGTACTTTCATGCAGCAACAGAACTGGGGACCCTCCACCCCACAGCTGCCTGCCCATGTTACCCTCGTTCCCAGGCCTCTCTCTCTGCTGCCACACAACTGCTTCCCATCACGCCAGCCTGCCATGACACTCAGTATCCTTTACCATTACCTTTTAGAAAGAATACTACTCTTCCTTTGACATAGTCATTTTCTGTTCCCACTGTTAATTGTCATGGACAGGTCCAAACTACATCCAGCTGCTTGAGTTGTACTAAGTATTCAGATCTTTTAAGATCTTTTTCCCTTTATACATTTTTCTTCTTTTCTTGGCCTTTACACTATCTCATATTTCCCACCCCAAACATATTGCTTGCTATCCTTTCCCTCATTAACCATTTCAATTTCAAAGCACCCCCATGAAAGCCATAACCACATATCACTAAAAAATCTTCAGGAACTCATTTAACCCCCTGCTTCCCAGGCTGCCAGAAAACGAATTCTCTTTACCCGTCCTAACTGTTTCTAGTTTTCATTAGCTGGATCTGGTAAAGAAGAATTCAGGAGAAAGTCGGTAACTTCCTAGCTAGTTGACTATGCTAAGTTCTTAGCTGTCAGCATTCAGAGGCAGAAGGGTCAGTGTGGATCTGCAAGGCAACAGCAATGCACATCATAAGGCAGTATTATCAAAACATAACAGCTCCACTCATCATCATAGTGATTTTAAGGGCTGATAAAAACTCAAATAAATTGTCATTAAGTACTTTGAACTGAGTAAAAACTGTAGCAGACATGGCAGTCACAGCTCAGGTTTCACATGTTATGTTGCAATCCCTTCTTTCTGCAGTGATTTCAAAAGAACAAGTCAGATTAACTTTGAAATGAAGTAACCTGCTTGGATGTAACAAAGGCTTTTTTTATAAATCTGGGTGTCTAATAGAACACAGCAGTTTTCATTATAACCCAGGCATAACAATATTCATGACCATCTAGAGAAGCTTCGATGAAAGTACATTCAGACAAAAATTAAGTGTTAGGCAGAGATGTACCATGTAAACCAACAAGGTATTACAGGTAAGGGGGTGAGGAAAAGCATGACACTTCCTAAATTACTGTGCTGGTCCTCAGTTCAAATCTGTCTTCTGTCCAGCTCAGAATAGTCTGAACAAACTCTGCTGCTGAGATCTGGTCACAGTGGCAAAAACTGGAATCAAGGCTGCTACGCTCCAAACCCGCATTCTGCCCACAAAGCTGGGGGCCTCCGCACAGCAAAAAGATCTGATATTAGTCCGCAAATTAACACTATCTATTATTGAAAAACAAAACAAAAATCTAAACCCAAAGCCCCCTCCGCCCCCCATCTCCTAACATCCAACAATCTTTCTGACTGTTTTTATACTGATCTGATTGCAGAACTGAAGACACATCTTGAAGTCTTGCAAGTTGATACAACCTGCAACTGCTGATTGCTGCAAGCTCTTGCCCTGACCATCCAAACACAAAGGCCCCCTGAGGAGGCTGCATTCTAGAGGCACTCCAAAGTCCACACATTTCAGCCATGTTGGCTACATTCAAAACAACAAGGACACAGTATTCACTAAGCTCCATTCATTTCCTGTCTCTATACATATTGCTCATTTTGTCTCATTCAAGACATATCTAAAAGTTTTTTCAGCCCTACTATCAAATAAGTGCTAGACAATCAAGATGGACGAGAAGGTATTGGGCTGTAGGTCATCAACACACCAGTGACCCAATGATCACTAGGTGATCCTCACTAGCTACAAATTCTTCTCCCCTCAAAGAAAAAGCAGAGCTTCGTGACATCCCACAGAGGAGACTCTTCATTCCAGAAATAAGTGCTACTAGACAGCTCTACCAACTCCAGTATGTAACCAGGGTCGTCAGAGACTTTTTGCAAAAAAACTGAATGTGACCCGGTCTGAATCCACCCCCATCTTGATCCGTTTGGATCCCTATCCACAAAATTCACCTACAAAAGCAGATCTAAAGTTTCATTAAGATAAAGCAAACCAACAGACACTCTTTTTAACGCACAAAAGGAGCTTCCTTTGCTTTGAGATGGAATCAGTCTTTATCTTAGCAATCTGCAAAAACAACTGTCCTACCTTTACTTATGAAAATCCTTGTTGCTGATACATTAAACATATTTCCTTTATGAGTGTAGATAAATTGGCAAGTATAATAACCGTCATCCTCCTTTCTTGCGTTGCTAATGAAAATATATTTTTCTGCCTTGAAGTATCTCTCTCCCTGAAGAGGTTTGCAGTCCTGGAAAATAAAACTTTTCTTTATGTGGCTGCAAATAGCTTTTCGCGGTAATCTGATCTACAACTGTCACTATCAGAGTTTTATTTACCTTATACCACTGGATGATAGTAGCATTCTTATAATTGTCAATTGTAGGACAAACAATTTTTCCTCTTCCAGTGTCATTTGGGTAACGAATCTGACTTGGGAAACATATTCCTTGCTTATATGGATGCACGTGAACACTCATGTCATATGACTTTGTGCGATTATTTGAACTTTAAAAAAGGAATAAAGATATGTCAATAATAGTATTTTTATAAGAGATATACTAAGTATTTGCAACAAATATGAGTTTTGTTTTTTATAAACATATGGATGGTTATTGTAGTTCAGTCACAGATTGATTTTTTATGACCTATCATAAAAATAGCAATTGCAGAATGAAAAGTTACATTAAATGGTGTATGCCATGAAAAAATGCATCATTTCCACAGCTAATAATTAGACTGTATTATTTAAACTTTTTTTTTTAAGTCTTACGCCTTTCATTTTCAGTGTTGCACTTACAACTGTATAACACAAGTATAGTTTCCAGAATCCTCTCTAGAAGTTGGCAGAAACCAAAGAAATCTTTTTGAGGAAAATATTCGTGATCCCTCTTCTTCTGCAGGAATTATTTTCCTAGTGTCCATGTGATACCAGGTGACTTTGACAGATGAACTCCATCGGGGACATTTTATAACTAAAGCCTCACCTTCCATTGCTTCCACTGCAAATGAAAAAATGATTAAAATCTCAGATTATTTAAACCTTAGGCCCACTAAGACAGAGAAGAACATGGCATTCCTGGATCAGTAGGGCAGTCATGCACAGCTAACTACTTTCCTTGAGTTTTTTCAGAGATCATATGTAGCAAACTACTTCTCACTGGATTTTTTTCAAGAAAAAAAATCATTTACCTTGAGTTATAGAGCCATTTGTTTCTGTGGGACAGAAGGAAAATAAAAAAACAAAACAAAACAAACCCTAGATTCAAACCAGAGATACACTAAAAGATATGAGGGTTTAAGTAAAAAAACGTGATTTCTTGAAATGAACTTCTTATTCAAATCTTTGCTTGAAATCCTGGTTTTATTCAAAACAGGAATTTAAACACAAATAAAAGCACTGGCTTTAATGCTGTGCTATGAAGTTAGCTTTAC
Organism: Pampusana beccarii; assembly: GCA_013399365.1. Taxonomy (NCBI): domain Eukaryota; kingdom Metazoa; phylum Chordata; class Aves; order Columbiformes; family Columbidae; genus Pampusana; species Pampusana beccarii. Next base: position 636,521 of record VWYH01005378.1, on the reverse strand, counting down.
TTACTTCAGTATAATTTATTTATACTGCGTGAAAGAGCTCTTGATCTGCCTTTTTAACATAGAAAAAGGAAATCAATATTTTTTTCCTTTTACTTAAGAAAAAAATAGTAGAAGGAGGAAACCTATAGATAAGATCATGGGGAAAAAAAAAAAAAAAAAAAAAAAAAAAAAAAAAAAAAAAAAAAAAAAAACAAAAAAAAAAAAAAAAGAAAAAAAAAATATTAAAAAAATAAAAAAAAAAAAAAAAAAAAAAAAAAAAAAAAAAAAAAAAAAAAAAAAAAAAAAAAAAAAAAAAAAAAAAAAAGGCAAAATCCAGAGAAGCTTCTCCCCGAAGTTCACAAAAATGTGAAAAAAAACGAAAAAAATGAAAGCAATGTAACAGACTGAAAGGAAGAATCTGATGGGAAGGTAAAATGATGACAAAGAGGAATAAGAGCAAAATAAGAAACATAGGGAGACAAACCACTCACATACAAAAGAAGAAAGATAAAGGAGTTGGGGATAAAACATTATTTTTTTAATTTTTTGTTTTAACTGAGTGTATTTCTACTTCTGAATACTGAACGCAGTACCGAGAAACTTGAATCAAGCAATTTTGACAGATATTTAGGTTCCCAGGCACGTGAATAATGAACTGGCTGCTGAAAACAGAAATGTTAATCTGAAAGTTAAATCGCATTTTCGAGAAGAGAAAGATGAGAAAATAAGCAAGGATGAAGACTAGACAAAGATGAAGATTGGCAGAGGAGCTACAGTAGATAAGGGAGCATGAAAATGAGAGCAGGCAACAAAATAGCTAAACAAAATAGACTCTATCAAAAATTATACTTTGTGGGAACGTTGCCACCACCTGGCTTTAGACACATACATGCACAAATCAGGTGGTGAGCCCCTGTACATGGTGAACACTTGGCTTCTGCTCTGGTTCTTTCTAAAGAAGTGGTCCATCTCCACTGATATTACACGCTGTCTCACTAATTTAGGCACCTAAATTAGCCACGTCAGGTATGAGTACCCTTAACCCCATCATTTTACCAGCATTTCCACCCACGAGCCTCACAAAACCAGTGGCACTTATCAGGGGTGTCAGAAAAGGGGGCATCACCTCACCAAAGGAGGGACACATTGGAAATAAAGCTTTCTTCAGGGAAAACTACAGAAGAAAACAGAACACAAAGAAACTGAGAGGTCTCATCTAAATTCAGTGACATCAGTGAAAATGATCTTGGCAAATTCTTCAGCAGAATTTGGTCTCATAATAAATCTTATCTGTTTGAAACTTAGCATTCACATTGCAAAACTGAGACTATGAGGAAATACTTAGAGATGATATCTTACAATATTTTTCAGACAAATAAGCAACTCAGACTGGAACTACACGAGTGCTACGGAATAGTGTGTCACTGCTCAGCATTGTATAAATAAGTCATCAGAGCTGTTCCATCAAGAGAGAGCTTACTTTTTTGAATATCCCCCACGTGCAGGGAAATGTTACTATCACATTGCACTTGTGAGTTAACACAGCCAAAACCAGGACATTAAAAAAACATTATTAATGAGTGATGCACCCAGTTACGTCCCTGGTTCAGCAGGCTGCATATGCATATGCCCTGTTCAGTGCAATTTAAGTGTGTTGTTGGAGACTTTGCCCAGCTGGGGACTGGAACACCAGCTATTTGCAAATCCTTTCTAAAAGACCCTTTTTTCTGCTTGCAGAGGTAGAATCTAGACTTTACATCACACAAATGGACAGTAAGTGCATTTTAATATACAGAGAAAGCAAATGGAGCTAGTTTTTAAGCTGTGATTTGTGGTTTGAGTTAAACTAGCTAATTGTAGGTTTGAAAAATCTGGGAACAGCCTACACATTTCTACAGAATACAACTCATCAGGAAGTATTTTTAAAATGTGACTTACATGTTTCAGATGTCATGGAAACGGAGAGGAAGGTAGATAGGAAGATCAAATGTACATACCCCATTGTATTTCTAAACTGAAAAGAAAAACACTGATATCTCAGAATATATTTTGAATATATCAGTTATGATATTGCTACGGTACTGATGTACATCTACTAATAGACAATGGTTTCATGTGGTGATAAACTGCACCATACGAGCTCCTCTGTACCGTGTTTGTGTGTGTGTCACAGTGGTTTTGCAGCTTTGAGATCATAGAATCATAGAATCATTTTGGTTGGAAGAGACCCTTAAGATCATCAAGTCCAAACAGATGATGCTCTTTGTGCTATGATCAATTCAATAGTTCATGTTCCATTGAACCTACTGTTATGACTTAGTTTAATGGGTGTGGGGAAAATACTCTGCCATGGTGGGTCTCAGACAGAAGCCTCTTCTTGCTTGATCACTTTTGTTTTTTTAGGAAAGCTAAATGTACATTGGCATTCTCTTCATAGAGAAGTGCAGAAGAACTATACCTTGATTTTGAAAAGTATAGATCCTGGATTTAAAATATATACCCTGGCTCTGAGTTAAGCTTACATTCAATCAACTGCTGAAGTGCACAACACCTTTTTGTCTTTCTGTGCAAGTAGAAGTATCCTTAGTGATAGCTTCTCTAGGTAAGAACAAAACCAGATGAGTGCCATCAGCAATGCTAACCTGAAGGGGGACTGAAGAAATAGACTGGAAAGGTAGATAAAGGAACGTATGTCATACTCATGTAACAGCAGTAGGGTAGATCCTGTGTGTCACTGATGCTTTCATTTGTGTTCAACTGACATGCACCTGCTGTAATTCACAACTCACACTGTGGCTCAGGCACTCTGCAGCAAACCCCTTTATTAAAGAAACTTGTTACTTGTCCATGGACATTAGTGTTGACCTAGTCTAGGAACATCTCAGGAGACAGTAGATATGCAACCCAGCCATACCATGCAACTGCAAACATTCTACTTACCATTAATAAACTCTTCTCTTGAATGCTGTCCTTGACTGCGGATCACAGGACAAGGGGTTCTACTATTCTACGTGAGGAAGAAGCCGTCCCATGGTACTATAGAGAGAAGATAAGTTTTCATTAGAAATCAAGTTAGAAACTAATTATAATTTATCTTGCTGATAGTGAGCACAAGAGGAGTAGTGAAAAATAGGCAAGAAATGTACAGGCAGCCTAAGCAGTGTCGTCACACTTACTGCAAGGAATTTTTATTTCAGTGCCAAAGTTTTCCAGACTAAACAAACATTGACAGGCCTTATGAAGACCTATGTTTTTGCCAAGTCTGAAATTCAGAACAAACTCAATTTTGAGCTTGCAGAAACGTCATTGGCTTTGTGTTGATATGGAAAGTTTCTTTTTTTAGAAAGTTTAATAACATCTACAGGCTTATTCTTAAACTCTTAAAAATGATAACAAAACTTAGTGTTGGAAGAGAAAGTGGGAGAATTTCAGTGTAAGAATCTTGCAGGGATACTCACAAATCACAGAAAATACGAGGTTTAGACCAAATAAGCAGCATCCCAGCATTAACATCAGGGCAAGGTGGGTGCCATGCCTTTCATGGGAAGCAAGTGACCAGCCAGCAGCTCCAAGAAACAATTTGCATGATGAGTTGCTCATTTTCATTAGAGCTGGAGAAAAGCACCACGTACAACCACATGTGATCTACTGACTTCTTTAGCTTTAAGGAAATCTTAGGCCAGGTTAATAGATTTTTTGTAAGGTACTTTCCAGCACAACAAACATCAGGAGATTCGTCCTGGAAGGAATGAAAGAGCTGGCCAAAATGAGGGTTCAGGAGTGACCTGGGACAGGGTAGGCCCTCAGGGAAGAAAGATACAGAGCAAAACAGCACACAACAAAACTCACAGCAACAACACAGCAAAGCGTTTGTCTTTGTTCATCCTTTAAAGGAGGAGGCTTGTTCCTAGAACTTATTTCTGACTCTACCAGGGAGCAAACTATATTGGCAGGTGGGAATGGGAAACCAGGTTTCACATATCTCAATTATTAGAGGCCTGGATCCAATTCAGGACCTAAACAGATTTATATTTGCCAACAGCTCTGTTGACTTCATGATGAATGAAGCTAAGGTCTACTTCAATCACAGCTGGAAAATTATATGGGGACACATTGCTCCACATTCTCCTGAGAAATGAAAGGGAGGTGTAAATGCCCTGCACATATTTGTAACCCTGTTAACTACTGAGATGATAAGAGCAACATGTGACAGATGTATGATGTCTCGATCTCCTGAACAGCACATGAGGAGCAAGTGATGAAAGTTTCTCTAGCATACTACAGTGAGCACCTCATTTCCACAATCCATGAGATACTTCGCCTCTCTATTTCTGTCTCTCTGGGTACACTGCCATCTAGCTCTAATCTTCCTGAGAACTGATTTTCCTCGACTTGGTTTCACTGAGCCTTGTTATGATAGAGACCTGCTCTAAAACACCACTTCATTCTTTGCACTAATTTCCGCTCTAGTTAACAGTCTTTCACTGCCTGTTACTGTATGTAATCTTATTAGTTCAAATCAGCTTTGGTTAGCCTGTGTCTCACGACTTGCAGCTCACAAGAGCCATTATTGATCATAGAATCATTTTGGTTGGAAGAGACACTTAAGATCAAATCCAACCATAACCTAACTCTGGCACTAAACCATGTCCTTAAGAACCTCATCTATACATCTTGTAAACACCTCCAGGGATGGTGACTCAACCACTTCCCTGGGCAGCCTGTTCCAACGCCTGACAACTCTTTCAATGAAGAATCAACTCCCAATAATTCACCATCTCCAGATACTTGTGACTTTGCTGCTTAGCATTGGCTTATGCAGATGAGACCTTTTATTTCTAAATGGTCCTTCTATCCAGCCAGATAGCCAGTTTTGCAAGCTGACTTTGAAGTATTTGGTACCCACATACATTTGGAATGGCTCACTTTTCTAGAGAGGGACTGACTGATACATCTGGACACACATAGAACTATCGGTGTAGGAAGGGAAGGTGAATCCCTCCAAAGAGTATTTATGCAGCCTTCCAGAGCACTGTGCCACCAGATGCTGAACACCTACATCTATATGTATACACATAAGCAAACACGATATGTAAAACACTGGCCGAAGAAGGGTTAGTTCGTACAACTGAGACTGGATACATCCATATCAACGGAATCTCCACATTGAAGTCTCCAAACAGGCCCTAAGAATCAGCTAAGTGAAGAACTCTATGCTGCATAATAAATAAAATTCAATATAATAAGATTATTTGAGTAATTAAGTGGGCATTAAAAATTTTCAAGGTATTCCTTCTCTGCTGGGAACATTTTCCCTCCAAGTGTTCGTTTCTGTTCCATGAATGTATTTTGCCTCCGATGAGGTATACCAACAGTTATACTAACTGTCCTACTACTTTTTAGAGCTATTAGTATTTTTAGAGCTATTAATTATGAACAAATATTGTTAATTAATATTAAGCTGTTAATTATAAATAAATATTTTAGAGCTATTAATATTTTGTTTCAGCAAGCAGATACATCATCACGAAGACAAAGAGTGAAGTGATGGATATTTAAGAAAAATAATTTTCAGCTACTAGATTTGAAGACTGTCTGAAATGAGGTTCTTTCTCATTTGATATTTTATTTGTATGTGTCTGTTTTGTACTTGGCCACAATTGATGCCACTATTGGAGATACTGGTGAGTCCCTTATTGCCAGTGCTATCGCAGCCCTAGGAATGGAAGGCTGGTGATTAACAAAAAGTTGCAAGAAGCTGTGCTTTGCCCGTTTTTGAGATTCAGCTTTGTCCAGGAATGGAGACAGCCAATTACTTGCCCTCATCAACTCCTCTAACAAGTGCCAGAATGATCCAGGAGTAAGAGACTTGTATTTGCCTACCATTGTACTTGCCATTTGTTGCATTTAGCTTTTTGTTTCTTGAAGAAGTATGTCCTTGAGAGACTTTATACATACTTGGCTACCAGCCTTCTCCAAAACAGTGCAAAATACCGTAGTTGTGCTGAAAGGACAAATTCTCCCCACATAACTTTCATGATTGCTTTACTGATTTTCCTCCGATTTTTAAGTTCCCACGTATTGGTGGCAGTTTAAGTAGCGTTTGGGGCTCGTGTGTACCAATATGTTCAATATATGGAGCTCTAATTAAAAAGTAATGTTCCCTGAAAATACAAAGAACTCGGGCAATTAAAAGAACAATGTGATTCTATTTGCATTTTCCAAAGTCAGCTGCAAACTGCCAAATTACCTCAACAAAAACTGAGGCAGAGGTTGCAGTTCTAGACAGCAAATAGCAAGAGGGCTAGTTCACTAGTGCCTTACAGTGTGTGGCATTACTCTGAGCAAAGCAAAACAAAAGCATCCACACATCCATGATACTTAAATCCAACAAAAAGGGCATTATGAGGCACAAGACAAAGGCACTAAGACACTTGTCATCCTACAATTAAAAGGAAGAAGCTCCTGTAGTTTGAATAATTGAGAGACAAAGGACATAATTTATGGAAATAGTTATTATTTTTGTTTCTTCTTTTACAGAATTATTTAGAACTTATGTTTTATTACATTTGTCTGAAGTAAAACCTGCGTAACAGATTTTGGGGTTCTCAATATACCATAAATTTAGATTGTTAATATTCAGGAGAAAAAAAAATATATAAGAAGACATTTTCTACTAATATCTCTCTTCCTATAGCTCAGAATAACTGTATGTTATGAGCTTAATTATAAGCTCTGTGAAGGAAAAATTCAGTATGATGCTGAAAAAGCACTAGATACAGATACAGATATTTGGGATAACTACTTGAGTATGTCAAAACCCAGGCCTTAATGATCCAATATCAAAGGAAGATGAAAGAACTGGGAATCCTCTACTTATGTTGAAGAAGCAGTAGTCTATAGGGCTTAATTCCACGCTTCTCCAAAGGTAAACATGTTAGAAACATACTTGTCATTTTTTTCCCAAAATTGTGTTTGACAACAAATTGTTTACAGTACTGCTTATGTAAGTGAACAAACATAATAAAAGCACCATACCTCACATGGTAATAAAACTTGGAAATGTTATTGCAATTTCTACTTTAAAAAGCTTAAAAGACTTTACAACATAAACATACCATGAAATAGTAGTTGTGTGAGATTTGTTTACTATGACAAAGAATTCATTCATTCATTCATCTTTTGAAAGTTATTTTCATTCTCTTCTCAAACGAGAAAACCCACTCCGACCGAAAATGAGCTATTAAAATAGCAACAGTAACACTGAATTTATTCCAGAACTAGCACTCACAACACCTACACTAATTACAGTTCTAAGAGCAAAATTTAGGAATTTCAATATTAAAGTACGGAAATGCTAGATTTGAAATACGAATTATTCTTAAAAAACATTTTTGAAGCAAAAAAAAGTACATATATATACTAAAGTCTGAAAAATCCATTGCAGAGTAAGTATTTTTTGTGCCTTTGAATAATTACTAAAAATATCTGCCAGAAAACTGAGGGCATACCCGTTACCTTTCTAAGCACATAGAAACACAGAACAGTGCACTTCATTATAACATAAATCTTTATGTTGGTCCCCAAATTATTTCTGTTTCACATAATTGTTTCTGCTATTTTAATCTAATTTTTTAATTGAGATAAAGAAATATGTAAGTGAACTGAAATAAACTCTCTTATAAAATACTTCAGTTATTTTTGGTTAAAGGATAATACAAAAATTTGACCTACCATCTGGAAAATTCACAAAGCAGAGAAATAGCTTGCTCTCTGTGGCTTGGTCCTTTGCACTGATTTCTCTGCTGTAGCTTGTACCAGATATTTCTGAGAACTCTTTTTAACTGGCTTGTGCAATTCTTATCTGTAGGAGAAAGATATACAGCTCCATTTTGAGACACCTCCCACTGAACAGAGCAGAACACGCAAGTTACTGTGGCAACCTTAAGTACCTATCAGAGATGACACCTCACAGTTCCAATTAATCAGATATCTCTTACCAACAGCATAGGTTTTCCATTAATCACAAAATATTCTATTTTAGCATGATTATTCTGCAATAAACCTGTTGGCACGTTATCAGCTTTCTCACATGCCTGGGGAGAAGAAGGGACACTGAGCCAGCAGAGGGTGCTTTGAAACAGATTTTGTTTGAAAACAAGTGGCAGCTTTGCCAAGTCTAGGCAGGCAGCAGCTCCTGGAGAACAGCTCTAAAAGTCCCAAGAGCACCGGGAACACTTTTTAGTGAGGGAAATTGCTTCACTGAAACTAAGCTGATAAAAGAAGGCTGCTGAGACCATTGTTCAAGACTGCTGAGCAGCCTTCCAAGCATCAACACTAAACCTGGACCCACCAGATCAAATGCACCAAAGTATCTCCTTTTGTGCAGCAGCCAGTCTAAAGAGGCAATTTCAGCACCAAATCAGCCAAATTCCAGGGGACAAATCAGCTTGCACATCTTAGCATCTTAGTAGAATAAAATGTCTTTAGACATTTTGGGAATCAATTGTCCGTTCTTTCTTTCTCGTACTAAAAAAATATTTTATACTATGCTCATTCAAACTCTGATTTTCCCCTGGGAGAGTTATGAACACCATTTGTCACTTCCAGTGTTACTGGGATTCCGCTGTCAGCATGCAGCATCTCGACATCAATATACAAAGATGTAGCAACTATATGCCAGTATGCAAAAATTTTACTGATATCACACCCATGCTTTCCCTAGTTCTTGGTATAGCCTTTCCTTTGAAGTGGTCTGGGGGTTGCACTTCCCATATGACACAGAAAATGCAGAAAAGCCTAAAAAAAATACCACCTGCAACAATGAAATCTCACAATGCTTTGGTCAACTGGTCAGGGTCAGCTCAGATCCCTACCTTGAAAAGCCCACAAACCATGCCTGCTCAGATTTGTGCAGTTTCAGCAGAATCAAGGCCTTCCTCATTTCCTGACATAAGTAACCATCTGCATTCAGTGGTAGACTCAGCATCCTCTCACTACAACATGTCAGGTTACTCTAGGGAAAGGTTAAATATATTCAGGACAAGCTAACTTCCATTGTCTGAACACAAAATAAGTTCTTCTGTCATAAAGTCCACCAAAACCTAGATCAGAGAGGCTCACTGTGTTGGTCCATACCTCACAAGAGCCCTTCATTCCATAATCTGTTTGCCATCCCCAGGTTACTCCCACATCAAGATGCAGGAAGGAAACTGAGCTTGTGGCTAAAGGGGATGATTGCTTGCGAGAAAAGTCCATTCTGCAGCTTTCATAAGAAACTACATTCAATGTTGAATGCTTCATAACTTCTGGCCCAGCTTCTAAAAAATTTCCTATTTGATAGGTATGTAGAAAAATGTGCTTACAGAAATACATCAAAAATCTACTTGAGGAGTTAGATGCATCATACTCCTTTGGCAACCTGTACGCATAGCACTTTGGTAAGGAAGAGCATCATCCATTCTCCAAGCAAAGAGTCAAGAAGTGACGTACTTACACTGAAGCAGGGAACAGTTAGGCAAGACAGAAGGAAACATCTTTTAACAGGATAGGTAGTGAAGAACTAGAAGAGTTTGCTGGGAACCAAGTGGAGCTGCCAAATAGGTGTTACACTTTAAAGAAAATTCTGGTATTGGTAGCAAGACCCTGCAGCTGGTCTTACAGGTCCCTGCTAGCACTAGCTGGTTTTGGTGCAGTATGACTGTATGAACTTAACTCAGCTGTGCTGGCAAAATTATTTTTGAGTTGTGAATAGTATGCAAGTTAAAGCCATGCTAGATACAGAAAGTGAAAATATAGATAGAATGAAGATATTGAGATCACAAGAGTTAGGAGTTCAAGCATTCAAGGGGAAAAAAGATGACAAGAAAAAAGATAAAATCCTATGATAAAAAGCTGAGATAGGAAAAGAGCAACTCAGCAACATCAGGTTTCACTCTGCTCCAAGAAACAGTGCTTAGTCTAGCAGTGTGTTACCCCTGGCTGTCTAATACCTCTGTTAACCAGGAAATAATTGCTGTGTGCTTTTCTTGCACCCTACTTGCAGACTGTCATTGCACATAGTAGAGGACAGCTGGACAGAAGTGAACCTGGCAGGGAAAGTTTCACTATCCACATTTGTTGAGGCCAACCTAGGGGAACACTAGTGGAGTTAGCAAATGGTCTGATGTCAGGAAAAGCTGTTGTTGGGTGTGTCCATACCCAATGGTAGGTCAAGTGTTTTTCAGCTGGTGGGGATCCACCCTACTGAGGTTGCAGTGCCCTTCCTGTTCCTCTGTGTTATGGTGCCTTACTTGCAGCTAGCGTAGCTAGCTCTGTGCAAAATCTGAATAATGCTTTGTGCAAAAGAGAAATTGAAAAGACTTTTTCAAGGGTTACAATATTCTGAGGGTGATAGACTCCTTTTCTCCCAAGATAAGAGTTGCCCCTGGTTTTTAGCGTTAACCATGCAGCCCTATTACCACCCACATTGTGATAAAGATGAATGTGCTTCTCCCCAAATAGCTCTGCTGGTTCCTGTCATTGAGAAGTTGGAGACAGTTATCCCAAGAAGACACTGTTAGGGGGTACATGCCTAATCAGAGTGTATTGGGTTTATGTAACAAGACTTGGGGGTTTGCAGCAGTGGCTTCACATATTTATGAAGGGGTAAAAGCTACTGTACAGCAACTGTGAGAGAGGAGTGAGAGAATGTAAGAAACAACCCTGCAGACACCAAGGTCAGTGAAGGATGGGAAGGGGCTGCTCCAAGCACCAGAGTAGAGATTTCCCTGCAGCCTGTGGAGAAGATCATGGTAACACAGGTTGTCCCCTTGCAGCCCATGGAGGACAACGGTGGAGCAGATACCCACCTGCAGCCCATTGAGCACTCCATGCCGGAGCAGGTAGATGTGCCCTGAGGAAACTGTAGCCAAAAGAGAGCCCATGTGGGGGCAGGCTCCTGGCAGGAACTGAGGTCATGGAGAGGAGCCCACCACTCACATGGAAGCAGTCTGTTCCTGAAGGTTGCACCTTATGGAAAGGACCCACACTGGAGTAGTTCATGAAGAACTGTAGCCCCTGGGAAGAGTCCACACTGGAGAAGTTTGTGAAGGATTGTCTCCCATGGGAGAGACCTCACACTGCAGCAGAGGAAGAGGGTCAGGAGGAAGGAGCAGCAGAAACAAAATGTTTTGAACTGACCACAACCCTTGTTCACCATCCACCTGTGCTGTTTGGGGGAAAGAGGTAGAAGGGTTGGGATCGAAGTTGACCCTGGAAGAAGGGAGGGGTGGTGGGAATGTGGTTTTAGTTTTGTTTTATTTCTCATTATCCTACTCTGTTATTAATTTGCAATAAATCAAATTAATTTCCCCAAGCTGAGTCTCATTTGTCCTTGATGGTAATTGGTAAGGGATCACCCTGTCTTTATTCAACCCACGAGCTTTTCTTAGTATTTCCTCCCCCTGTCCTGTTGAGGGATGGGGGGTGACAAAGCAGTTCAGTGGGCACCTGGCAGCCAGCTAAGGTTGACTGGCATGGCAGTACATCTACACAACAGTAGATGAGGACGTCCATGTGGACAGAAAAGGATTAATAAGAATTCAAGTGTTACAAAGCCATCAATATTTTCATCATACTTATCTATCTCCTTCATCCCACCAAGGCAGAGCTATTAATTCTCTTACCAGATCTTCAGCTCCACTGAAGTTGCCGGCTAGAGTACTAAAGTTCAGAGGATGCAAAATGGAGGTGAGAGTATCTTGAATGAAGCAATTAGCTAATGTAACAAGAGTTGTATCTGTTTTTGTTAATGTGGCTGGCATGTGTTTACTTTTGGGTTGCATATTGATATGTTACTTGAAAAGTTATTTGATCACCAGCAATTTATAGAAGATCCTAACAATGCTCTTACATTTGTCAGGCCAAGGACAGTATTCAAACAAAAATCTTAACATCATCACCAAAGCCTTTGCATCTTAAAACCAGAATCCCTTTCTAAAGTAGTTCTGAATTTCTCTGCTCTGTGCTTTGCCCCAGAAGGAAAGCAGCTGCTCCAACATCCCACAGAGGCTGGACACAGCCAGCCAGAACAAAAATAACAGCAGCTGTTCTGAATGTCACCAAGTCGCCAGCAACATCCCTGTGGAGAGACCACAAAGCCCAGCAGAGAGGGGATCAGAGCAGTACATCTGTCGCTCCTATGGAAATAAAAATACTCCACTGAGTCTCCAGGATCTTCCATTCTCACAGGTGGTCCTGTCCTTGGATACCAGAATGACTTACACTACAGAGGTGAGAGTGAGTCTGAGCAGGCAAGTATCATTGGGCAAGAAACCTATCCAAAGTTTATCCACAAAAGAAAAGCTGAATAAACCAACCCTCCTGTGTCCAGATAATTTCAGGGCACAGTCAAGATGTGCCTGAGTGAAATCTTCCAAATTTTAAGTCGAAGACCATTAGATCCAAGAGATCATTGTTTGGTGTAACAGCATAGACTAATTCCACAAGTCCCAAGCTCTTACAACCAAGTATTGCTTTGGAGTGCTTAGGAAGCTTCTTACGTCCTTTGCAGCACCACCTCTATTTCCCATTATTGTGGAAACAGAAGATTATTCAGCACATTGCTGTCGTTCCTATCTGACCTCTTCCCTAAGAAATCACTTCTACATGATATCTTAGGAAATCTACAAATACGCAGCACTCTGGAAATGATAATTCAGATGCAAATGACACAGTCCTTATAATTTACAGAACTAAACTAAATTGAGATTCTCTGGAAAGTCATTGAAGGTAATCTGTTAGTTGTTGACAAAGGTTATTGTTCATAATGACTTCTTACTAAACAGCCTTGTTTGTTACTTAATGTATATGAATTGCTGGAAGTTAATGTCTTGCTGATAAAAGAGGGTCACGACATACTGACAGCATGCAAGAGCAGAGCTTTAGTTGTAAAAATTATTTATATTTTTGATAATACACTATTTAAGAAAATTTCTTATTTTTTCTATAGGTTATGGACTGGGTTTTTAGAAGAACATTTTAAATTATAATTATCTCATTGCATTTATTATCAGATCTGGCTGCAACTTGGAGTTTGCATTCCCTGAAAGTTTAGAATATTTTGGAACAAAAATCAAGGCTTCTCATGAAAACTACAATTTCTGAGCTTTTCCTATAAGAGGGAAATGTCACCCACCTTATTTTATCTAGAATAAAAAAGTCAACATTTTTATTAGTTTTCCTATAGTTGAAGCAACCAGATGTCCAGACCCCAAGGACACCCCAAGCAGAGCTCAGAAATCCTTAGAGCGCCTAATCCTCAGACCTTAAAGCACCTGTCAAAGCAGGGAGGGCTATGAGCATGAAAACCTTCTCTCGTCCTGGCTTACAGCAACTGCTATAGTTACACGGAAACTAGGACAGATTACGTCCGCAATTGGGCTGTTTATTGTAGAACTGTATGTACCCAGTTTGGCAAGCCAGCTGCAAGAAATTTTGAGAATACCAAATTTTTATTTACCTATCTCTGTAACCTGTAGAGATACCAAATGGCATGCGGAGTTCCTTTCAGCACTTATTACTTGAGGTTTCAGGCTTGTTTCCTTCACAATTAAAATATAAATTCAACACAAACTTTTTTCAGCTCCCTCACTAAACAAAACTCCTCTGTTTATGGAAAACCTTTTTGCAGGTCTCCACATTATTTCCTGGCAAGGCTTCTTGGGAGATGAGCTGTTCCAGGAACCAAGCTTATTTTCACATCAATCTACAGTGATGTCCTCATCCAGAGTCATCATAACTCCGTAACACAGTCTCAGTGTATTAGTTGCTCAACTTTCTATCGTCCCCCAGGTCAAACTCCTTATTTCTGTAGGATTCTACATGGAAAGCAACCTGTATGTACTGTTGCAAACCCAGGCAGGTCTTCACTAGGGCTACTTCACAGACTTGAGAGGTCTTCATGTGCAACAATTTGGCCTGCCAGGCACCAATAAGAAACAGAAGATGCTGGGAAGACACAGGAGAAGCCCTACCCCATCTGCTTTCCCAGTAGGATGTCAGTGGTATAATACAGGCAACCCACTACTACACAAGAATTCAGTGCTGAATGGTGGAGTTACTTCACATTGGGCAAATGTTTTTTAAAGCCATTTATTCTTTGGATTTTGGGTCCATGGATGACTTCGGGGAGGCAGCTCTCTGAGGCAGTGGTGCACAAGCTCCCCCAGAGACCCTGTGACGAGGTAAACCCACAGCTAATCAGTGCCTACATTATAAATATGAGTCATCAGCATAGATTCAGCCAGAAATGGAGGTCAGTTCACATCTGTGTTTTTATCCAAAAGTGTTTGATTAGAAATGTCTCTGTTCCACCTGATTTCCACAGCCAGCAGCAGAGCTTGCACAGTCTCCTAGCAGCTTCTGAGGACCTCAGTGCCTTCAGGAACTGCAGGTTCCAGGCACTCCTACCTAATTGCTCTTAGACTCTGTGACTACAGGCCAAACTGCTCTTAAACTTACGCTTTACAACTGAAAACCTGCAGAAGCAAGCATGTCTGAGACCTCTCACATTAGCAGTGAAGAATGTGCTCTGCATTGTACAACACAAGCAGGTACATCTCTGTCCTCCTCTCACCACATTACAGCCTCAAATGCTGGAGCCCAACAGCCACACTAACCAGCTGTGGCTCCCAGACACACCGGTCTGGAAACGAAATGTCGGAAAGTTCCTGGATCCTGTGAAGCTAATGGAAATGCAAAGGCCACTCAGTCAGTTGTGTAGCAGAATGATTGCTTTTGGGCAATGGATAAATTTTTGTGGAAAATCCCATGAGATCAGGGGGCCTCGAGCTTTATTTAGTTTGTTATTATTAGCCACTGATCTACACAAACCACTGTTCTTGGAGAAATAATCTTACCAACACATTGAAAGAGGGCAGCTTTCCTTCCCAGCTACCTGGGAAGGCCGTCTTGGGATCATTTTGTATTTTCTCTGAAAACAGCCTGATGTTCAGCAGCTGCCAAGAGGGCAAACAGATTGTGAGGAGTTAGTTATTAGGAAAATAATAGAGAACAAAAAAGGAAATGTTATTATACTGATGCAACATATCCTTATCTTGAGCGCTGGATGTAGTTCTGGTCATCAGTGACAAAAAGGATATAATAGCATGAAAAAAGTTACTAAAAAGAGCAGTAGGGATATCAGAGGTACAGAGGGCTTTTGCTACAAGGATAAACCAAATTGACTGGCACTCTGCAACTGAGAAAAGGGAGGAATTTCAGCACTAGGAAAAAATCACACAGTGAAAGATTTTTCAGTACCTCTCATGATAAAAGAAATAAGGAAATGATTAGGCATATAGCAGAGAAGAGTCTCTTTCACATAAATAAAACCAGAAGCTAATTGCCACATGAAGTTGCCAAAAGTAAGTGCACATTTTTGATCAAAAGGCATGATTCAAATTTAAGGAGAAATACATTGATCACCATAAGATGCTGTTGGAAAAGCTACTTTAATCCGAGGATGTCCCTCCCATGTGACTGGTGCTGGTAGGGTTCATCATGCGCTCCTTTGTTTTTGATGACTTGTGCTTTCACTTAGCAACAGGATAAAGACTTGAGGATAGGGGGTGGAGGAGGCTGTGGAAAATGATATGATAGTTTTGATTTTCTTACATTAATAAGGAAAGAAAAGAAACACAAAAGTGGAGGTAAGTCTTATTTGAGATTAAATTCCTTTTTTTTTTGTCACCAGCTAAAAAAAAANAAAAAAAAAAAAAAAAAAAAAAAGGGTGCTGTTATGGTCAGTGCTCAAAATCCATCAGTTTCATTGGATTTTGAGCACTGAAAATAAATATAAAGTGGCACAGAAACCTTTTATGCCAGGATATCATTTCCTGTTCCAAATCCCAGTTTCAGTGACACATCAAAGCCCTTTTGGGAAACTTTATGGCACAGTCTCTTCTTTGGTGGTTCTTACTACCCTCTTAAGTACAACAGCACCGAGTTCCGTTGCAACCTCACCTGTGCTAGATATTAGGGCCCATGTTCTTCCATTATAGGTATTGCCTCACTGACTATAACAGCACCTTTTTTTTTTTTTTTTAGCTGGTGAGTCAGCACCATGTGTGTGCAATAGGAAAAGAAACCTATCTGATGTTCAAATTGCCATTGAAATATTAAGTGAACATTGTTCCACAGAGGTAAGGTCTAGACTGTAGACACATATGCAGCTTCACAGGGTCACTATGTCAACTGCAGACACCATTTGCATTAAAGTGGGGAATGTAGGGAAAAGCATGCATACAAAAACAGCTGCTTTGGGCACTTCTAGGGCCCAGCTACACCTTAGTGCCAAAGATGAACCATATTCCACCTCCTTTATCTTTACAAAATAGCAGCTGAAACAAATAGGCCTAAAAGAAGGAAAATCCAAGGATGCTTAGTTTTATTACCTAATGTGTACACATTGGTATCTTTGAGGATACATAAATATTCCTAATGCAGAAGTTAAATTAAGTAATAAAAATTACAAAAAAATATTAAAAATGGATATGAGTTCAGTGAACATCTGTCCTCCAAAGACTGACAAATCATGGCAAGTAAGCCCTCATATACTGTTATTTCACAGAGTCAGCATGCACCATGTACTGGACTCCCAAGCAAGTGCCAGCCACCCCACGTGGTTCGTTCAGATAATTGCATGGGATTGAGTGCTACAGCCCGTGCCTTGATTACTGATTAGCTCAGTAATGATCTTGAGGCTCTTTTGTCTTAAACAAATAGTCTGACATCCTCGGGTGACATTACACAGGTGCACACTATGTAACACACTAATCATAGGCCAGGCCACTGAGCCAAGGATGCTCCCTGGTCAAGTCCACATCACCTCATCAGCCTCAGTGCAGACATGGCCACCCTGCTGGGGGTGTGATAGGACGAATGGCTGACGTGGAGATGATTGGGTCAGAAACTGCACATCCAGACAGTAATAAGATTTGCTGTTTTCTTACTTTAAAGAAGTTGCAGACTAGCAGAAGACTTCTCTCCTGGCATTCATTTCTGTTACCCAGGAAAAGGGTTATTTTGGTGTATTATGAAGGACAGAGACATTTTTCTGCTCCCAAAGGCCATTCAAGCCTAGACACCAGAGACATAGCCACAAATTGTCTATCATTCAGGCTCCAGTGTCACGTATTTCTAGCTAATTATTGCCTGAATTGGGATTTAGAAAAGAGGACTGACCTATGCCTCAGGCAAAACCCCCATACATCTGATATCCAGAACTGCCTGAACTCATTCAAGGTCTCTTATACACTTAAAATAGGCACTCTGCACACTCAGAACCCCATTCTCTGGAGAGGACAAGTATTTCTGTCTAACGTAAAATCATTTACAACTCAGACTGAGAACACTTCTCATTGCCCAGACTAGGCTTTCAGTCAGAACACTTACCCAGAAATCAGAAGACCCAACTTCTAAGGTCTCTAGAGGCTTCCATGCCACAGGAAGAACCTTCCACTCTGCCCACTGAAAGTCAGATGCTATGTGTTGGGGTTTATAAATCATGGGGAAGACAGAGAACAGCAAAGAGTGAACTTGACTCTAGACACGTGGTGAATGGACATTAATAAGAAATTTTTATTCTGAGGTTCTGACTCCTTTTAAGTAGGTTGGGCTCCTTCACATTTTCTTTTTAACAGGTAAAACTGCACTACCAGGTATAATTTGACCCAGGTACCTCATAAAGAGCAGAAACCATCCCAGAAGGAGTTGAGGGCGCACATTCTCCTTCAGGGCAAGAGAAGTCACCAGTTTCCTGTTGACTGCTCCAACCACGAGGCTAGTATGAGAATAAAGAACTGAGCAGGGGTGCGCCATGTATTCAGATTTTATGTATCATCAGAGCTGTTTCTGCTCTGTTAACATCTATTCTCAGAAGACAACCAGCTGACATCATGACTGGGGGTGGAAGTAAGCATCTCCTATTAGTTCTCTCTACTGCCAACAGCAAGGGTCAAGAGTAGTCAACTTAGGGAGTAGAACTCCCTTCTGAAAGTCTTTGAGGTCCTCACCTTCTGCCAATAACCAGATTAGACCATTCCTTTGGGAGGTGTGTGTCTAAATTTGGGAAAAGACATTGCCCATAGGCACTGACATTTCTAGCTCTGCAGCATATCATAGAAGTGATACTGCATTAATGCAAATTAATTTATCCTAACTTTCTCTGACAACCAGAAGTTTTCTGAATGGGAGTGCTTGTGTGGTGAACTCTTTCTACAGACTTTCCTCTTGCTTCTGTCTCAAAGCTTGGTGATACTCTAAAGTCAGCATAAAGTTTCTGTCAGGTTGGTTTTCTGCCCCAGCAAAACTTAAGTTGTCAGATCTGACCTTTGCTTAGCCACAAAGTTTGAATTTTAAGAGCTCATCAGAAATGGCACTCTGTCATACAAAATAAAAACAGAAAATGGGTTTAATCTCTCTCCACATCACGAGCCACTCTTTTTCTATGAATTCATATGCTAAAGGATGGAAAGACACAGTTTAGAAGCAGTCATAAGTAGAACAGCAACTTGGTGGCTGATAAGCCAAGGAAGGAAACATATCTGTAAAGCAATTGCTACATTATATACTCTTTAGAAAATAGCTGGGAGATACTAAAATCCTTGAATTATTATTCTGATTTAAAATATCCTGTACCGTTTGTGTTGTCTTTTTGGAGTAGTTTATTACGAAGTTTCAGAAAATACTGAATCACACTACAAGAGTGTGTCAGATAAGAAAATCTAAATCAAAGAAAAATTCTCTGTAAACACTTTAAATCTAGATGGAAACTACATACACTTAGCAAAAGAAATAGAGAAATAACAAGATTGTGGTATGTTTTCCAGTATACTAATCACAGCAGAAGATTAGCATATCAACCCAGTATAGCAGCACACACCTCAACTACATTTTCAAGAAACAGCATGAGGAAAGCAGGGACACCTCGCTGGTCTGCAGATTTCAGAAGAAACTTTCAAATGCACTAATAGGTATTTCAACAAATATTAGTATAACATTTTCCATCCAGCATGAAGAGGAGTGAGATTATGTGCAAAAAAACCCCTCAGACTGTACACTTCAGTGGGCATATCTTTCAGTTATTTTTCCTTTCAGTCAATCAGTCAGCTTCCCCCCATAACCATTTTTTCCATCAACTTCACCTTTGTCTCCTTAAGGGAAATTCCATTTGCCAGTAAATATTTCCTATGTTCCAGCTAAAGTAGAATTGAGTAATTCTGATTTTTTTTTTTTTCTTTCATTTTATTGTTGTTGCTCTTTTGAGCTGGAGAATAGAAAGCCTAGAATGCAAATCATACCACTAAATAACATCTGCATTTCATTGTTATGGACAATTCCATCTACCATCATAGCTAAAAAGGTGGAATTTAAGGAGGTCGTAAGAAGTATTTGTCATAACTATTCAGAGGCTCATATTTACTCTAGAAGTACTTAGAGATACTTTTTTTTTTTCCTTTCATTCTTTATATAAGCCAAAGTCAACTAACTCACTGCAGATCAATGTGCTAATTCGTACTTTATTACTATCTCCTATTTTTTCTGTTTTGGTCAGTGAAGTCAACCAGTGTCTGGAAAGAAGCAGATAACTTCTTATGACTGAAATTCTGGGTAAATTAATGAGAAGGAAGAAGCACCCGGAAGTTTCAGTCAAAATGTAATATCTAACAGGAAGCAGAAAGAGACATCAAGACAAAATAAATATTGATGTTCCAAAGACTAAAACAATAGATAGTGATGATAAAAAAAGTAGAATCTCCTCTAGCAAAATGTTTCTTGGTGGCTTTCACCAACAGGGTCCCTTCAGATGGTCCATAAAAGCTTGAAAAGACAAAGAATAAATTTACTGTGACAAACAATGGAAGTACCAGCTCCTGAACCAACAGATAGTTGGGGTTACTGAAATTAGGGCAAAACCACTGAAGGATAAAAAGCAACTGTAGAGCCTGTTGAGGCAATGTAATGGACAATGATGACAAAGTTTGTTTACATGGACAAACAGGCAACAATACCCAAAAGAAGTAGACAATTATAAACTTCAGACAGTCTGCAATTCAGATGAGACGATTCCTTCCAAGAGCTGCCATTTATGGAAATAAACCATCAATAAATGACATTTAAAAAAAAAAAAAAAAAAGACATGAAAGAATGCTTCTCAACAGCATGGGTAGCAAATTTTGATGGAATAGCTCCATCCGTGTATTGCTTTTATAGTTTAAGTCCTAGACACATTACAACAGCTGTGCTGGTTCAGACCATCCAGCTCAGTACTTCTTCTGTAGTAAGGACTATTAGGAAAAATTAAGAGTAAGATCATATCCAGCATACAACATAACTCCACCTCATTACTCTCCTAGCCTCCAATTTCTCTCAACACCAGGAATTCCAAAGCCTCTTATGCTTTGTCTGTTTATTCACCTCCTATTGGATTTCTCTTCCAGGTCTGATCTCCCCAGAAATTCTTGTGGGCTTCCTACTTCTGTGGTGTCCTCCGGCAAGGAGTTGCACAGGGTTGCTATCTCTTCCCTGAAGATCTACCATCTTTTTCTCTTTAAGGTGCTGGATGGCCAGCACTGAGATTGTGCTGAAGCTTGATCAAGGAATGGGTAAAAACATGAGAAAATGTGTGTTGGTTGCAGAAAACACCGCTTATCAGAAGCTAGTATCTCAGACCATGCCTCTTGTAGGATACAACCTTTTTCACTCAACCCCTTGACCAGGGCAACTGAAAGTCCATCAGATGCAATGCATAGCAAAAACCCCTTAAAATCCAAACATATGGTCAGAGAAGAGAGACATTTGCTTAATGTGTTCCTGACATAGTACTGCAATCTGCAGAGGGAACTCCAAGGACCATACCATAGTGCTAGAAACAGTATAGCCACAAGAACACAGACCATGTCACAGATGCTGTGCTTTAGGAGCAGTGCTTCTCACACCATCCTAATAATCCATCCTTTCCTTCCTTGCCTCTCCTGTGCCNAAAAAAAAAAAAAAAAAAAAAAGTGTTCCTGTGTGGCAGATAGTTCTAAAACTGGATCTGCCCGAGAAATAACTGGCAGAGCAGAACAAAAAAAGCAGGTTTTTTTCAGCAGGTTTGGTTCTTGAGCAGGTTTCACAGACAGGCAGCTGTGCTGGCACAATAGAAAGGGCAGCCTTGGGCTGGGTATAAGCAGACAGAGGGAGCAGGACAGTCCAAATGAGCAAGGACAGGGAATAAGCATCTGTCAGATTATGCCACAAGAATAACAAAAAAAGTGTCACCACTCTCCTGATATCCAGCTGCACTGGGTGGCTGCACCAGCACAATGCCTGTAGATGCTACTCTGGTAACTTCATGTTGCATTAGTATTTTCTAACGAAGAGCCAACAAAGAGTGTTGTTTTCTTCAAGAGAAAATTTCACTCTTTTAATGCCTCCCAGGGTCTAAAGTAGCCTTAATAAGGAAAGACAGCTCTATTTTTTTTCTGGGGGAGGATGTGGTTAATTGTGTTATGCAATAACAACAGACCAACTCAGCATTATTATATCTGAATGGAAATAAGCCCCCAACAGACTTTGCAGGAAGCACAAAAACCGCTTTTTCACTCTCAAGAGAGAAAGTCAACAGCCTGCTTGAGTCTAAATATTTGATGAGTAAGCATGATAAAAGCATCTCACTGTAAATACACAACTTCATTTGACACCTATTGCTATGGGCAGTGGTAAAATGCCTTGAAATACTGGAGCAACGCAGGCCGAACAAGCTACACAAAAGCTAGCAGGTTTCATGTGGGTTTTTGTTTGTTTCTACAGAGGGAAAAGCAAAAGACTAAAGAAACTTCGGGGTTTGGGCACCAGAATGCTATCCTGACCCCGGGGTTTCAGTGGAGCTCAGATTTCACATCTTGAGTGCTGGGGATAAAATCCATGTAGTCTAAATCAGCCATGGCCCAGTAGCTGCAGATGTGCACAGCTGCCTGCTGACATTGGTAGGCAGACAAGACACCAAAGCACACTGAGAGCTGAAAGCACCCCAAGATCTCCAGGGATGCTTATCTGACAATGTCACTCACTTTTGTTCAACCACCACTGTGTTCCAAAACTTGCAAGAATAAAACACTCCAGGTAGTATTAGCTAACATCTGGTGGAGATGAAACCCACAAGATGTCTGTTCAACCAGAGCTGCAGCTTGGTGAGGCCAGCTCAAGCAAGAGCAGACTTCATGTGGGAGCATCTCTGGTCTACAGAAAGGGCTCTTTTTAGGGGGCTGCCTGCTCTTGGCTCTATTCCTTGGCCTTGAGGGAGTGCATGAGAAAGCGCTAAGGATGACAGACCCAGAATGAGGCCTGAGACACT
Source organism: Pampusana beccarii (assembly GCA_013399365.1). Classification (NCBI taxonomy): domain Eukaryota; kingdom Metazoa; phylum Chordata; class Aves; order Columbiformes; family Columbidae; genus Pampusana; species Pampusana beccarii. The sequence goes on along the minus strand of VWYH01005378.1, from coordinate 614,161 downwards.
GAATGAGCATCCTACAGGATGGTGACACTGCAGAAGTGACACAGCCATGGCACAGAAGTCAAGCTGGCTTGAGCTGACAGCAATGAGAGATGCAGCTGGAGCTGTCATCCGTGGGAGGCTGTCCACACAGGTGCCTTTTCCTTTGATGGCAGAGCATCCTGCCAGAAACTGGAGCACTCTGAAGCTGGGCAGCAAGGGGAGAAGGTAGCGGCCACCTACCCAGCTGCCTCAGCAACTGGAGAGCCAACCCATCTGTTGTGACATCAGTCAGGTTTTTAACAGCTCCTTTCACTGCTGCTGAAGACAGAACTCCTGGCTCAGTCAGCTGCTGGCCTGACTCTGCAGAATATTTCTCTTGCTCTTCTTCAGTGTTTGTTATTCCTCTTCTTTTTCCCAGCAGTTCTCATGAGTAACCTGGGTCCTTTGGCTATGAGACAGCTCCTGGCCTGAGGAATAAGTCAGCTAGAGCTATTGCAGCCGGCACATCTCCCTCCAGCCTTTACAAGCCTCTAGCCAGAGAAACACATAGACTTGCAGCATCTGTAACCAAACTTCATCGCATGGCAAAAGCATCACTTTCCTACCCGAGGCATTTAGTATCTCCTGCAAGTTGGGTACATCCTGCAGTCTGTTATGAAATACAGGTGCAGGTTTTCAGTGTAAGTCAAAAATAACTGCTTCCACTGCTAAATCCCTACACAGCCTGTAAAATCTTTGCTTCCCTTCCCCTCAAAGTGCTCTGTTCTCTCTGCTTGAAAAGACTTTGCTAAGGACAAGCCAGGAGCTTTTAGGGGAAGAAAAAACCTGCTCTGCATCTGAGGCAAGGGGATTTCCACAGCACTGGGTCTTGTGAGAGGAACATGGTGATCCAGGAGGTGGCCCCACTCAGGAAATCAAAAGAAGATGACCAGACTGATTGGAGTTATCTTCAAAGAGAAAAGCCAAGAGCAGTGAAATATACCCACACTAAGTACATTTGTGGCTAGACAGAGGTACATACAAAGATAAAACAGCACTTTGCTGCTTCACATGTCCTACAAGTAGCTCAAAATGCTACACGTGATTGTAATCAGTAATTCTATGGGGTGCTGCTGTCTTTATTCCTCCTCACTTCCTCCTTTCTTCTCCCCCAAGCCAGGCCACAAAGACTGCCAGGTCAAGGTCAAATTGGCTGAACATTTTTATGATATTACAAGGATTTTAATTCCAACTAGCCTCTTACTCAGTTGAGATGGAGTTTGGCTGCCAAATAAAAAGTCATACAGTTATTTTTAAAACCAGCATGTTTTCTTTTGGAAAAATATGTACTTTGATTTAACCCCCATTATGATACGGCCAAGAATTCCCATTTTATTTCCTGTGAGAGAGCATCTCATATTATCCACCAGGACCCCACTCTGTATATGGAAATAGCCACTACTCTATATTAATAACATCCTTGAGAGAAATATATGTAGTGATTCCCTTCTCAAGCACTCTAGCCCAGCTCCAGCTAGGACCTGTTGTAACTCACAAGTGCAGGCATATGAGCAAGGTGGCTGTTCTTTTTATGAGAAGCAGCTGTGTGCCTATGAGATGAGCAAGAGGAAGCTGCTTCTGGTGGATGTCGAGGAAGAGAGACTGAAGAAGAGGAGAAACAAGTGCATGGCGTGACTCTCAGATTCCTGAAGCCCCACTGAACCCCTCTCTCCCATAACAGCCAGCCTCCCCCAGGATACACCAGTGAATGCTCATAGCTTCCCCACAGCCGGAGCAAAAAATTTCAGTATTGGCAGCACTGTACACTTGAGGGCCACACGAAGCATGCCTGGGGCTGCTCTTAGACCCTTCAGTCGTTAGATGACCTTCATGTACCCTAATGCATACACTGCTAACAACACTTTAAGAATTTCTATCTGAACACTCACTACAAAATCCAGCTACTGTTGAGAGCTCCTTGAATTGATGTGATAGAATTACCAATCACTGCCAGAGCCATCCTGTGCTAATTGCTTTAATCACTTTCTGCAAATTCTTATCTTCACCATTAGTTCTGGAACTCAGAATCTACATTTTGCCTGAACCATGGTGGATCTTTTGATATGGCTGCATATTGTTGTTGTTGTTACATTATTACTATTATTATTATACAGGCTTTAATCCAAGTATAAAATTTTGCTCCACAAAGATTTTGGCAAAGGTTCTAGAAAGGCTTTGAAACCACCCAATCACTTTAATTTTTCAAACTCTCTTCAACTTATAAGCCATATGGCTGTAGTTTAATTAAAAAAAAAAAAAAAAAGAAGAAGCTACATACCAGCAAGGAAAAGAGAGTTTGCAAGGTCCTTTGGGGCCTGGGCACAACCTCCAAGGCAAGGATCACTTCAGGTAGCAGAGACTGCGTAACTGGACTCCCAAATCGTCAGAGCCAAGGAGAACTGGCCAGTGCTTCCTGCTCCCAGGAACGTTATGACATTCAGTTTTGGATGGTCTTCATGATGCACCTGACAGCTCCTCTCTGATGGCAGTCCCGAGGCGATTCCTCATCAAGGACTCCAGGACTACTGCATCTCATCTGCTGTCCATCTGCAGACTGAGGTCCTACAAACACTTCAGAATCCCAGACTCCAAGATTTTCTCACCATGTGACCAATGGATCCATTTGTTCCCAGCTCAGTGAGCTAGATAGTTGAATTAGGCACAAATTCTCCATACTTCACCACGTCAAGTGGGACTCTCAATTGTCTGGGGAGCACACAGTTGGTAACAGTCCTCCAGCCATCATGCACGGAATGCAAATCCCAGATGAAGTGGTCTCCTTTTATAGTCTTTTTCTTGGAATAATCAATGGGAAGTGTTGCTCAACATAAAGCAGTCAGATCTAATTGACATATGCTGGAGGCTGATGAAGAAACACAGTGCTACAGAGGACAACTCCTGCCCATTTCCCAGCTGATTCTGAGGCACTGAATTAACAGATGTACAGACTCAAAGGCCAAAAATCTCATTTTCCACTAAATTGCCTGCTAGTTCCTACGAAGGATGGAGAAAGCCCTAAAAATAATAATTACAGTATAATTCAGAGCAGCAGTCATCAGAATATCTTCTTCTTTTGACTCCCTTGTGGTGTGGGGTTTTTTTAGTGTTGTGGTATTATTGGCAACAGAACTTTGTTATGATCTTATGTAAACAGAGCAGCTTTTTTTAAAAGGAGAAAGCGTCATTGCACCCAAGTCTCAGGCATCAGTAGGTGGAGGCATTGCACAGCACAAGGCTGGTGTGGCTCACTGCTCTAGGGTTTTGGGATCCCCACAGCTACTTTCTATGACAGATGTTACTACTCCCCCAGCAGCCCTCACACCCTGGCACCCAGATCTTTTCCCATCCTCAGTTGTCTGCTCTCTTGGACGTGACCCTTTCCTCAAAACTAAGCTCTTCCATCTCCTAAGTTAGGTACCCAACTAGCTATATGGCCGAACCCTTCAAAAATGTCAAACATGCCAAAGTTAGCAGGTTTTAAGAAGTGACAGCAGACGGTGATGGCACATCCTTGGCTCATTTAAATACATCTGTGTACCAAGTCATTAGATCTAGGCTGAGGAGACATATTTTTATGAAAAACTTGGCTTTTCTTGCACAAGTCAGCATGTGTTCTATTCTCCTCAGTCTCTAAGGAGAATCAAGTCCCGTTTACTCTAAAAACACATTAATCTGAGCCAGATATCAAGCAGAACCAGATGTCACGACCCAGAAGAGAGCGTACACAGATGGCAGGGGGACATATGGCACACAAGTTCTTTCCCACTGTGAGTGTCCTTGTCAAGACAGCTCTTTAGCTTTGTCACTATTTGTTCCTGTAGGCAATATGTAAGGGAGTTAACTGCCAAGTTTTTTGTGTGTTTTAGAGGGACAGATGAATCTTACTTTTTGGAACTCCCAAAAAATCCTGCTTATTTGCCATTTCAGAAATGGAAGAATTTATAATCTCATTTACCGATCTGTAACTTTTTTACTCCTACAAAGATGCATTTGTCCTGCCACTTCTCCCATGCTGGCTGTGGCACACCTTACCCAGGTACTACAGATCTAGCTGATACAACGTGGGTGCACTTCTAGGATAAGAACCCAAATTTTTTCCTAAATCCTACTGCTTGTCCAAGTCACAGACTTCTATGGCACAGAAGAAATAGCTAGTTATGCATATTTGAAAAGTAGAAAACAAAAAAGACAAACAAATGGGTACTAGAAACAACATGCTCAAAGAGAGAAAAATATACCTTAAGGAGTTGAATGTGGCCCTTCCTGCCTTTCAGGGAGTTTGTATATATTCACGCTATATAAAATGAGCAAGAATATGCAAAAGATCAATATCAGTATTAGAGCTTGGAGGAGAGATGAGGCAGCACTGCGGTGTGTTACCATGGACAATGAAGGAAAAGGAAGCACTCACCTGATACATATTGCTGGTGATATAAGCAAAAGAGAGAACACGGATTTTAATAATTATCAACAGAAATAAAGCCCCTCAGGGAAACTGATTAGTGGGGGAAAAAAAAAAAAAAAAATCTGATGAGACAGTGTTCAAAATTTCCCTTCTACTACAGCCACTGCTGTGCTCAAAAAAAATTTAGGGCAAGATCAGATGAGTGGCTAAGGGCAAAAGCGAATCAGAAAAAGTCTAAGAAAAGAATCTAAGTCACCTGATCTGGAGCAGCAATTCAAAACTAACCTTTCTGGAGCAGAAAATTCATCTTAATGACTTGGTGAACCTTCTACTTTTCTTCAGGGTGAAATGTCAACTTCTGATAGTCACTGTCATTGCCAAGCAGAGCTCTGGCTTTAGCTGTAAAACCACAGTGACCCAGGTGCTCTCTCACAGGGAGTCACACGTGAGCTTCACATTTTAGCTGTGCCCCCTGGTGCCCAGCAGACATGAGACTGTTTTTCCAATGGCTTTCAACATGGGAAGCAATCTTAGAGTGAGCTGAGAACACAAGTGCTCTGTACTACTCTCTGCCTCACTTTTAGTGACTAATTTTGAGTGTGTCTCAACAAATGCATGAAACTCTGTTTAATATTATCCCATCTCAAAAGAGAACAAGCATACACGACAAGTGGTGTACTTCACCTTTACTCTCAGAAATAATGAGCATAGGGACGAGAGGAGGGAACTCTCTTGCTCCTGTGCTCCTGTGTTGTAGCATCTATGATTAAACCACGGACATGAAAATTAGTGGCTAACAGCTTTACTCCGGAGTATCTTGGTGTACTCTGGAGTAAAGCTGTTAGCCACTAATTTTCATTACCTGTATTCTGAAGCTCTACGATGTAATACATCCTTAAGTATTTATAGGGAAAAAAATGTTTCACCTTAGCACAGATTTTATAAACATTAACTGTATTCTGCCTGCTTCATCTTCAAGCTAACTGCAGTTAGGGAAGGAAATATAGCAGTTAAACTACCGTAATCTCTGAACAAAAGGCAGAATGGGCTTCCCCTGCTAGCAGAAGCTCAAGGCGCTATGACAAAGGGGAAGTGTAAAGTCACCTTCATGCTCTTTTACTTTCTAGGATGCAATACAGATGTAAATTAAAAGGAAAGAAAAAGTCAGTCAGGGCTGTCCTGTCTGAGGCCACCCAACTCCACGAGGTTGTGACAACCTCTTCTGAGTTTGGACTCAGGGCACATGCTCCTCCCCATCACATAATACTCTGTCCATGAATTAATAGAGACAAATACATGTACATTAAAATACGAAACAGGCCATATCTCAGCACTAGCTGCCGTAAGGATAAGAAAGTGGGATATGGGAGAAAAATTTTGAAAGGAGAAAAGTCTCCCAGAAAAAAACTAGCCTCATAGTATAGATGGAAAGACACAGTGGAATCAGAAAATCTGAGACAAGTTAACCACAAGGCAAAAAAGGGAAGGGGCAATCTGGAGTACCGATAAATTGACAGGAACAAGCCAATAGCAGAAATTTCATATAGTTATGGTTGAAAAGTAAAAAATGGTGCAGGCAATGTTTTCAATGTATCTTACATCACATACCATTCAGACTGTTTTCTCTGTCAGCACAGACAATAAACTGAAATATATTGACTATATTATGGTGAATAAATACTTTTTCACAGATTACATTGCATTTGTCTTTTCCTTCTGATGCTACCAAGTTTCTAGAAGCAGACTTCTAGCCAACTAATTGTAGATTTTATTTGTTTTAATAAAGAACAATCAGCACATCTGTCTCTAAGGGATTTATTTTATTGTACCACAAAAAATAGTGTTTTTTCCTATGTGACTTGCAAAAAAAAAAGTTTCCATGGGGAGAAAACACAGGAAAAATTCAGCTTCAAAATAAAGTCCCATGATAAAAGGATAAGCCACTTCATGTTGTGCTACATTCAAGCAGTTGGCCAACAATTAACCACGATAACTGAAACCTTTCTCCCATGATCGTTTTCACAAAAGAATACTAAACTGCCTACATAATCATACTAAATGTTGTTGTTCAAAGGAAAGTATCAGGTAGATAAATGCTGCCTCACAATCATCTATCTGTCTTTACTTAAGAGTCTTTAGGAGTCTCTTTTTGTGGGAAAAATGCTTTTCTTGAGTATTGTAGCAAACCTCTGAAAATAACTATGAAAAAGTGGCCAGCAATCATAACAGCACATTCACAGAAGAAACAAAAAAATAGCAGCACAACTGCATGCAAAACAACATACTTATGTGCAGTTCAGCAAATCCTAGCATCATTCATATTTTTTCATTTCAAAGCAACTGCAGTTTCAGTTTTTAAAAATGGACTCCACAGCTGCTTCTTCAGTGGTTATTACATTTGTGTGGACTATGACTATTTTATAGTCTACCACCATCAGCAACATTTAATTCTCATATGTGTGTGAGACTAACACAACAAATAGCGTCACTATCCAAAACCCAGAACAGAAATAAAGTTGCACGGAGTTTTTCATTTAGAGTGTAATTTGGGGAAGGGATGAGTAGTTTTTATTCCTTGAAGAAAATCTCTACTTTGTAATAAAAAGAATTTGTGTACAAAAAATAGCATTTCAGAATTACCTTCTCAATATTATTTTAATAAGTGTATCTCAGCTTCTCTTTGCTGCAGAATTGTTCAGACTTACAGGCAACAAATAAAGTTCAGAAGAAGATACCTTCTTCCTGGACGGCATTTGATAGCGCACATTTTTCCAGAATCTTGTATTTGCTGAATGAGATTTCTCTGAGAAGTCCCCTTTCCATTGGATAGCTCCATGTTTTTGCTTAATGTATCTGATTGATTCCGGCATGCTTGTGTAGTCCTGTATTTCATCCAGTTCTATAAGAATCACTTGAATCCCATCACGGATGAGAGCATTATACATAGTTAGCTGTTGTTCAGAGGTGTCTTCTGACAAGCAGCTACTAGATGTTTCTGATCCCAAAATGATCATCAGCCTTCTGCTTTGCTTAAGGGTTTCATCAGCAACACTAATCACAGCTGTAAGTAATGAAGAAACAATCAAAGTTTGCATAGAAACTTTACAACTGATGTAAAATATTTCTTGATTCTAAAAATTGCATATATATGGAGCAGTGGGTAGCTCAGAGGACCGTTAGGTTTAAGATTTCCACATTGCCATTCACAATTAATGATCCATTGTATAAAATTACTGATAAAAATTGTTTTCTTTAGTCCCCAGGAGAAAATATTGTTCAGAAAACTCAATAGTAGTATTAATTCTGCTGAATCCTCATTTGTTCATCACTAAAAAGAAAGTGCAGACTCTCATAACATCAGAACAGAATTTTTAGTAAGCAAAAAAAAAAAAATTAAACATTAAAAAAATTGTCCATTGGAAAAATGGACAAAAGTTCCATTAAAAGTAGACAAACACAGCTTTGTTTTCCAAAATTGTGTGGTTTTTAATTTCATATGTAATATTCTAACCCAAGAACAACATGTCAAAAGACAACCAATTAACTCTATTAACTAAAGCATACCTTCTCCTGGTAAATCATCCCTTCCTAATATAAAGAGATTATATCCACATTGTTGTTCTAAAACATCAGGGAGTATTGTACTAACAAAGGTTTCCAGATGATAGAAACTTCTGCCTCCACTGCTTTTTGGGTACAGGACATATGCATCGTAGGCTTTCCCATCTAAAACAAACACAAATGTTTCTATAAATAAATAAATTATATATTAAAAAAAAAAATCAGCAACATCCCTTTATTGCAAGGTTTCATTTTGGACTGTTAAAAATAGTAACGAGGGGTTGATTCACCTGCCTGACAGAATAATGTCAAAGCACTAAAATGCTCTACAAATCAAAAGAAAGATGATCAGCCACAGAACCTGACTTCTTTTCCCATCACAGGGATGGACGGGCCAGCAAACCAGCTGGATGCAGGACCTGGAACCTGCAGAAAGGAGCCCCCAGCCTCAGAGGTGGCAGGACATGAAGAAAGTGTTCTCTTGCAGGACGTTCTTTACCACCTCTCCTGAAACAAATTCAATGACAGTTACCTCCACTTCTGACTAATCACAAGAAAGGGTGGAAAACAGCAATTCTTTCTTGTAAAAATTCTGTGCAGGAAAGGCAGATATTATAGAAGAAAAGGCCACAAGGCAGCTAAGGTTTTGAGAGTTTAAATTGTATAATAAACAGGCTTGAAGAAACCAAACCAAAAACAGATTTAACTCAACAAGTTAGGTTTAGTTCAACAAGCTAGAAAACATAGTTTCTCTGAAATTTTTTTTTTTCATTAGAACTCTATTAAAGTGTTCTGGGAAAACTGATCTTTTAACCAGAAACTGAAATTACTTTTCTTTGAAAACATTTAGAACAGCCATGAGTAAACATTAACAATCCAATACACATAATCCATTTACTTTCAAGCTATGGGGAACTTCAGACAGTCTAATTCTGAGTGCTGCCACACAAAATATCTAGAATGTTGCACTTATTCCTATTTTTCACACCTGTACAATGTATTTGTGTACACCACAGCAATTAAAACACATAAGAAGAATCACAGAATAAAGAACTAGTAGCATTTTTTCCATTTGGCATGGCATGTAAACATCATAATTGACAGGATTTAGAAGGAAAGTGTTGGGTAAAAGAGAGAAGGAGAGAAGTTGGGGAAAAAAAAAAAAGGAAATCAACAAAATGAATCTCTAAGAAAATGAGAATCTGGTTTTCAATATAAATATTTCATGCACGTCTTTAAACAGCTGGTTTACAGGATGTAGCTCTGATGACACCTATTGATCATCATCAGAGTGACCATAAATCTACATGTAAACAAACTACAGAAAAGCAAAAAGCAACATGTTAATTTGGGAATAGCTGGAGTTCTTTTTGACCTATCCGACNCAGAACAGAATTTTTAGTAAGCAAAAAAAAAAAAATTAAACATTAAAAAAATTGTCCATTGGAAAAATGGACAAAAGTTCCATTAAAAGTAGACAAACACAGCTTTGTTTTCCAAAATTGTGCGGTTTTTAATTTCATATGTAATATTCTAACCCAAGAACAACATGTCAAAAGACAACCAATTAACTCTATTAACTAAAGCATACCTTCTCCTGGTAAATCATCCCTTCCTAATATAAAGAGATTATATCCACATTGTTGTTCTAAAACATCAGGGAGTATTGTACTAACAAAGGTTTCCAGATGATAGAAACTTCTGCCTCCACTGCTTTTTGGGTACAGGACATATGCATCGTAGGCTTTCCCATCTAAAACAAACACAAATGTTTCTATAAATAAATAAATTATATATTAAAAAAAAAAATCAGCAACATCCCTTTATTGCAAGGTTTCATTTTGGACTGTTAAAAATAGTAACGAGGGGTTGATTCACCTGCCTGACAGAATAATGTCAAAGCACTAAAATGCTCTACAAATCAAAAGAAAGATGATCAGCCACAGAACCTGACTTCTTTTCCCATCACAGGGATGGACGGGCCAGCAAACCAGCTGGATGCAGGACCTGGAACCTGCAGAAAGGAGCCCCCAGCCTCAGAGGTGGCAGGACATGAAGAAAGTGTTCTCTTGCAGGACGTTCTTTACCACCTCTCCTGAAACAAATTCAATGACAGTTACCTCCACTTCTGACTAATCACAAGAAAGGGTGGAAAACAGCAATTCTTTCTTGTAAAAATTCTGTGCAGGAAAGGCAGATATTATAGAAGAAAAGGCCACAAGGCAGCTAAGGTTTTGAGAGTTTAAATTGTATAATAAACAGGCTTGAAGAAACCAAACCAAAAACAGATTTAACTCAACAAGTTAGGTTTAGTTCAACAAGCTAGAAAACATAGTTTCTCTGAAATTTTTTTTTTTCATTAGAACTCTATTAAAGTGTTCTGGGAAAACTGATCTTTTAACCAGAAACTGAAATTACTTTTCTTTGAAAACATTTAGAACAGCCATGAGTAAACATTAACAATCCAATACACATAATCCATTTACTTTCAAGCTATGGGGAACTTCAGACAGTCTAATTCTGAGTGCTGCCACACAAAATATCTAGAATGTTGCACTTATTCCTATTTTTCACACCTGTACAATGTATTTGTGTACACCACAGCAATTAAAACACATAAGAAGAATCACAGAATAAAGAACTAGTAGCATTTTTTCCATTTGGCATGGCATGTAAACATCATAATTGACAGGATTTAGAAGGAAAGTGTTGGGTAAAAGAGAGAAGGAGAGAAGTTGGGGAAAAAAAAAAAAGGAAATCAACAAAATGAATCTCTAAGAAAATGAGAATCTGGTTTTCAATATAAATATTTCATGCACGTCTTTAAACAGCTGGTTTACAGGATGTAGCTCTGATGACACCTATTGATCATCATCAGAGTGACCATAAATCTACATGTAAACAAACTACAGAAAAGCAAAAAGCAACATGTTAATTTGGGAATAGCTGGAGTTCTTTTTGACCTATCCGACCATTACTGCCTTAAATTTTGTGCAGTGTTTATTACCTCAAGTATGATTACATATTTTGCCCATATGACTGAAAAAAAATCCCCCCCAAAATGTCTTTGTGTGTATCTGAAAATTCCTCAAGGAAATTCCACATACATTCTACTAAATAATCAAATTATTGCTTAGAAGTAATAGCAAATGAAAAAAAATCAATATGCTAGTTACACTAACATACCTGGTCACACTCACATACCTTCCTTACTTGCAAAGGCACAGACAGAACTACGGTACCAAAGCACCAAGTCAATCTTGAAAATCTTGTAGATTATTAAAGTAATAAATGCTAAAATCAACAAAGAGACAAGCCCTCCAGCCAGCCATCTTTGTATATCAGGAACTGCATGAAAACATAAGAAGATTGGTTTTTAAATGTTGAATTTCTCCAAATTTGATCTTTCACGCAAATACAATACAAATTGGAGCATTGTATTTTTCACTTCCATCTACCCTCTTTAAAAATAATGATAAATACACTACTACGGTGACTCCTTCCCTATGGACAGGTACACGCATACATACTGCAAACTGTAATCCATCTGTCTTCTATCAACATTATATGACCATTTGGTATCAAAACCCCTTCTGGGGAATCCAAGACAAACATAGGCCTCAAAAAGAACAGTATTTCTTACCTCTGTGTTTTAATATAATATAGGATGCAGTCTGCCCAAAGGCATTTGAAGCTTGACAGACAAATGGCTGATCATAATCTTCACTATTCACTTCCGAAATTATTAGCTTCACAGAATGCACAGGACGTCCATCATGAGAAGTTTCCTCCCTATCCAAAAGGTGACAAAGAGCCATAAAACCACAGCCCTTTCTGGAGTGGCTTCATCACTGACAGCTGCAGCACAACAATGGTTGTTTCCTTCCGCAAATGTCAACCACACTTCAGAACAGATGAACAACTTTAGTATATGAAGGAAACCCAAACAACAGTCCGGCCTCTTCCTGACATTTAGCATAGATGTTGGAAAACATCAAAATGTTGTCTTAGCAGGAGCTGTGTTTCCCAAAAGGAATATAAGGTTTCTATAGGTTGAAGTACAGAAATATACCTTACAAACCTAAGCAAACCCTTGTTACAAGCTTCCCAGCCCCTGTAAGAGCAGGTGGAGAGAAATTCCATAATGTGATATGACACAGAAAGAGGCCTCGATACAAGGGCATCATCTTGCAGTGAGCAGCTCTGGGATGGGGGGACATCAAAGGTGGTGACCTGCAGCAGATAACAACAACTCACAGTGTGAATCCAGCTGCAGGGCGTGGAGTCTAAACTGCTATCACCCCATGCATCAGAACAGACTTGCAACAGCTAAAGCATCAGGCTGCATCATTAAAAGACACAGATTATCCCCCATACCTCGTACAAGGACACAAAAATGCTGATTGTGATGCACATTCAGTTAGTCATGTGTACCGTGATGTGTGACTGATGTGTGAACTAAACAACTTTTTAACCACCAGCAAAATGAGGGACACCACTACCTTGTTAACAATAGATCTCAAATCCAAAATTAACTATCTAGTCTGCTTAGCCAAGCAGTATTCTTTCCTGAAAACATATGCTAGTTACCATTTAAAACGCAAAATAAAAGCTTGAAATATGTCATAAAGGGCATTTTTCGGACCAGATGAATCACTTTCTAAGCAAAAGGTTACAGTAATTTGAACACTGTAACTAGGAATAAACAAATTGACATCACTAATGCAAATGACTAATGGTTGCAAAGATGAGCATTTAAGTGCTAGGAAGCACAAAAAATAACATTGCTTTTATGATATTAATTCAGTGACCACATTCCTCTGCATTAGGGCCCAATAGTTTATGACATGACGTTCTTTATGACAGCACAATATATTACTTTTGTATAGAGTATTCTCTTGCTGAGAGCCTAGAGAATTCATCGTTTTATTTACCCCTTTGTTTTATGATAAGGACTTATTTCTCACAACAACATTCTTTCTTTGAAGATATCAAAAAGATATCTCGTTTCTTCATCAGTTTCTCCCCCATATGTAGTGCTTGAGAATTTACAAAAATAATGACTTTTTTTCTTTATAGCACCACCATGAGACGAAGGCTGACAAACACCCTGCTATTTTTAGTTCCCAACCTACCATACCTAAAAAGTTTTCAGATTGCCTTCTGCTCCCATTTAGTTGCTTTTTCAAGTCAGTTCTAATTTCTTCTGTCCTAACCTGCTTTTCACTCTCACCTTATTTCCCAGTTGCCCTTCTCATGCTTTAATCAGTTCAAGTCCATTTTCCTCCCAAACCTCAAGTCATGACTGGAAATCTGTCTCCCTTTTCTCCTTTCACCCCACTAAGCCTCAATACAAACGTGCTCAACAAAATCTTCCATTAGCTCTTCAGCTGATCTCTGTTACGCTTCTTTAGACCAAGATTCTTAAACCTGGAAGTCTCAATTTCTCCCATGAAGCACAGATTTGATCTCTTGCAACCTTTCAGAGGGGCAGATGTAAAGAGAAAGGAGAATGCCGAAGAAAGAGACAGTCTGAAGATCATGTGCCTGGACATGCTTGATCCAACTGAAAGAGGCCAGCGTCTGCTCAATAGAAACTGTACGACAGTTATGAGACTGTAAGTCTACAAAACACCTTTTCCCAAGGTTGGAAATTCAGACAGATTTTACAATGACCAAAAAGAGCACAATCACATGTGAAGCCCATGTCCCTACTAAGTTTCAAGGTCCTACTTCAAAGCAGAAAGTGAATTGGTGGAGGCAAGAATTAGAGCCTTTGAAAAGAAAGCTATTTAAGCAAGTGAAAAATGTTGCTAAATATTTTAATGCCAAAGGGAGAAATTTCCACTTTGTTTGCCAACATGGTATTTTCTAACCTGAAAATATACTTACTCATAGGGACTTGCAAAAATTCTGCTCACATAAAATACATCAATATATACACCGTTGCCTGTCCAATACACCTCATACCCATCAGCACCTGTTGTATTGCAATCCACTGTAACCTGTGAGCCTATAAAATTGTGTTACAAAGTGAAAGGTTAATTTTCATAATCTAATTAAAGTCCGTACAATTCTGTTTACAGAGTCCCACACAGACCAGCTAAGGATGGTCCCACACCCTTCCAGAAAAGTTGTTCTAACAGAGGGCCTACATACTTTGTCATCTCCAGGTTTTGAAAGAGACTGGTAAGATTTAAGAGGCTAAATCCAGGAAAAAGGTGCCTCTATCTGGGGCACCATTTTCCCTGAAGATTCAAAGATAGTTCTGTTCTTACAATCTCTCCCAGAGTGATGGAATGAAACAGATGTGACAGAGAATCACCTGGGTTCCCTACAATTTTGTTTGCACCTGAGAAATTGCCCCAGGCTTTGTAACCAACATGCCTTGCCTCTTTCCCTCTCAACCCCAAACACTCCTCTTTCAGGAGATCAATATACAGAAACTGAGCTGGTCACTGAACTAGTTTTTGTCAAAAAATAAAACCAAGAAAACACAGAATGTGGTATTACTTGAGTATAAATTTTCACCAGGATACAGAATCTCATTTTCTTATTGAGAAAACTACTTACCAAGTTCTACTTCAATAGAGTTGTTTCTTGGGTAAGATATTTCTGGAGGTTTTTTTGGTGGGCTCACTAATCAAAAGAAAGAAAGTGCTTTTCAGAAAACCTGGGGCAGTTGCAGTCTGTTCTATGCTCCATAACCCAAGTATGACCTAAAAATCCCCTGTCCTATGGACAAGGTGGTCAGCAATTTTATAACAGGCATCACTCAATATTGAAAGTACCATATCTCAGGTAGTTATCACTTCTGAAGAAGCTATGCTATTCTTTGCTCCGCTTCCTCCCAAATGCAGTGCCAGAAATCTTCTCACTCACAGTGATCTGGCTGTTCCATGGCATAAAAATCATGTAATATTGCACTCACAGGCACTGAGAAGGGTATGGGTAAATATTTACTGGATTACGCCCCTACAGTCTGGATAGCCTGTCAGCCAGCACCCCTCAGATACAAACTGGACCCAGATACCTAGGAGTGCAATTCATCTATTTTAGACTTTTACTATCACAAAGGAGAAATTGCATTTCTATACTCTAGTTAAAGGCCTTACAATTCCTCCCACAGTGCCATCTATAAGGAAGTACACCACCAGTGGCCCCTTTTAGAAGTTTATATTAGGACTAGATTATTTGACACTCTGGAAAGCTTATTTCCCTCTACAGGCTACAAAGGGAGAGTAATCAACAGGTGGAAACCTAGACATCTACATTAGAAATATCTCAGTATGGCTAAATGAATTCCAACTTGGAGGGTCCCTCACTGAACACACATACCATTTCCAGCTGTCTCAGGCAGCTGTAGGAAATTTTAGAACATTTCCTATCAGATATTCACGTTCAAGGAAGGTGCTCCAAGGGCAGATATATCCTTCCCTTTCCTTTCCGAAAACTGGGCCTGCAGCACTGTTTGGACCCCAAATCACACATTTTAATGTAAACTTGTTCAGCTGGAGACTTTAAAAACAACTGAGCTGCCTTTGTTCATTTACAGCAAAGGAGTGATATTATTTTGCTTCTACTGAATAGTGGGAGCTGAAATTATACTAAGAAAAAGATTCTACGGACAGATTTTAAGACCAGAATTGTTATTCCAGCTGATCTGACATTATGTTCCTCATATTTTGTTTATCCACAACATATACATATGACATGACATGAACATGATACATATTCATATAATATATATATACATACACACATATATATCTATGCATATATACACACACAGACAAAACAAAGTAGCACAAAACCAGACCATTAAATAGTAATAAATTCTATTAGTAAACCCGAAAATGTCTTTCGTCAGCTGGAATGTAATAACAGTTCTGGTATTTCATACCTTGATACAGCACAGCCTTTTCAGTCTCATAATGTTGTGCTAGCAAGGAGTTAGTGTTTTACAGTTAGGCCTTCTATATTTTTTGTCATGCTAGTGGCCCCCCGACATAAATCAGAGTCTACTGAGCTAGCCATATGGTATCAGAGATCAGCAGTTCTTGGGCTGGGGAGCTTAAAATCAAAACCAGAAGAGACAAGAGTTTGAAGGAAACAGACAGGACATATAGAGTCAAGATACTGCTGCAATTTGGGCTGGTTTACTTCATTGTTCTTGCAGCAAGAGGATAATGTAAAAGAGAGAGAAGGAAGATGGGCAGGATAGAGGGTGCAGCTACAGCAGAAAGCATTGTGCCTACCAAGCCTTACATGGCATCTGTTTAGGGACACTAGCAGTTGATCTGAGCAGCAAAGCTTTGACAAACCACAACTTTGAATGGGGGAATACATCTTCCACACAGTGACAACAGACAAAAATATGTAAGCTCTCAGTCAGCATTTCTTTTCCTTGTATTTAGGTTGAAAGTAATAGCCCTAAGCATGCCTATACACAATTGGGTCGTTTAGCTTTAGTCTTTAGAAACTTGGACAAGAATTTGAAGTCCTTGTTATGAACACAAACACCGTGAAATTATCTACTTACCTTCTACAGTCAGTCTGATGTCTCTTGAAATGTTATATTGTTTTCCATTGTAGGTATACATTGTTTCACATGTATAGTTTCCTTGATCATGTAGAGTCACATTGCAAATTATAAGATCACTGTTTGAGGAAGCAAACCTTTTCCCTTCCAGCAGCTGGCAGTCCTAAATGTGTGTAAAGTAACCTTGTTAATTCATTCCACTACCTCTTTGCAGGGTTTGTCTCTGTTTAATACAATTGGAACTTTCAGCAGACCACAGCATAAGGATGGGTGCCTTGCAGAGGCTGAGGAAGAGTGAGGGGAGTGGAATAACAAGCAAAAAATACTTCATTTTGACTCTGAGTTTTTAATTCAAAGAAACTCCAGATCATTTCCTATAGAAAACAACTTTCAGTTTTAGAGACATAAGGATGTGAAATGCAATGTCAAGATTTGTAAAGTATTCATCAATGAAGAACTGCTTAACAATTAGACTTAATTTTTTTGAAGTATTTAAATACTCTTCGTACCACATGGACTGCACAGGCAGGAGGAAGGGATGCTGCAGAAGGCACGACATTATTCTAACAGAAAGAGCCTTTAAATAAGCATGAGCAACACGAAATGGCATTTATTCAGTGGAACAATATTGAGCACATAATGGATATGCCATCTCTCAAACGACATACTAAATCGGTTTCCACACAAATGAAATTCCCTACTGTGCTTCAGTAGCAGGTAAGAAGATGCCACCTGGTGGATACGTTGGTCAACGGCTCCTACATTTAAACTGAATTTCCACCTCTTAAATAAAAAAACCTGTATACACTTTTAAAAGATAAAAATAAAAATCCTTAATCCTCTCCCAATCGGTTTTAAAGCATTTTTCTCCTATTTACAATAAATCTTTAGTTTTCCTCCTCCAATTCATAAATATCAGTGACTCTTATTTTAAATAATGGACAGTTAGAAGACAGAACAAAACACGGCATTCTCACCTTATACCAACGAACAGGCTGAATATTTTTCTCATTCCTGAAATAATCCAAGTGTGGACACACAACCTTTGCAGATGATACTGTGAATATCACCTCCTCTACAGCAAATTTTTCATTTAAGCATAAACCATCAATCCTCTCAAAAACTGTTACTTTTGTATGCATTTTCCTGTGGCTTGTCGAATTCCTACAATTAACATAACAATTAAATTAACCTCTTTGGCATAGTTTCCAACTCAAAAACACATTATATTCATTTTGGAGAAGAAAGAGAGGATGAGAAGTTTACAGTTTCTCTAACAGATTTACCTTTGCCTACTGGGGAAAAAAACAAACAAACAAAAAAAACCCACTACTGAAAAAAAACCAAACCAACCTAAAGTTAGTTTTTGTGAATGCACTCTCCCTTCTTCATTAGTATTTCTCTTACCCCCTACCCCCCCCCCAATTCTACTTGTTTTCTAAAAGTTACTTCCTTTGCAACTTATTTCTGTAGCAGTTTTTTCACTTTTACCTTATGACACATTCATAATCTCCGGAGTCCTCTAACACTGCAGGGAGAAACCAAATAAAATTCTTCTGCTGATGAATTCTAGAAAGTTTGTCTCGAGGCACAGCTGTCTGGTTATCAACTTTATACCATGTTAAGCTGTAGTCTCCACTTTCCAAGCTCTTTTCCAGTGAACACTTAATAGCAAGAGGCTGCCCATCAGGCACAAGATTCTCCCTCAACATGACATCATAGGCATCACATTTCCCTAAAGGAAAGAGATAAACATTAAAGAAAACTTGAACACTGTAAAAGGATATACTGAACTGATTTCTTGTTTACATTTGAAAAGTTCATTAGAGTTTCCACCTCCATTCTTGAATCATCTACTAAAAATACAATTATAATCTCTTATCTTTACAACCGAAAGTACTACTCAGAGATATAAAGCTATCATTATGCCACTGAAATGAAATGCTGTTTTTTGAATGCAAACTTCACACTCAACAGAATCTCTTCATTTGGAGCAGTTTGTATGTGTACCTTTTAGTTCAGTTGCAAACCACTAGAGTACTTGTATTTCTCCAGTCTGTTTCACATGCATACACAGAAACACACACAGGCACACAAACAAATTTCACTTTTAAGGTCTTTATTTGTTAACTTCACTTATCTGTAGTCAAAGTAAGTCTTCAAGACAGAGGATGCTTTCAGTAGCTAAACATCCTAAGAGGACACTGAAGTTAGAGTTGCTGTCGCACAAATATTAAGTTTTCTATGGAAATTTGGACTCATTCTTTGATTTTTATGAGCATTTAGAGAGGAATTATTACAAGCACTTACCAATGAGCTCATTTTCTTGCCCCTAGATCCAAGGAGATTCAGGTGGGAAAAGGCAACACCGTGAGATACTTTTTTTGTCAGTATGGCGAAAATGGCACAAGCTCAGGAATTCTGTTCAGTCAGTATTCTATTTATCTAAAATGCCTAGTTTCATTAGAATATAGAAAGAGCCACACAGAGTCAGGCAAGTGTCTGTCTAGCCCAAAACCTTGTCTATGATATCAACCAGTGGAAAATGTGTAAGAGAGTAAGACAGAGCAAGCACAATAATGTTTTGCTTTCAGCCCCTTTCTTTTCTCTCATGTTCTGCATGAAGAACTATTCATCGGCTTTTATAATTTCTTTCGGTATCACATACTCCTTGCAATGAGAAATGCCAAAATAAACATTTCCTCATCTGCCTACTCTATGATATTCATTATTTTATAGACCTCCATCACATCATGCCTCAGTCATCTCTTTTTCTTACCTCAGAGTCCTCATTCATTTAATGACTTCTCATATGGAAGCCATCCCATAACTGACAACACTGTCACTCATCTCTCTACCTTTTTTATGTAGTCTTTCTGAGGTGGAATGACCAGAACCACAAAGTTCAACTGATTCACATTTACTATAGTGTTACAGAGTAGCACAATGACGCTTTCTGTTTTCTGCTCTACTCCCTTCCCAAAAATTCTGTTTTTCTGACCACCACTGATGACAGAGTTAATGTTTCCAAAGAGTATCCAGAGACGTCAAAGTAGCATTTTTCCAAAGTAGTTATTAATTAACTTAATGTTCACACCACACACATACAGTATGCTTGTTTCCACTATATGTTATGACCCTTCCATGCCCCTACAAATCCATTTGATTTACTTATTGACATTCTATCACTAAACCATTCAATATCCAGATATCCTCTTCGTAGTCAACATTGCTTCTAACTACCTGAGGTAATTTCATACCATACACAGTTCTCACCACTTCACTGCAAATCTTTTCCAAATTACTTTTCAAAACACTGAGCTGCTCAGATAGCTTTATTGAATGCCCCATAAGAACTCCGATGGTTATGAAACATTATGGCCTCAGGAATTGATAACTTTTTTCTGCCACTAAATGCTAATACTCTGAAATAGTGACTTTTTTTTTTTTAATTTTACACACTTCTTGCCTCAGTTTCTCTGAAGCTCCCATCCCCCAACACTCTCCACTATTTACATGGAGCAGGAAAGATTTATAAGGTAATACACATAATTAAGCCGAAAACAGAACTCTCTGTTATTGGAGAGATGGCAGCCAAATAGTCACCTTTCCATACGACTACTTAGTTAGCCAAAAAACAGATTATCCAATGGATTAGTGAACCTTGCAACTTGTCCATTCATGGGCAAAAAAAAGACCCCAAAGCAAAACCAGACTTTTTCCAACAAAATAGCTTGCTAGAAATTCAAGGAACAGAAATTCCTGAAGTTTTTCTTTTAACAGTCTGGCACTGCTGCAAGATTCCAGGTGGAATGACAAGATTATGACAGCAACTCACCTGAAACATTTGAAATATTTTAAACATAAACTGGGTTGTTTGTTGGTAGCTAAAGGGCAGAAACAAGCGGTTGCAATGAGTAGCCCAGCAATTTTTTAAAAATCTAGATGTGCTATTATTGTCAAATGGCTGTATTTTCCAATATGAAAAAATCCTAAGGACACATTCTGTAAAGTTAAAACTACAATTAATTTCATCATTTTATACACCAGAGAATTGCACTGCCCTCCAGATGGACCTCAATGAGCTGGAGAAGACTGCTGACAGGAGCCTCATGTAGTCCAACAAAAGGAAATGCGAATTTCTGCATATGGTAAGGAATGACCCTGGGCACCAGCATATGCTGGAGAACATTCAGCTGGAAAGCAGCTCTGCAGAAAAGAACATTGGGGTCCTGCTTGACAATGAACTGACCATAAGCCACCAAGGCACCATCATGGCAAAGAGGGCTAATGGTGTCCTGGGCTGCATTAGGACTTGCTAGCAGGTAAAGGAAGGTGATCCTTCCCAACTACTCAGCACTGGTGAGGCCACATCTAGAGTACCGCGGCCAGTTCTGGGCTCCCCACTACAAGAGAGACACGGATTTACTGGAGAAAGTCCAGCACGGGGCCACAAAGATGATTAAGGAGAGGGTGAAAGAGCAGGGACTGTTCAGACTAGAGAAAAGAAGACTTAAGGAGTGTGCGGGTGGATCATATCAATGTGTGTAAACACCTGATGGGAGGGAACAAAGAACAAAGAGTCAGACTTTTGCCAGTGTTGCCCACTGACAGGACAAGAGGAAATAAGCACAAATTGAAACACACACACACACAAAAATCCCTCTGAGTAAAAGAAAACACTTTTTTTACTGTGAGGGTGATCAAACACTGGAACAAGTTTAGCAGGGCTTGTTGCAATGGGACAAAAGGTAATTGTTTTAAGCTGAAAAAGGGTACATTCAGACTAGACAGAAGGAATTTTTTACAATGAGGGTGGTGAAACACTGGCCCAGGTTGCCCAGAGAGGTCGTGGAGTCTCCATTTGTGGAGACAGTCAAAATCCAACTGGATACAGTACTGGACAAACTGCTATAGCTGACCCTGGGGGGTCAGGGAGGTTAGATGGTATGATCTCAAGATTTACCTTCCATTCTGTGATAAGATAGTACACAAATTATCACATATTGTAAGTTTTATAGGTTCCTGCTTTTAGAACTGCT
The DNA here is from genome assembly GCA_013399365.1 of Pampusana beccarii. NCBI lineage: Eukaryota > Metazoa > Chordata > Aves > Columbiformes > Columbidae > Pampusana > Pampusana beccarii. The sequence continues at coordinate 592,593 of VWYH01005378.1, read as the reverse complement.
GAAAAGAACTCATTGGCATGCACATAAATTTGACTTTTACAGTAATTTTCACACAAAATTAGTATTACTTGTGTGAAAAAAAAAAGTTTCAGAACAAGACCTTTCATAGCCACTAATAAACTTACCTGCAATAATTAAAGACAGAAATGCTGTTGTGATATTACATGAAAACAATGTTTTTGCTGTCACGTTGCCCTGCAGAAATTGAAAGAAAGCCTTCAATTTAAAGTCAGCTTTTGCATTACAGAGTTAGTACAGGATTTACACAGTTAATACAGGACACAGGAAATACAGGAATTTTCTTTGGCTTATTTTGAGCCTGTTGCCTGTTTGTTTTACCTGACAGCTCCTAATTATTATACCAGAAGAAAAAAAAATAATAATGAACATTTCCTATTCAGCTTGTCAAGCACTCAGGATTTTTTGCATCTCTAGCACTCTCCTCTCCAGTTCTTGCTTTCCCAAGCTGTAGTCTTAGTCTCTCTAATCCAATTTCATATTTCTTAGCATGTTTGCCACCCTTTTCTGCACCATCTTCAGTTACGCTACAGCCTGTCTGAGGTGGGGAGGAGAGAAGAAAACTTGGATAGAGCCTTCAAAATATAGGTGCACTACAGATTTTTAAACTTTAAAAAATTATTTTTTCCGTTTGTTTTGTTTTTCCCAATAATTTCTAACAATCTATTTGTTCTTTGAGTACTATTGAGTATTGACCTGATATTTCCACGGGCATACATAGTAAAATCCCAAGATCTCTCCATGAGTGTTAAAAATCGGGTAAACTCAGCCAGCCGCTGAGCACATGATGTTAGGATTTTGCCCACATGTTTTCATCTAAAATTTTCTTTATGTAAAACGAATTTCTTCTACTACTATTACTGAGTCACTCACTATCATGACATTCTTCTCCTACTCTTTGCAATTAACACCTCCATTTTCTAGCCTGAAGTTTTGTATTGTTTGCAAATTCTGCCACTGCAACAGCTTCCCTCTGTCTAGAATATTAAAAATATATGCTGAGCAGAAGAGAGTTGTTTGAGACTCCAGTAGTGATCTTCCTCCACCTGAAAAACTGAGCATTTATCTTTTACCTACTTTTTTATACATGTGAGAATAAATATATTATGGTGGTCTGCCTTCACTGACAACCTCTGCTGAATGCCTTTTGGAAATTAAGGCAGATTGTATCAACCATGTCTCCTATATGCAATGTGTTCACATACATGTGTACAATTCCAACACACTTGTACTATTTGAGAGCCATGACTTCCCTTTACAAAACTCACTGTTGACTCCTTCCCTCCATAATTTATCTTCATTTCCACTGGTCCTATTATTTCAAGCAGTTTCTACCCAGCTGCCTGCTGCACACACCAGGCTCGTGAGGCTCTACTTTCCTGGCTCTCTTTTGATCACTTCAGGAGGATAAAAATAAGTTTATCACTTTCTGATCTTTTGGTCCCAAAGTTGCTTTAAATGAGACATTTACAACAAGAGTGAGTATCAGTCAGTCACGGTGCTCTGTTATGGATCATTTATTTCTATAACTGCCATTTACTGACTTTTCAATCTGAGACAGATCCTTCCATGGAAGATTATCCATAAGAAAATGTACTAGCACTGAAATCTATGCTCTTCCAAGACAAACACAAATGCAGAAAAAAAAAATATGTTTTTTCCCCTTGCTATGTTCATATCTTTCCATAGCCCATCCCATAGGAGTTTTGTTACACCTGAATGACCAGTTGGGTCTCAGGACTCTTTGGCAGGCTTCTTATCCCTAACATGTTCGGAGAAGGATCTGTTAGTTGCATGCCTCTGGCAAGTTGTTCCTTAACTTGGCCTTCCTTACTGCTTTTTTCCTACTCAGCCTACCAGAGCTTTCAGAGCACTCTGAAAGGACAAATGCAATTGTTCAAATTGCATGATGAGCAGGAGAACCTCATCCTGTCGTGACGAATCTTTAGCTGATCACCAGTTTCTACAATAGTCGAAGATGACACTTCCTGCTGCTCTGTTTTACATCACCAAACCGACTCAGAAGCATGCAGTATATTGAGTCATTCACACTGCCTCTTGCAGTGCCTGCTTTCTTCCTTCTTCCCCTTCTCTTCCCTCCTCCCTCATTGCAAATTTCCGCTCAAATTACCAGGCAGGTCTTTTCTTGCCTAGCTGCAAGAAGGAACGAGCCCTGCAAGAATGCTGAGCATAAAAAGAGATACACAAAACCCTAAAAACACTGAAGGGGGTTTATGTGTGTTTGTACAAAACCTCCAGCTTCCTTCATTAACTGTGATGGACAGTAACTCTTCAAATCTCTAGTTTTCATTTTTAAAGAATATGAAAATATTATAATGGAAATAATTTTAAGAGAAAATGGGACGGAATAGACTCCACTTACGACCAGGGGTTTTTTTATGACTTTTTATGACTCTGAATCACTGTTTTTTCATAAACTCTGTTCCATTACAGCATAACCTTACTGTACTGTTCTGTCTCACATATGCTCTCTGAGACAGTTTTTTGCCCCTATCAGTAGATTCAGTAGATGCAGCAGAAGTATTTCACCATGTTCTGAAATAAAATCTTCCAGAATCCTGCTTCTCTATAAATTAAATGTTCTTTCTATCTATTTAAATTTAAAACTTGCCCTTTTGCCAACATGAAAGACCTGAAAATATCTATAGCTCTGTGTAAAATTATACATATTAACTGCTCTGGGAAGACTCCTTCTTTGTCTCTGACTTTTCATGATGATAAAAGCTAGATTTTTGTGGAAGGTATACTCAACAGCAAAATTAGGCTCTGCTCTGTGTAGGTATTCACGTAATTCACGACAAAAACAGCAAACATATGTCTGCAGAGTCAAGTGCAAATGTTTTTCCTACCACATTCCACCATGATAAACAGCTACATTTCTCCTTTTTTGCAGCCATTTTGTCCACATCTTGAGCCTGCAATCGATCTGTGGAGCTTCACTACTCAGGATAGAATTCAGCTGGAGTTATCTTTGTCCAAATTTTCCAGAGCGGAAAAAAATCCATGTATCTGAGTCCATGTCCATAAAGTTTCACCCTGAAAGGAAATATTTGTGTCGATTTCAGATTTTAAAAAAAGGTGTCTGAAAGAGATCTCCAACAATATATGCACCTGAATTACAATTACAGCATCCATGACAGCATACAGTAAAGCATAATTCTCATTACAATCTGTCATTGAATTTATACAAGCACCTTCTTCTCTGCTCTCTAGTCCTCTAAAAGTTGACCTACCCAAAAAAATTAGTCTACCTCCCCCAAAAAATAGTCTCATCAGAACTTCGAAGAATCATGGCTTTCACTAATTTTTGCACACTTGTGGCACCTTTGCTTTCAATGTCTTATTCAAAACATGGACAAATCAATACATGCAACAGTCCTGTTCTCAGAACTGAGAGAACTGACAGAAAGTCAGAGTATCACACCATTTCTTTTACATCAGCCCACAAACATTTTAAATCATAAAAATATATATTCATGTTAGCTTAAACACTTCTATTAACTGCAAGGTATGCTATGCTTCTTCAAAATAACTTAATCAAGTGTCCCACTTTTGATCTCCTTCTCTGGAGACCTTCAAAACCCACCTGGACACATTCCTGTGTAACCTCATCTAGGTGTTCCTGCTCCAGCGGAGGACTGGACTAGATGATCTTTTGAGGTCCCTTCCAATCCCTAACATTCTGTGATTCTGTGTCCTGTGATTCTGTATGATCTAGGAAGAAAGATTACCACAAAAACACATATTCCTTCAGTTTTGAAGCATATCTAACCAGTGCTGAAGAACTGGTTCAGGTCCCCTGTTGGTATATGGTTAGAGCACTGAGACTATCTCAATAGCCATTTTTCTGTGAATTGCTGACATCCCTCAGCAGGTACGGCAGATTTTTTTTTTTTTCATATTCTTTATTTAAATTCTTACATACTCCCGGTAGCATTGATTGGAAAGAGACTGTAGTTCCCCAGCAGTGTAGCAACCATGCTCCCGGTCACTGCTGAGGCGCCCATGGCAGGGCGAGGTGCACCAGGGTCTGTGCGCTCCCTGGAGACCCATCAGATCCGGGGGCTGAGATTTATTAATAACTTCAAAGAAAAGGTGCTCTCACGTTTCCCCTCGGAAACCCAGACATGTCACACGCACGGTTTGAAGAGGAAAACGCTGAGCTTTGAAAACAGATTTCACTCCCACTCCTAAACCGTCCCCAGCCTTTAGTTCCCCCAAGAGACACCACCTCGGGCTGAGCCACCTCACAGCCCCAAAAATGGGACATCAGATCAAAGTACGACTATGGGTGCACCTCTACGGATTTTTCCCCCAGATTACCGCAAACTGCCTCACGCCAAGCGCTCTGTTACGTGACCGACGGAGGAAGGCGCTCCCCGCTACCATCGACAATTCCCCACCGCCCCCAACCCACCGCTGCCCCCTCGCCCCGCACGCCCGGCCGGCATTGCCACGTCCATCGCCCCCACCCTGGCTTCCAATCCCTAACGCGGAACGCCCGCGCCGCCGCGGGGGAGCCCCCGCCACCCACATCACTGGCAGGCGGCCGGCGCTGAGAGCAAGTGGGTTCCTTCAGGCCGGTCCAGCGCCCAGGGGAATCCCCGTGGCTGCCTACCTGCTGCGCGGCTGCCGGCCCGGGCGGCCGGGTGAGGGTGGAGCGACGTGGGGGGAGCCCCCGCTGCCGTCTCCTAGAAAGCCCTGGCAGCCGGTGAAGCGCGACGCCGCTGCTGTCCCTGCCGGCAAGACCTCACCCTCCCCGGCTGCCGCTTGCGGACCTGAGTGTCCCTGCGTCAGGTCCGGGCCGCCGCCCCGCCCCGCCCCAGCTCAAGGCGGCAGGTGTCCCGGCGCTGGCAGGCGGTGCTGATTAAACCCGGGCTGCGAAAAGCTACGGGTTTTCGGCAAGAGCCACTTTCTGTTGAAAAAGGTAAGCGCTGGCGCCAGGTGAGGCGGCCGCCTCGCTTCAACCACCGCCTGACCTGCCGTGTCCCCCGGCCTGTGCTGCCGTGGCCGGGGCTCGGCCTCCGCCCCACGGCAGGCGCGGGGGGAGCCGGCAGGAAATCCTCCGAAGATTGCAAGATTTGGGGTGACTTTCTTCTTTTCTTTTCTTTTTTTGTTTTGCTTTGCTTTGTTTTGCCTTGTAGTACAGACAGCTGCAGACTTCTCTAGCTGAAGAGGTCGTGTTACACTGGAAGAGGAAGGTCCCCTCAAGGCTACAGAGCCTGTTGGCAGGAGCGTCTCAGGGACATCGACAGTTTTGCTTTGCTTCTTCAACAGGCTGCTTTGACAGCTTGGTCTAAATTCCCCAGACAGCCACACTGAATCACAGAATAGTTGGGGTTGAGAGGGACCTTCAAAGGTCATGTAGTCCAACCTGCCTGCAATGATCAGGGACATCTGCAACTCGAGTGGGTTGCTCAGAGCCCCTCCAGCCTGACCTTGAATGTTTCCAGGGATGGGGCATCTACCACCTTTCTGGGCAACCTGGGCCAGTGTTTCACCACCTTCATCATAAAAAAATGTCTTACTGGTTTCTAACCTGAATCTGCCCTCATTTAGTCTGAAACCATGTCACGGAGATATTTTCCCTGAAGCTTGAACATAGAAGTTTAGTCCCATTTAGCTGCTAAGTTTTTGCCGGCAAACTTGACAGCTCCTAAGGAGCCCTGACACTCTGCAGAGGTTACGTAGCTTGTGGCTGTTCTGGGAACATTATGTTCTCTATATGCTGGCGTTTCTAAGTTCCCTGTTTCACTTGCACGCCATGGCTGGAGTCAGAGTTCTTCAAAGCAGACATTCTTCAAATGTGGTATGGCAAACACAGAATCGGATATGGGCATTTGAGGCTGCATTGTCACTTGTTGACTAACTGGTAAAACAGACAGTAAGGCAGAGGAAAGCTGTTTCATAGCTTTCTCCCAAAGTAGGCAGAAGTCATGGACCTTTTAGAATTATGAAGGTAAATATTCTCATCACTGTTAAAAATACATCATGAACACATTTGCCAAGCAAATTGCAAGTATTCTACAAAAACTGTGGAGAATGATGCAGACATGTCGTGCTCCTTTCACCGTTTTTTTATTCTACTTCTGGTACTTCTTCTATTCCACTTTCTGGTACTATTGTATTTACCGAACGGAAACATGTTCAACCACCCTGCCCAGCATGTGGTAGCCATGCATAAGCAAAGATGAGCGATTACTCTCTGCTATGCCTGCATATATTGTCCTCGATCAATTCAAGGTACATAGTGCTGGCTGGAGGCATCTTGTAGCGGCTCCAGGCATTAGCTTGTTGTGAGGAACACAGAGAATGGATTTATTCCTGTCTCAGCAAAGACAGCAGGATTTGTGCAGTCAGTTAGCCTCTCTTCAGTCAGCAATTATATCCATATTTCATTTTGGAAACCTTTCTTATGAACTCACTGCATTAGGTCAACTAATTTTTATGCAAGATTTCTAGTTTCTGTATTATTTTGCACCACCGACAAACATCTAGGAGTTACAATAAATCTAATTACCATAAACATGAGTGAGGTGTTCATAATCTGCACGACTACATTTTTCTAGAAGCACTGATTTTAAAAAAAAACAATCATTTTTGAAGAATTCTTTCTGAGACATACATGCCAGAGGTTCTGCTGTATGTAGTTGTTTGTTGTTTGGTTTTGGTTGGTTGGTTGTTTTTTTCCTGTCTTCATTATAATACTACTAATAGTAGTATTCCAGTAAAAATGTGTTTGGTATAAAAGGTGTTGTTAAAACAGTACCAAAATGAATAAGTAAAATGAGAACTATTGAATCATTCAACTATTCAGTCATTGATGTGAATCAGAATTTAGAAAAAACACATTATAGTAAAGCTGAATGGCTGGATTTCGTGAGACAGAAAAATATTCAGAACACGGAAGTCACAAGACGAAGATTGCAGGGAAGAGCAGAGAAGTTCGTTGTCCAAGGAACGTGAATGCTGAGACCAGTCTGCATGAACATTTGATGTGGTCACCAGGAACACTTTAAAGCAGACCAGGAACCACCAGCTCCAGCAAAGAGGGTGATGCTAAGCAAAGAGTTATCCAAACAACCCCCTGATCAGATCTGTGCAGTGTTTTCTCGTCAGATGGTGGCATGCGTCTGCTTTATTTATTTGATAAACATTACATAACCAATGAAGGGAGAATGTTACCTATAGTAAATAATTCAGTCCTTTTGAGTTATTAATAGAAGGAAATCGGAGTGAGAGCATGCACTTAGGTAGGGATGGGATGGAAGTTGCCTGGGATGAATTTAGACCATTGCCTTTCATACCACAAACATCTTGTTTTTCTGCATCCTGCTGTAGTTTTGTTCCAGCTTTCAAAATCAATTGTCTTCCCTGATTTATAATATTGACAGCTTTCTCTTTTCATGTATATGAATCTCCTTCAGGCATATGCATGTGGTTACATTAGCATCTCCCTCTCAACCCCACCCCAAGCACTTCGTACCACCAAACAATGTTGGAGCCCATGGAACAGATTCCTTTCAGATGATGCAAAACTCGATGACAAGCTCCAGCTGCTTGGGCATGCTATCAACAGTGCCTGACAGCAGTTAGTCTGAAATAAAGTCTCTTGAAACATGTGTTGTGTGGACAACAGGTCTGGCACACCAACTGATTTACCCTGCAAAAATCAGGGCAACACTTGCTCTCATTTTTTTTTTTTTAGGGCAAGTGACAATGGCAGGCAAACGTAATTGCTACTTTTGTAAAGGAAATTATAGAATTCAGTAATCTTCTGCGTTACCTGCTCCTGGTAAATCATCCCTTCTACGTGAAAAGAGACTGTAGTCACACTGTGTCTCTAAGACATCCGGACATATATTTAGGGCAGAACCACGTGATTTGTAGCCACAATCTTATTTTTTGGTTTTGGCTGCAATGCATATTCGTCACATATATTTTTTTCTCTGAAACTGAAAAGGGCAAATAAAAACGTAACAGAATTTTAAAGCCCATGATATTTATTTTGTCTGCCATTTCTACTTAAAGCTTTGTTGGACAAGATAATTTTGATGAAGACATTAAGAATATTGTACATACAAAAATTTTAAAGCTACAAGATAAATATCAAGAAATGTAATTGCAGGTAATTATTTAGGCACAGTTAAAGCTGCATAAAAAAGTCTGTTTTGATATCAGTCATCCCAAACAGGAGTACTAGGAATGTCAAGGCTAAATGTGCATGCAGTGCTGAGAATGTGTAATTCCATTTTACTGAGCAATCCCATTTTGGTTTTAACATTGAGTAACTAGCTTAGCCTTTACATCTTGGAGACATCCATCTTACAAGAATTTTACTCATAAGAGTGGTAATCAAACATCTTGCAGTTATAAATTATTCACCAGTAGAGCATAGGACATAATTTTTACTTCTAGCAGGTTTCTAGTAGAAAAGCCAGGCACAGTTTTTATGGCAAAATTTATCATTTTTTCCCCCAAAGAAAATGATTTATTGTTTTTCATGCTTCCAACAAATTAACTTTCTCCTACTTTATCTGCAGTAAGGCTTAAAACTCAGCTGGGGGAATCTGCTTTGTCAAAAACATAAGAGAAGTGGGACATGGGACTGATTGGTAAACCAAGATCGGGTTTTAAGGTCATAGCCATGAGCACTGGCAAAAGTGGGATAGAGTTTAGTTTCACAAGGTAAATTTAAATATTTAACAAAATATTCTTTAGCTATAAAATTGAGCAATGAAATAGGAATTCAGTGCAATCAAATAAGCAAAATAATTACATGTGGCCACAAAACCATGTTAATCATCTCATTTCTTTTGAGAAAGGTAATGGCAACTATGGGAGGGGGAGGCAGCAAGACCAACAGAAGTAAAGGTATGATCCGGGAAATTACAATAACTAAAAAGAAAGCAAAATTCTTAAGTTTTCTGCATATTTCACTAAGGGAGTCCAAGCAGTTTCTATCCTAAATTACAGAGTAACTGGTGTATGAAGTTGCAGGCCCAGTAATCTTGAAGCAAGGCAAGAGCTGCTGCCAGATGTGATATCTTCTTCTAGGCCATCTTAAATAGATGGAGGAACAGACAAACTTTTCTGCAGGAAAAACATTCTACTGTATTTTTTTAAATGTATATATTATACAATTGGAGAACAGAAAAAATTTCTATTGAGGAAGAAATATTCAAAAACAAACTGTCAACTGCAGTGTATGCAAAACTTTTGATTCAGAAAGGTTAAAATAGGAGTGGAAAATTGGAAATGGAAAATGCAAAAAAGTAGTGTTATAGCGTTCAGTTACATCACATTAGTCTGTTGGTTTGTTTCAACATCCGTATCACCTTCAGCCTGGAAGCTGATTATCATGGTAGAGCAGAGAAAGCTGAGTTACATTGCAAAACCAGAATTACAAGGCTGACTGGGAAGCCAACTAGTGAAAGATGATAGCAGATGCTTGAAAAGGGAAGAGCCAAGGTGTGGCAGTAATTACAGTAATGGAGGGAGCTCACCAGGGGATCAGCCGTTGCTTTCATATCGATGTTTTCATCAGTGCTGTCAGCACAAACAAAATTAAGTTTTTATATAATTTACCAATGGCACAACAGTTGGAAGAGAAGTATATGACCCAGAGGCCTGGCTCACTACGAAGTTTACTTGTGCTCCTCGTGCACTCAGAAATTAGACCACTATGTTTTTGATTTTTTTTTTGTACAAGAATAACAGCTTGCCATCCCAAATCACAGACTAAGGAGAAGAATTTGTTATCAAGATTCACATGACTTACCACTATATATATTAAAAAAAAAAAAAAAAAAGCAAGTGTTGTCTTAAATCAGGTGAACTACTTCCAGGAAATTAGAGAAGTACCTAAGGTACCTGTAATGCACCGATGCAAATGTTCGTTATAGATCCCAGTGAGAAAGGTGCTCAGACTCCACAGGATATTCATTAAAATTCAGGTTATTGGAGATAACCTAAGAAGGCAACAGGAGATAGCACAGATATTGTATGTTTTTTTCAGGTGCTGGAGCCATGGCATGCCATGCAAATCCCGTCTGTGAAGAGATCTGACAGCACAGAATCATAGAATAGTTTGGGTCAGAAGGGACCCAAATGTCATCTAGTCCAATCCCCTGCAATGAACAGGGACATCTGCAACTAGATCAGGTTGCTCAGAGCCCCGTCCAGCCTGGCCTGGAATGTCTCCAGGGATGGGGCATCTCCCACCTCTCTGGGCAACCTGGGCCAGTGTTTCACCACTCTCATTGTAAAAAATTTCTTCCTCATGTCTAGCCTGAATCTCCCCTCTTCTAGTTTAAAACTGTTACCTCTTGTCCTATCATAACAGGCCTTTCTAAAAAGTCTGTCCCCATCTGTCTTATAGACGCCTTTTAAGTACTAAAATGCCACAATAAGGTCTCCCCAGAACCTTCTCTTCTCCAGGCTGAACAACCCCAACTCTCTCAGCCTGTCCTCATAGGAGAGCTGTTATAGACCTACTATCATTTCTGTGGCCTCCTCTGGACCCTCTCTAATAGGTCCACGTCTTTCCTGTACTGAGGACCCCAGAGTTGGACACAGGAGGTGGGGTCTCACCAGAGCAGAGCAGAGGGGCAGAATCACCTCCCTCAACCTCTTGGCCATGCTCCTTTTGATGCAGCCCAAGATATGATTGGCCTTCTGGTCAACAAGCGCAAATTGCCGGCTCATGTCCGGCTTTCCGTCTCCCAGTACCCCCAAGTCCTTCTCCACAGGACTGCTCTCAATCCCTTCATCCTCCAGCCTGTATTGATACCAGGGGTTGCCCTGACCCAAGTGCAGGACCTTGCACTTGGCCTTGTTGAACCTGATGAGTTTTGCATGGGCCCACTTCTCGAGATTGTTCAGGTCCCTCTGGATGGCATCCTGTTCCTCGTGTGTGTCAACTGCACCACTCAGCTTGGTGTCATCCGTGAGCTTGCTGAGGGTGCACTCGATTCCAATGTCAAAGTCTTTAGAGGTTTCATGAGGTGCCCTTAGAAGTAGACAACTCTACTCACCATCTCTGCTGTCGAACAAAGAATGATGTGTGAAAACAGACTCTTTCTCTCCAAGGTAAGATGAGACATGCAGGTAGAGTCATTGCCAGGTGCCAAGTGGGAGCTGCATCCAGGCTTCTCTTTTGGGGTGAGGTGGCTCAGGTTGTCCTGTAGCCACATGGTATGTGCAGCACAGCTCAGGCCTGTGCCTGTGTGCATCGATTCTCACATGGATTGCTAGTTCCTCCATGCACACGTCTTCTGCTTAGGACCCTAACAACACTGTTCAGGGTACCGGCCCATCTTTGAAAAGTTGTGCATTGTCCGCATCAACACGTTAACAGATTTGAAGAGGCCTCTCATGGGATGAAGACTACTAGTATACAGGAGAAAATGAGAAGTTTACCTTTCAGGAAGGTTTAAGTTAATTTGCATGTTCCCCATCAGACATGTCACTCCTCAGGCACACGGTTTGGAGGTGGACTTGGCAGTGTTAGATTAATGGTTGGACTCAATGATCTTAAAGGTCTTTTCCAACCCGAATTATTCTAAGATTCTATGATTTCCCCTTTATGCTCCTCACTGCAAGTTTGCTAATATTCCACTGAGGCAGAACTTACAAATTACTTCTGCTGTGCAAGAGGCCTACACAAACCCCCTATCTTTGTATGTGTATCTCAAGATACAAAATCAAAGAAACCTTTTTTATCTGTGAAGGCAAAGGGGAATCTAAGAATTTGGGGAGACTGTGGAAAATGTTTTCTAATATTAACAAGTCTGAACAATCACAATAAATGCATCAAGTGCATCACTGAAATATATAAATTTAACTTACTATGACCTGCTAGTGGAAGTGATGAGTTAATTACTTACCAAGTTTAATTTCAATATCACATGGGTTTTTTGAGGGGAAAAAAAAGCAGCTCATTTTCTTCCCAAAGGTGTGAGAGGAGTGTTTCTATGAATAAACCAAAAGAACTAGTTGCAAATACAAAATGCTATCTGACAAAAGCACTAGCCTAAAAATACCTACAAAACAAATGGATTAGTGCTACCCTAGAAATATCATGAGCAGCTGATAAAGCAGCATTCCATTTCACCGATGAACTGCAAAAAAGCAGGTCTGCGCTCAGATTCTTGTCCATTGCATCTAGTATAACCTTTTTTTTTTTTTAGCATTTTTCTACTGGTTTGGTCTGCTGTGTTTGAATGTAGCATTGAAAAAAAAAATTCCCAGGAAACCTAACAAAAATATTATGGACTACAGAAGAAGAGGAGAAAGTATTATTATGTTACTAGAAATACCTGAGCTGTATTATTTTAGACAAAAATAAAGCTTTCTTGTGTGATACCTATCCTGTGTAGCAGACAAATATTCAAATTATTCAGATAATTTTAAAAACCCCCAACCAATCAACTAACCAATCAACCAAAAATCCTTAAAAAATAGCCTTTTGGCTGGTTAGGACCTCATCTGCTCATCAGTTCATCATCTCAGCCCCGCTCCTGCCTTTCCATTATTTTCTTTTTAAACCAGAAACAAACAAATACATTTACCATCATCCTTTACTGTTTGAACAATCATCTGGTTTTAGGACTCGTGTGGTACAGAAACAGCTTCTGTAACTCCCTGCTGCCTTTTCTAGATGCATGTAAATAATCCTACTGAAAACATGAGTGCTTTCTGTAACACTAAAGAAGACTTGTGCAAACAGCTGGTTTATGTTAGTAATTGTTCAAAGTTTGTAGTCATAGCAGTAGCTTGTTGGAAAAAATTCACAACACTGGAACTGTGACTATATTTATGCTGGTAGCCTAGGCAGAACAGAGATTGCTCAGGGAAGGAACATCCAGGGCTCCTGGGTGAATAAAGTAATAGTTGATTACGAAAAGAGGGACTGAAAAATGAAGCACCGGTAGCTGACAGAATGGGTCTTTGCTGCTTGTTGCTTTGGGGTCAGCAGGAAATGGGGCCTGGTAACTTTAACTCAACGTTAATCAGGTGTTTGCACTGGAACTTCTCACAATATTTCAGCCTTTCTAAGCTCTGATAGTTCGTAACCAGGATATGTGCTGGGGCTCTGTTGGAAGCCTGGGCAGAATGTGCTCATCACTCCCTTCTGTAATAGCTGCAGACTGGCTTTTCTTCCAGGGAAAGCCACAGAGCTGGTTTGAATCCACATTACATTCCAGTGTGGGGTCAGGATACAGTTGTGGTCTGCACCTAGATTCAACAGCATTGAAGAACTAAAACGCCCTGTAAATACAGCTATTGCCATGGAGATCTCTCAAAGGTTTTATTTGCTCTTCTGCATGTTCCCAGAAGATTTACCTGCCTGGACTTGCAAGTCTTCCATTCCCAAAGCAATGAAGGTGCTATGTCATGCTAGGAAGGCATCCAAACCACCCACATTCATGCTCCATAGCCTGATGAACATGCACTAATGGTGACCTTCCTGTTCCTCAGCACATCTGCCTCCCAAGAAATTGCAAGTGTCCATATATAAAACTTCCTGGCTGGTGATTTCCACCTCAGATTTTCACTCTTCACTCATAGCCAACATCATTTGACTAGGGAAGAACAGCGGCTGAGAAGAGCAACAAGTAAAGAGTAACTGGGTAATGGCTGAGCTCCTGCACTCTGAATTTAAAAATTAATATGCTTCTAAGCACACAAAACTATTAACAGATTGTTAATAATTCTATTATAAATTCATCTTTTAGAAAGCATTACTATAATTGAAGAAAAACGTTTTTTTGGCTGTTTCAATTCAACATTCCTCATGAATACATAGAATCGTCACATCAAAGTTTTAGATTTAGACAAAGAAATGACAGAAAAGCCATAGTATTGCATCACTTCATTACACAAAAGACTAAAAAGTAGACTAATAACTTTTACATAAAAGTTACATTGTTTTTCCAAGTTATAATGTTATTTCGCATCAGTAATTCCCTCAATTCCTTTTACAGTAATATCAGTTATACAAGATCCTCTGTCAATCTAAGAAGGACCTTTTGTTCTTAAGCAGATTATATTCCTAAATGCAATAAAAGTTAATTGTTAAAACATGGACAGATAATACAAATAAATAACTTAATTCAAAATATATAAAATCCCTCCTCAAGAATGCAGAATGCTGGTCACAATATTATTCCTTTCTCATTAAGACATCTCTGAAAACTTTATTTTCCACTTGATGTACCATAGATAACTGCTGAGTTTGCTGATGATGTGCTGACAAGCTCTGGCTTTCTTGGAGCATATTAGGAAGTCAGGACTTGTCCGAAGAGCTATGCAGAACACGATGCCTCTATATGACTGCTGAGAAGCCCTTCACGTCTCTTCTATTTGAGGTCTCCTGCATTTCTCCCAGCTCTTGAGGAACTGCAGCAGAAGGTTGCTCAGCGAGGCACTGCTGGGGACTGTGCTGGTCCCAGCAAGCGAGGCAGGAGCCTTGGGGCTGCTCTACCTGCACCTCACTGCAAGGAGAGGACAGGACAGAGCAGAGCCAAGCTCACAGCTGCCACTCGCCCAGGCAGGGTGAGGTGGTTAGTACTGGTGTGCCAAGACCAGATTAACACAATGGTTAATGAGACTTTTCCCCCAAACACACTCAGGAACCTGAATGCAGATCTAATGCAGCAGTCTTGTTTAAGACCCTTCAAGTCAAGACTGCTGCTTGCAGTTGTTCATTCTCAGCATGCTGTAGTGGAGGAATGGGGGAAAACATAAAAACAAACAAACAAATGAACAAACAAACAAACAAAAAGCAGTGCAGTAAGAAAAAAACCTGTAGTGCTTTATTGAATTTAAAAAAAAAAAAAAAAATCAACCTTTCTTTAAAGTGCCTTTACATAAAACACATGAAAACTTTAGCATCAGTTGTATAAATATATCAAAAGGAACAAATATTTTTTAAAAACAGTATTTTGGCTCAGTAAAATAACTTTCCACCAAAGGTAGGGATAACAAGTAGCAATTTTTCATACAATCTATTCCAGTCAGAAAAAAAAAACAACTCAGGAGGCCTGAAGTTGCTGGAACTCTGTTGGCTGGCCTGCACACTGCGAGCGCAAAGTCAGTATTGTACCCTAGTCCTCAGAGTACAAACGCCGTACTGCCAGTGTCTAGTCTTCACATTTGATATAGGGATCTTCTTACAGAAGAGTTCTGTGACCAAACCATACAGCTTTTGTCCCACTACATTCTTCTGTCGATGTGAATCATAACAGTTAGCTTTGCTCAGATGGGTGTCAGTAACTTCAGATGGATCTCAAGGCTCTTTTAAGTTACAACAGGCTGTTACCAAACACACAGTGCATTTAAAAGCTGATTGTGTGCAACAGCTCAGTGAATGTGGCACTTCACAGCCCAAACTGTCCCTCCCTTGACACTTCTGTCTTGACTATTCTCTCCCCCCAAAAAACAATTTAGCATTATAAACTACACCACTGCCAACTCACAAGTCAAACATAACTTCAGAGTCAACAAAATCGTGTCATACATTGGGTTAAAAAAAAAAAAAAGAGAGAGAGGAAAGATTAAACCTGCACAGTAGTTTTTAACAACTTTCTCTCCCAAACAGCTGTATGGAAGCTGCAATTGCAGTCTCAATTCATCTAGCCCCAACCAAATCAGGTAGACAGTCACCTCAAATTCCTTACATCATCAGGGGAAACGAGAAAAGCAAAAAGCTGCAGGTGGTAACTCAGGGCATCTCTCACTTTAAGGAGTATGGGGCAACAATCCTATTTTACCTCTGTTTTCTAAACATACCCAGAGCCAAAGAGCATGGCTTGGCTACTGCTTTTCTTCTCCCATTGCACTCTGAACACTCTGGGAACCAGATAACCTCACTAATCTAGCAGAAAATTATTCTCAGGAAAATAACAATTTCTGTCACATAAGTCTGTTCTCACTCAGGTTCAGGTTTCAGAGCTGACAAATGCAAGAGTGAACACCCTGGCTGGGAAGAAGAAGAAAGACTTGCTCTACTTCAGCAACAATGACCCATGAGAAATGGGTGCACTGAAGCCCTTTGATCTGGTCCTTAAGGCTGAGGTAGATGAAGCCAACCATCCTGTACTCCCCATGAGAGAGTCTGTGTCATCAGCTAATTGTTTCACTTGGGTAATAAGGACAAATACATTAAACCACTCAACTAGAAAAAAAATCCTCTGGAGATTAAGTTTTTTTGAGTCAGTTCAGCATTACAATGGAATTTTTACAACGTCTGCATGGGACAGTTCACTAAAAATGGCACAGTTCTTTAAAATGTAAAAAAGATGAAGGAAGAGTATTTATGCTTTGTCAGGTTCAACAGCACTTTCAGGGGGCTCGGACAGTCCTTAGCTTTTCTCTTGGACGATAACACACTGATACAGTAACATGGAGGGATTTATCTCTGAGCAAACTGAACAGGGCAGCAAATAACAAACTTGTAACAAATAAAGGTTTTATGTAATTTCATGTAAAAAAATGAAACAAAAACATTTACTGGCATCAGCCACACCCATTACACAATATCACAATTATAATTAATATAATTCACTTCATATTTGACCGTTAATTGCAGAAAAACAAGTTTTCTGGGTTTTGATAGTTTTTTTTTTCCCCTTCCATTTTTAACACCAAAAGAATTCCACAATGCTATTCTTGGAAAAGGCCTCATGTGCTTCCTACATGGTTTCCATGTCACCACTGTGCTACTGACAACATTACAAGGTGTTCTGTTGATCTGTCCAGAAGAAAGCATGATTCACATCTGTAGACGAAGCTGTAGTACCTTCAATCCAGAAAATTCACATGAAATTGTCTGCGCAACACAGATACATGTGACCTTCATTACCAACCATGTGAACTGGATTGGTCAATAAGTGTCATTCTTCTGTTGTTATTTAGGGAGAATTAAAGTCTTTTGGTAACAAATGCAATCCTGATGAAGATGCACTTTTTCTGGATGGCATGTGGTAACGCACTTTCTTCCAGAATCTGGTATTTGCTGAGTGAGACCTTTCTGAGAAGTCCCCTTTCCATCGGATAGCTCCGTGCTTTTCCTTAATATATTTGATGGCTTCTGGCATGTCTGCATAGTCTTGGATTTTTTCAAGTTCAATGAGAATTACTTTAATGCCTTCTTGGATAAGAGCATTATATAGGGCTAGCTGCTTTTCAGACACATCTTCAATAACAGTGTAACAGGAGGGTTCTGGTACTAAAACAATTATCACTCTTCTACTTTGCCGGATTTTTTCATCGGCAACGCTGATCACAGCTGTAGAGAAAAAGGTTGTGCAAAATTAAGGCTCTGTGTTTCTATTTTATGTTACCAATGTGTTATCTTGCAGCTGCTTCATTCACTGTCTGATATTTGAGCCAACACACTTTACGTCACAAAAAGGGACAGGTAAAGAGCATGCAAGTAGTTACGTTGGATTAGCCAACAAATAAAGATTTGGCCAATGCAACACAATCCAACCGTGTCAGACTGCATGTCTATATTCTTGTTCTGCATAAAAAAAGAAGTGCTACCAACTATCTGCTAATCTTGCTAATGCCATTTTATTAGCATCATAGGTGCAACTGCAAAAAAACAAGTTCAAAAGCCACAGGCCTAGATAAAACTGTGACCTTTTCCTTTAAATGGCTTGTACTGATGTGGTTAACTATTTTCTCTTACGTGCAAGCATAAGATAGAGCAAAGAATCCTCCCTTCAATGGCATTTTAGACAATTAACTCTAAAACAGCAAAATATGGTAAATGCCACACAAAAACCATACAAGTTAAGCCTGAGAAGAACCCTGACCCTTAGTCATCATCCACAACCACAATTTCAACTCTTCTTCCCCTCAACATCTTTCCATCTCCAGAAATCTAGGCTAGCCAGGCACTGAAAAAACCTGGAAGAGCTAAAGAATGACAAGGGAAAGGCTGAGATACAGCACTGGGTACTCCCATGGAGTTTATTTCTCGTTCTCCATCAGAGAGAATAACAAAATCATAGCTCATTCAATGGTGGGAGATAGTTAGAATAACAGCTGATTGATTGCCTGTTTCTGAGTTGTATTTGCAGCTGCCAATGAGAAAACCCAGGTGTAACTTGTCTTCAGATAGCTTACCTTCTCCTGGTAAATCATCCCTCCCAAATATGAAGAGGTTGTATCCACACTGTCTTTCTAAGACCTCTGGCAGTATCTTCAGAGCAAAAATATCTGATGAATACAAACAGCTCTCTCTGTTCCTTGGATACAGAATGTAAGCATCATAGAGCTTCCCATCTGAAACTGAAGAGTGAGCAATAAGAGTTATATAAAAGTGGATTCTAAAGACACAAAAACAAGTAAGGAAACAAACGACATAAATCTCTAAACTCCATTTTTCCCCCACTTGAATCATCGTTTTAGGTCCTAATCCTGCTATTGTAGGTTTGAATATTATTTTTTTAACTCTAAATAAAAAAACGTTATTACTGAATTATCTGGAAAATAGCACTTCCAGTAGTACAACTGAACACTTAAAATTCCAGTTGCCTTATAACTCATGGGTCATTTTCGTAACCTAGAGTTTCAAAACACAGCAACCATTTAGGCAGAAAAACGAAAACAAAGTATTTGGCAAATGTCAAGATCTGCACTGTATTTGATATCTTGGAACAAACTCTTCAGAAAGACTAAATTTAAAAGACTTCAAAGAAATCTAACAGAACCTCAATATCTCTAGAAGATACTTTCTGTTTCTCTAGCCATGTACCTCCTCTCAGATGTTTGGAAATGACCTATCCTTCAGCACACTCTCATAGACAGCACCCCATCAACATTTTCCTGACTGCCAGGAATTTACAAAATGTAAAATAAACAGAAGTGCCTTCAAATAGAAAACAAAATAAAGTGAAATTTGTCCTAGTTTGTCTACGTAGAAGAAAAAACACCCAACAACTCCGCTGTATTACTGCTTTCTGTAAGAACAATAATTAAAAGAAATCTGAACAACTGCTGTCTGGACAACTTCTGTAAGAACAACACTCAAATCACTGAAGTGGGTCTTCAGGGAAAGGAATGGTAGCACTGGATTCCTGGAAAGTTGCTGATTCTTCTCCTGTAGATGCTTTTGTTATCTGAACTAATTCTAAACATCCTAAAAATATGTTATCCTTTCAAAAATCCCAAGGAAGACCAATCACACCCCATGAGGTTAACCCATTGCTTTGCAAGAGAAGGTGAAGGCTCAAGACAACACAGAGCACTGTTACACAAACATACCTTTTTTACGCAGGAAAGGATGGCAGGAGTCCCGATACCAAAGAACAATATCAATTTTGAATATCTTGTAGATAAATAATGTGAAAAACACTAAAAATATTAAAGAAACTCCTCCTCCAATTAAGTAACCCTGAATGTTCCGAGCTATAATAAAGTCAAATAAGAAGAGAAAAAACAAACAAAACACAGTTATACCTTAGAACAAGATAAAGACAAGAGAGATGCTTGAAATTGTTTAGTCAGTAAAATATTATTAAAAAAAAAAAAAAAAAGAAGAAGAAAGAAAGAATTAATGAGTAGGACAAAGATTTGGTTTTGTTGTTTTGGTTTTGTTTTTTTTCCACATATGCCTTCTGCAAATTCTGTTATTTGACCAGTCTACTTTTATTGTTCAGAGAAAACATACCTTAGCAATGTGACAAATGAGGCTGCTCCTCAGCTGAAACAGCGAATATTGATGCATATTCCAGCACAGCAGTAGAGTGAGAATTCTTGTACAAAATTTTACCCATCAGAAAGCAAAAAAGTCAGAAGTGGGGAAGTGGTTTCCCGACAATGCTATTTTCCCAGACCGAACAGCTTTACATTGTCTCTAGTCTCTTCAAAGATCTGTCATTGATCCTACTGATTTGTTGTCCTTAAAACACCTTTCACAAACTGCATTTTCAGTTCATGCATATTAAAGGATTTCTGAGGTTAAATCCTACCCTGATAACTTTTATGAAGAACTTATATAGCAAGTGAGAGCTCAGATCCACTTTCAGTCAATTATTTGATCACAATGTGGCCAGTTAAAGGTAAGTCTGAGAACATTTATCAAAGGATTGGCTCATAGTTGAGAAAGCCCGCCCAATACAAGCTCAACAGACCAGAGGCTCTTCTCCTGCCAAATTTTTAAAAGATGGGCACTCATAATATCTAGTTATATGCTTTTCTGTGTATCTGCTTTTCAATAAAAATAATTAACTTCTTCAGCCTTGCATTTGAGCTTTTAAAACTCACTTTACCTTTAAGTTCATCTACTAAAAAGAAAACTTCATGCTAGTCAGCAATAAATCAAACATCATTGTCTCTGAGTGCAAGACTGGGGCAGGATGCTCCCAGTGGCAGGATGCTCCCAATCAACCATGTTTAAAATGAACCATGTGTGTAAAATGAAGGACAGTATTCCACTGAGGTCTAATACTTGCTTCAAATAAATTGGAGTCTTTCATTATTGTTTTTTAAATCACTGAATGAAAAAACGAAGCAAATTAAAATACCAATTTTTTTTTAATTTTGCTATGCATACGACAAAAAAAAAAATCAGAAAGAAAGGTATTTAGCTGTATCGGCCACTTTGCACAACAGTACATCATGGAGCTCTAGCTCTAAGTAGGGTGAACTAACTGAGAAGTAAGCATCATAGATCACTATTTTATCGAGATGAGATCTCTTACTTGGGTATTCCAATTTGATGTAGGCTGTAAATTGTCGAGAACCATATATGACGTGACAGAAAAATTTATGAGCATAATCCTTTACTTCCACTTTTGAAATGTTAAATTTTGTTCCAGATAGAGCAACTCCATGAGGCATCTTCTCTCTGTGATTAAAAAGGGTAAAAAAGAAACATCTGTAGAGAAACTGAAATATCAGTGCTTAATATGGGAGAGATTATCTATCTACAAATACAGTAACATTCTTTTTTTTACTTCTATAAACCTAAGAAGCCAGAGAGGCACAGTAAATATCATCCCCACAACAAGCAGCCTCATGACCAGAGGTGACTTGGCATTTTCCAAACATATTGGGTTGTTGGGGTTTTTGTTTTGCTGGGTGGGACAGCGTGCACCCTTAGTTTTGTACCATCTGCACAACTGCTCAGAGGGGTGGCTGGTACACCAGAGGGTCATGCTACCATCCAGAGGAACCTTGACAGGCTAGCGAAATGGGCTGACAGTAACCTCATACAGTTCAAAGGGAAATGCAAATCCTGCACCAGAGGAGGAATAACCAGTCCCCAGACATCCTGGACTGCATTAGGAGGAGTGCTGCCAGCAGGTTGAAGGAGGTGATCCTTTCTCTCTGCTCAGCACTGGTGAGGCCATAACTGGAGAGCTGCAGCCAGTTCTGGGCTCCCCAGTACAAGAGATGTATGGATTTGCTGGAGCAAGTCCAGGGCAGGGCCATGAAAATGAGTAAGGCAGTGGAGCATCTGTCATATGCAAGAGCAGGGATTGTTCAGCCTGGAGAAGAGGCTATGAAGTGGGGGAAACAGGGTAGAACTTGTCAATGTGTGTAAATACCTGATGGGAGGGAGTGGAGAAGAGGGAGCCATGCTCCTTTCAGTAGTGCCCACTGACAGGACAAGGGGCAATGAACACAAATTGAAACACTTTCCCATCTGAAATTCCATCTGAACACTTTTTTACTGTCAGGGTGGTCAAACACTGTCACAGGTTGCCCAGAGAAGCTGTGAAGTCTCCACCTGTGGAGATATTTAACACCCAGCTGGACACAGCCATGAGCAACCTGCTCTGACCCTGCTTGAACAGGGAGGATTGGACTAGACAATCTCAAGAGGTCATTTCCAACCTAAATGATTCTGTGAATACAAGATTATTCAAACCAGTAATAACTAGTAATAAAAGTGTCAAGAGAAACATAATCTTTCAGGATTCTTTATACTGGTGACGAACCAGGAACATTTCTAAGCACACTAAAAGACTCCCCAAGCCCACAGTGTCCACAATCGCACCAAACAATTTCAGAAACAACGATGAACAAAACTTACAAAAGCTGGGTGATACTGATGTCAAATGACAACAAACACGCCTTTAAGTCTGATATCTAGTGTCACAAGAGGCTTGGAGACATAATAGGCTACCCTGCTAAATACTATCCTGCTCTAAGGTAGATTTAGAAGTATAGGGTGGGAGGAGCTACAATAGGAAGGTACCTACAAACTGGCATCCTACCTAGTATACCAAAGTGATGTGACCTTATGTACTCAAGGAGGAAACCTCATTTTGCAGAACACCCTGAAGAACCAGTTCCTGTTACATATATAATTGCCAGCAACTTCTGTCATACGACGCCAATAGAAACCTCATCATTTTGCAACATGTTCAGATTTGTTCAAGTCAGCTTTAACTTTTCTCCCAGCAAAGAATTATCTCCTAGGTATAAGCCCTCAAGTCCACAACGTTGGCCATGCCTACAGTGTGCTTTGCTACTAGAAAATGCTCTGCAAATTTAATTGCTGAGAAATTGCTACTATTTTTTGAAATAAAACATTATTGCAATTAGATTTATTTCTCTGGATAACTGGATAACTTATTTTTAACTATTAATCCTAATTAGAACTTGAACAGGATGTATTTTGCACATTGTCAACTCTGGCATGGCAAAATTATCAGGCAGGGTAGCAATGAGAAATAGAGATCACTTCCAAGCAAGCCAAAAATCTTAACAGAGAACTGCCTCAAGTTAAATATATTAAATGCTTTTCAGGAAGATGTGTTTATTAGTAGCACTAAGTTGGTTTCAGAAGAAGCTGTGGTTATAGAGTTATAGTAACTTGAAACGTAGCTACACAGAGCTGCACATGTGTCTTAACTGGTGAAGCTGAGAAACTTTGTGCCCTAAAGAATAATGGACTTTGTTGTGCCTTAGAGACCATAAGCTGGGGCTCTAATACTTACAGGCAAACAACCAAGTATACAGCTCTATAATGCAAGCAATACTTCCCCCTAAAGGAACCTGGGGACAAACTAGAACTAAGATTCTTTCTTGTGGCCAAATACAGATGAAAGAAAAAGATAATTTTAAAAGCAGTCTGCAACCCAAATCTCCAGCCATATTTTGCACTGATGATGGCACTTTGTGGAGACAGCAATGCTTCTGCATGAGTGCGAACTGATCAGCTGAGATGCTTTTTTTGTCTTTTCTTCTTTGCACTACTTTTTAAGGGTTATGTTTAACAGCAGTAATTGGTACAACGAAGAAGCAAACAGTACATCAACACTCTGCTATGGAATAGACCAGTCACCGAGTAACAGAAGTCCTGCTCTCTCAAAAGAAATTGCTAGTTTTATCAGCCTAGCATGTTTAATTTTCCTGAACATTAACAAACCCTATATGTCCTGCAACAAGAGCTTCTGCTTTCTGTTCTTGAGGATTAGAAGCTGTCTCTCTACTTTGAAAAGGACCAACTTCACAAATAAGAGTAAGTGGGGTGATTTCTTGTCTTGGAACAATCTGTCCTTCCCATACTAATGATAAAGAGCAGGCTTTAATCTATCAGCAAAAAAGATTGCATAAGAACAAATGCATAAACAAACCTTACAAAATTATATGTTTCACAACAGCATTATAAAAACCTACATATGATTGCTTCATTACATTTGTATCAGATATATCTAATCAGCCTTTCAATGACTACTAACATTTGACTAGTAGTCAACTTTATGGTGAATTCACTGCAAATTACTGCAGATTACTTCATCTAGAAACATACAATTCAATGTATAAGGATACTTACTCATAAAACTGTTCCCTGTAGGTGCTATCAAAGCTATCAACATCCTCATCATTAACTTGCCAGAATGGAATCAAGCCATTTATGCCACTTGATACATTACATTCCATAACTACATGAGAACCTACAAAAAAAGATTTAAATATGGCAATTGAATGTCTTGTAACAGAAACAGGATAAAGTGATTAAGGAACACCTGGGAAAAGGAGTGATATCAAAAAATCCACTTACCTTATGAAAAGCAGAGTCCTTAAAACTCATCCATTTCTAATCCACACTTGGATGTCTCCTATCTGGATATAAATTTCACCCTAAGTGTAGGTGTCTAAACATTCATGTCCATATGTGAGCTAGATGTCTAAGCTAGTAACAGAGTTCAGCTCTGCTGGAGCCCACTCACATTAGACACCTGGACCTTATCAACTGAATGGCTCTCCAGAGTCCACTGGAAAGATCTCAAGGCTCAAATCAGTTGGAGGTGCACAGTATGGAGACATCTGAGATGCTCTCCAGCATCCAAGGCATCTGTATGGAGCTGGCAGATAGGACTCCACATCTTCAAGAAACCTGCACTGCTAAAGTAGCCAGACCACCCAAAACCACACTAGACATCTATGTGCAAGCAACTGAATTGAGCCCCCATTGACAATAGTATGAATTAAGGCTCATAGCTCATATGCAGATACCCATGTCTCTCAGGGGTCCATACTGGGACCAGCACTGTTTAATATCTTCATCAATGACACAGATGTGATCAAGTGCACCCTCAGCAAGTTCGCAGATGACACCAAGCTGAGTGGTGCAGTTGACACATCCAAGGGATGGGATGTCATCCAGAGGGACCCGGACAAGCTCGAGAAGTAGGTCCATGTGAACCTCATGAGGTTCAACAAGGCCAAGTGCAAGGTCCTGCACCTGGGTCAGAGCAACCCCCTGGTATCAATACAGGCTGAGGGATGCGCTGATTGAGAGCAGCCCTGCGGAGAAGGACTCAGGGGCACTGCGGGATGAAAGATTGGACATGAGCTGGTAATGTGCGCTTGCAGCCCAGAAGGCAAATCATATCTTGGACTGCATCAAAAGGATCATGGCCAGCAGGTCAATACAGGTGATTCTGCCACCTGGTGAGGTGAGACTATACCTGGTGAGGTAAGACTCTGGTGAGACTGGTGAGACTATACTTGGAGTACTGTGTCCAGCTCTAGAGCCCTCAGTACAGGAAAGACATGGACCTGTTTGAGAGGGTCCAGAGGAGGCCACCAAGATGATAAGGATGATTCTATGATTTTATGTGTAGACAACTATATCCTGGAACTGAATCCCATTCTTGGTGACCACACATATCTCTACTTCACATCAGTTTTTTGCCCAACACCATCTACTGGCATGGTTTCTGAACACCTTCACACTCTGCTCATCTGTCACTCAGCTCCTTTGCCACTAACAGTCCAGATCCTACAGAATGCCTGAGTATTAAGCAAGCAAGCCAAGCTGCAGCATATATTAATTGCCAATGTACCTCAGAGGACTCCTTTTGCAGGAAGATAAGCAGCTTTCTTGGAGTCCTTTTCTTCTGTATTTTGCGCATGGAATTCATGATTTGACAGGAGAAGGTGGGCTCTTAGTTTGCCTGTGTAAAGATCTCAGTGTTTTGTTTCCTAGAACCACATCAGAGCTGAATGCTTCCACCAAGGAGCAGTCTCTATCAAAAGTATGGTGCAAACCTTTAGCTCACATGCAAAGCAGTCACTTGAACAAGAGTTCACATAGAAATCATAGATGCTTCCCAATCTCTTCCCTCATGTCCTTCCACCATAATAATGATTTTTTTCTGAAGATGTGGTTTAGTGTATTGCACAGCTCTTCAAAAGGCAGAAAGTCTCTTAACTGTTCCATGCCTTTGATTTCTATAAACATGAATATGCTGTTAAGGTTCTGCACAACCTTCTCCCACCATTTCTCATTCAAAAATACAGGTGTTTCCAGGTTCATACAGGTTTTTCCAGGTTCTGTCCCACAGGCATTTAACAGGAGCAAAGATTTTTTTCCAGCATGCCATTAAAGGTACCAGGCAGAAAATATTACTATTGAATGGCAGTGGTGTTTGTAAAAAAAAACAAACCAAAACCAACCAAAACCCAACCAAAAACAACAACAAACCACAAACACTTCACCAACTTCCTTTAAAGGGTCTCCCTGTAGTAGAGAATCATGTGTAGCTGTTCAGTAGCCATTTGTTCAGTGGGTAAAGGCTTTGTGTCTCTTTTTAGTTTCACGTGTGACTGTTCTCCCAATGTCTGTAGGCAATCAAAGCCGTGTCTGTTCATCTTAACTGGTCTAAGGCATCTAATCAGCAACTTTTAATTAATGCAGTGTCTAAGCCATGACACATGTGGACCAAATGCTGTTCTAAAATAAGGAGTCTAAACAAGTTGTCGCCTAACATATCTTAACAGAGGTGGAGAGTCATAGGCATCCCCTGGACTAATAATTGCTCAATTCTCCATATTCTAAGCAAGTACTAGCAAGGATTAAGAAAATCCGAAATAATGTCTTCATTAAATTAAAGAGCCTTTTAAAGGCCTATGCGGATCAGACTCCTTCTGAGTAGAGGCTGCATTGGTAAGAGTTTTTCTGAATTAAATGGGAAGTCATAACTAATTACCAGTCAGAACCACAAATGAGATTTACATTATATTTTAATGGATAAGAGATGCAGTACAGGGAAGCCTCACCATAATATTACTTCATTTCTTCCGCAGTTACAATTAAAAAGGAAAAAGAAAGTTTTCAGGCATAAAAATTAGGGTTGTGTGAGGTAAAAGAAGTGATCATGGAAAGTCTCCTTATTTCAGTCTAAGATCTGGTGAACAAATTTTCTTATTAATGGAAGAGCACAAATAAAGCTTTACAGGCATGTAAGCATCATGAAGCCAGAGAACATGTAATTACCTGAAAAGAAGCAGCCACTGAGCCATTTCAGAGTATTTCCAACAAAATTAAGTAACCATATGAAGAGTGCCGGACTGTAAATCGACAAAGCAGTACTGTTTGTATCAGATCCTGAATAGTCCCCATTTAAAACAAAGCCTTCCGGACTTTGGAAGAACATAATTTCTATTAAAGCTCATTCATTATTCTGGCAAAAATCTACTGATCCTCACCAAAACCTGGCAACTTCAGAATGAGATATCTTTCATAAGCTCTTAAGGTCAAAAAACAAACCAACCACCTCCAAATCACTGCAACAAAAGCTAACCCCAAACAAACAAAACCACAAAACTGATCAGTATTTCAATGCTGTTCACTTCAGTTTAATACCATATGCTAAAAGTTAGAATTTGGGCCAGACAAAATACTTCACATGATGTGAAAAGAAACATGAAGCCTCAACATGAGAAAAGAACACCTGATATACAAAGTATTTACAAGCTGAACGTCAGAAAAAGCAGCAGCAAAAATAACCGTGTTATGTGGGACTACCATCAGCGTGCAATACATAAGAATAATACACAATGCTCTGGCCTCAGCTCCCGTGTGGTGTCAGAGCCCAAACACAACCTTCCCTCAGAGCTTCTCTAATGAGCTAACTAGTAAAAATCATTCCTCAAAAGATTACAAACCAGCTTAGATTCTGTACTAGGAAATTCTGGCAAATCACACTTCTCCAAAATCAGTTAATACTGTTTTTAATAAAATACTTGGTTTGAAGCAGTTCCCCTTGGTGCAAAACAAGAAAGAAGTTACAGTTCAAGCAGCTCCAAAACTCATTCTTCTGGACTACATTAGTAGGACACAACCCTGTCCACTACACAGTGAGATCTAAACAGGTATAGGTTTGCTTAGGAAAAGACTTGAAAAACATATACTTGACCCATAGAATCACAGAGTAATTGAGGTTTGGAAGGGACTTTGGAAGGTCCTTAGTCAAATTTCCTGCTCAAAGTAGGGTCAGCTGTGAGGTCAGAGCTTTACCCAGTCAGGTTTTTAAACTTCCAATGATGGAGACTGACAACTTCTTTGGGCACCCTGCTGCACTGCCTGGCTGCCCTCACTGGGAAAAAGTTATTCCTTATATCCAGAATCTCTTGTTTAAGAAATTTCTAAGATGAACAACACCTAGGATATCCACCAACTAGCAGCTCACTGTTTCACGAAAGATCAGTATCTGAAACCTTTTAATACCTTAGAACAAGGAATAAAATCCAGGCTGTGGAGAGGGAAGTGAGATAGGAAACATACAGGAGGAGGAAAAGCCACTGAACTGGTCAACTGGTAACTATCATAGTATCACAGAATGTTCGGGATTGGAAGGGACCTCAAAAGATCATCCAGTCCAATCCTCCTGCCGGAGCAGGAACACCCAGATGAGGTTACACAGGAAGGTGTCCAGGCGGGGTTTGAATGTCTCCAGAGAAGGAGACTCCACAACCTCCCTGGGCAGCCTGTTCCAGTGCTCTGGCACCCTCACTGAGAAGAAGTTTCTTCTCAAATTTAAGTGGAACCTCTTGTGTTCCAGCTTGAGCCCATTGCCCCTTGTCCTATAATTGGTTGTCACCGAGAAGAGCCTGGCTCCATCCTCATGACACTNAACCGGACACAATATTCCAGATGCAACTATCCTAACATGTTACATAGATGTAACCATATTTCCACAGATACTGCGGATATGTCAAGGCATAGACACTGAGAAGTAGTATAAAGGACAGACAGCAATAATTTAAAAAAAAAAAAAAAAATGCATACAAGGCAACACTGTTGATCAAGAGACTCCAATCTCAGCCATACAGTTACTTCCCCTGCAAATTACTTGCAGAAATCATGTTCTGTCATCTGTCTTCCAGATATCCTCAATCCACCTGCCTATCTCCCAATCTCGCTCAAGGCAGTGGAACTGTTCACATGTTATTTCAGAAAGACCAGCATCTTATTTGTTTTACTGAATGTTAATGACTTCTTAAATAGTGACTACTCACCAAGTTCTACTTCAATTGTGTTGTTATTTGGATAAATAAACTCCGGTTTCAACTGCGGTGGTCGTTCTAACAGAAACAAAGAGAAAATCTTCAGGCAAGAAGAGTTCCACAACTTACTTCATTAAACAGTTTTACAATGGCTTTGTTTTATTGTTTGGTACTATTGTAGCATCATACTTACTACCAGTTTCAAATTTACAACAGAAAATATCTCACGAGATTTGTTGTACTCTATCCAAATTATTCTATTTTAGCTTCCAAGTTAACAAAAGACTTTAGTTCTTACTAATAATACTTCCAAAAAAATCTTGAATTTACTGGCGGTTGATATAAAAGCAATAAAAAAACAAAACCAAAACCAAAAAAATGTTATTAACTTTGTCAGAGAGATGGATAAAGAGAAATACCTCCTAGTATTTAAGTAAAAGAGTAAACAAGCACACATTTAAACTGGGCTGAAACTGCACCATTCTGCACAATACATAGACCCACTGCTAACAACCCACTGTTCACTTATCTAAAGTCAGAATTTCAATCTAATCTAAAAAGATGGACACTCTACCTCCAGCCAGCTTTTCTGAAAGGACTGCTATCACGGTACTGGTCAGGTCACCAGCAACACTGCCTATGAAGATGCAATCACAACGATCACAGCAATAAGTGACAGCACTAGGAGAGTGTGACAGTCAGTTCTGCATCCTGTTAGATGCAGAAAAGCACAACCCAGTGCCAACAGTAAGCCATTCTTTTCCAGAGGAAGATTTGTTAACTTTATAGTACTTATACAGCTTGTCCCATCTCCTTTCCCATCAACTGAGGTTCTAGTGAACTTTGTAAGCGAGTTCACCAAGAGAGCCACAAGCAGGTGGTTTGCTATGATGATCTCAGCAAAAGTGCCTTTTTAAAAAATTTATTTGATGGTGCAGTATCTGTTTTAGCAAAAAACACCACCCCACCCCCCTGCCAGTAACCACTGCTTCCTTCTAATTTTCATTCCTAACCCTGCATTTCTCATTTCCTCATGACAATTCTTCAGAAGCAATGCTCAAAGGTAGCACCATGCACTGTAGTATTTTAATTTTAGCATTTGGGGAAAAGAATATTTTTATATTTGTAACTCTAATTTCACTGAGCTGAAAAGTAACATGCCAAACAGCTTACGCCTGTGTGCAAATATTTACAGCAGAGCCAAAAAGAGAAGCGAATAACCTAATGCTCTCACCTTTAACCTCTAGACTTATGGTTCGTGAAACATTGTATTGTTTTCCCATATACGTATATACCATGCGGCATGTGTAGTTTCCTCTGTCTTGTACAGTTGGGTTGTAAATCAAGACAGCATTATCAACCTCTGACAAAATAAGTCGCTTGTCTTCAAGAAATCCAGGTTTACACTCCTAAACAAATCAAAAATACTTGTGATTTAAGGGAGCTAATAATCTGATAATTTAAGAAGTTACTGAATTCTACTGATTATTAAAATACCCGCCAACTACTGATTTTTTTGAAAACCACAATGTGGGTTCTTATCCAAGCATCACAACACTGTAACATGAAGCCTGATGACATCTTGCTGACTTTGCACTTTTAAAAAAAATCACTGCAGCCACTCCTTTAAGTTTCCAAATGCCGTGCCTTAGTTCATTGCCTTCATTTAACAGCTTGACAGTTTTCTGTCTCAGGTGCAATAAAAATTATTACACATGTAGCAGAGAGTTTACGAGAATATGTGCCTGCATTTCTGTTTCACCGAGATGAACAAGAGCTGCAGTAGCAGTGCCTCGTGCTGTTTTATACATTACCGTTTCTGTGGCAATGCGAATACAGTGAACAACTTCCCGCTCTTCGCTGACCTATAAGCAGTTTAGAACCTCTTCATCTCAAAGGAAGATGTATAAGTGCAGCACCAAGGTTATTTTACATGTACAGGCCCATGTAGCTACTTTAATACCACCATCAGAATTAAGAGTTGAACTACTGTAGAATTTTACCTTACCACAGATGAAATACATGTTTCTAAGCTTTCATAGTCTACAGAGTGTTTTGGCAGAATCAGAGCAAGACACATAAGAATAACACACCATGATCAACAGATAGGACAAGCCTAATATTCTGTGAAAACTAAATAATTATGCAGATTCTTGTATTTAAGGAAACAAAAGTTTTTAAACTGATTATCTACATAAAATAATCAAAGGATAAACTAGATTTTCATAAATCAAAAGATGGGGTTTTGACTCCAGAAAAACTTCCAACCAATACATGGACAATTGTTTTTTTAAAATCTGCCTCCCATGTCTCCTTACACCTTCCCAATAGTGTAGCAAGACAGATGCCTTATTCAAACTGTAGAGAAAATAAACCTTCCCTTTCAAAAGCTGCTTTTCACAGTTACTTCATAACACATTTTAAATAGAATATTTCCTATACATAATACCTTATACCAGTGTATTTCGGGCTGATTATTTTCTTCATCTTTAAAATGTTCTAGGTCAGGGCATATAATCTTTCCAGTATTTGTGGTCATCACTTTTTGTTCAAACTTCATTTTTCCATTAAAACACAAACCGTTATCATTCTTAAAAACTGTTAAATTTATAGTTTTTGTGTTGGATTGGTTAAGGTTCCTGTGAAGAGAAGAGCAGGCAAATCAGGTCATTAACAATAGGGTTCCTTGTTTCCTGCAAGTCGGGGAGTCTACGGAGATGGACTTCAGCATCTCCACCAGTCTTGCCTCTAACACCCCTGCTACAGCCCCCGTAGTTCTTAACCATCCCTCTCAGCTTCTCAACCCATGTTCAAGACCGAGAGACGGGAATAAGTTCTGATTTTGTGTTGTGAGCAGAAGTGCGGTCTGCTCTGGAAGCACTAGAGGAGAAGTCGGGACTTGTCAGAGCTGATGCTCTATGGAGTCCACAGCATCAACCCAGCCTTGCCATTGTCAGTGCTACATTTGCCAACACACAGTAGTGCAGGGTAACCCAAAACATCTGCACTGGAACACCCTCCGTGCCAAATGAACAGGAGAAGACAGGTTCATCTCAGCAGTCCTTGGAGGGACATACCAAGAAAAACAGGCTGTAACTCGTAGCAGAAGAGAGACAGAGCTTCTGAATAACATGTACGCCTGTGTGCAATACCACAAGAGCCTATGATACAGCAGCTCTGCAGAAGAGAGATGGCACTAGCAACCAGAAGCCTAAGCCAGAAGTAAAGGAATACCCTCTATTTGCTCAACTCTTAATTTTTCAATGCTATGCTAACGGAGAAGTTTCCAGAAGACTGAACTGCATGGTTTGACAGTCCTGGGTTCAACTTCTATATACTGCACCTTGACAAGCTGTGTAATTAAGGTTTAAGTGACTGATGTACAAAATGTAGCCTACAGTTAACATAACTGAACTTTAGCAAGTTTTTTGTCCTGCTGACATTAGGCAAGCCAGGGATGTGAGGTGCCCATGGGAACACATCTCATAGCTGGAGTAAGTAGAAACAGAGCAGGAAAGACTAAATCAAAATTCTGTTTATTATGTAACTGGGTAGCGCTGAAGGAATTACATTTCTTCTGACTTCCAATTATAGCTTCATTATCAACTATGGAGAAGGAAGGTCCAAAGGCCTGAGACCTCTGCCTACACTGCAAGTTTTTGCTCATCACTGTTACTACATTCACAACCCAATCCCCTTCAGCATAACCAGTGTACCGTGTGCACACCAGTAAACATAATTACATGCTACTAAAACAAATTGTGGGTTACCCAAAAAGACTGCATTGGCTCTTCTCAGTGTGCTTTGGCAAGACCACAAGGAAAAGAAAAACTTCTATGCTCATTCTCAAAATAAACCTCCTGCTCTGCAATTTCTGCCATTACAAATAAGATTTGACCACCTGAATTGATAAAGTCCAGTGCACTAATCTGACCTTTCGATACAGCAAGAGCTTTAAAGAACCAAAGAGGTGAAAAGAATCTATTTATTTTTTTCTACTTCTCCGTGCACTGAGATCTTTTGAGCAGTACCAGGGACTTGTTACTTGTCACTGTCTCTAAAGCTGTTTAGCACATTGTTTACTCTTCACAAGCATTCTCTTTTTTGATCAGTAACATTTGGTAATGTTTTAAAATAAGACATAAGAATGTTTTTATGACTTTTGATTTATAAATTGCTAAAAGGATTCCCAAAAAGTTGCTAAGCTCTCTGGAAAGTCTGTATGTGGTGATACTGCAGAACTCGTAGAGTTTGCTCCTCTTAGATCCTTCTTCCATTTAACCACATCCAATGAAGAAACCAAAGTGTTCCTCTGATCTGTCAGTATCAAACAGCAATTAGAACACAGGAAAAGCTGAAGCAACTAAGACTTTTCCCTGTGACCTTACACTTCATCCAAAACAAACAAACAACCCCCACAGACCATTGTTAATATTATCATGCTTTAACATAAATAGTCTTCTGAATGAACCACTTTCGTAATGCTACATGTGGAAGAAAAAGTTTTAAAAGGCAGCAGACAGAAACAAAGAGCATAGTCAAACCAGTGCTTTTAACTGATCTAAACTCTCTACCTAAACCAAAAAATTCTGTACACTCAGGTTCTAAGAATATATTATCACACTTGTAAGCATCAGCAACTCAGTTGTTTCCCTCCTCCCTTCCTTACCTCACATTACACTCATAAAGTCCAGAATCTTCCAGCGTTGCAGGGATAAACCAAAGCAAACCCTCTCGCTGATGGATCCTGGCATCTCTCTCCGTGGTTACTGGTGTAGCACTACCATTTTTATACCACGTCAGATTGTAATCAGATGGAAGCACTGGCAATGTAATTATTGGGCAAGTAATAGCAGTAGGCTCTCCAACAAGCACAAAGTAATTACAAATAACACATTCTTCTATTAAAAAAATAAAAGAGAAAAAAGTTAAGGCTTTTAATCTGTATACTTTTATTGTTGTAGAAGTATTAACATCCATTCCAAGTTACAAAGAATTAGAAAATAAACTGTCTCTAAGAATTTACCATTAGAATATTGCAAGGCTACAATTTTTTGTTTGTTTAGCACCTTCTGATTAAGGATCTAAACCACACATTTTACAGAACTTAAGCCACAACTTCCCTCAATGAAGGTAGTCAGCAACAAGCACATGTGAGTCCAGTAGGATATAAGAAGATACAGGGGTTCACCAGGCAACAGAAGCTGGAAGGCATTCAACAGCTAACTTTAAGTCAAGGAAGCCAATCTCTTTGGACTTTCTTCAGAGGAATCAGGGAGAGGTTAATCAAAGCCTCAGTACTCTAAATTTATGTGCCTAGATTTAAAAATATTTATGTCAGTTTGTCCATTTCATCCCCAGTGTTAACTTCAATCCAAAAAGAAGCATTCAGCATATCTTCAATAAGCTGAAGCAAAAACAACCCCCAAATCCACTATTTGCTCTCAGTAACTCTTTTCTACTAAATACATACAATTCACCCCCTTCAGGTATTTCTTTTTCTGTTTTTCAAGTAGTAATTTCAACAATGTATTTAACTTACCAGTACTGAACAGAGGTATCAATGGAATGAGATGACCAATGAGCAAAAATACAGATGTCATCTTTTGCCGCAAAGAATTTTTTTCCATCAGTGTGGTAAGAGTGTTCAAGTCGCACTATCCTCCGTCCTCTGTATTACTCCTTAAAAAAAAAAAAAAAACAAAAAAAAAACCCCACACATCAGGAGAAGCATTAGTCATCTTGGGGAGGGAAAAAATGGGTTTGGTAATTTAGCCCCAGCCATCGAAGACTTCAACTACGGCAACTATTGGCCTTCACAGAAGGCTGCTCAGTTTTCAGCTTTCAACTGGAATTTTTCCAAATTTCTACTGAAATGACTTTTGCATAATGTGCAACTTTCTTCTGCCAGCCTAGTTAAGCCAAAAAAAGAAAAAAAAAGGCAAACCCTCGAGCACAGACAAGTTATGCTAGCATACAGAGCATACAGTGATTTAATCTATACCGTACAATTTAGATATAAAGCTTGATTAAGCTATTCTCCTTTCCACATGTTTAGAAGAGACACGGTTGCAGAGATGGATGAGGTTTTGTTCTTTGAACTGCGCTTGTACAGTTGAGGCAGCACAGCTTTTAAGAACAGATGAGCTTGCAGTTCTTTGCAGGAGGACAAGCACACTGTAACTCCAGAGTAATCCAGCAGGCACTTAAATTTGCTACTGAAGTCAAACGTGTGTGGAAACCGCAGCTAATATGAATTGCTGTGGTCAGACACAAAACAAAGTGTTCAAGAATTGTAGTTTCACTTCACGCTTCAGGTCTTCTCTGCAGCTTTCTCCAACAAAGACGTGACTGAACAGACACCCGCTGTCCTCACGGCCCACAAGGGGCTTCCACAAAACCTCTGAATCTTAACCAAGTCCTGCTGCCCTCTCAGATGTGGCTGCTCTGTCTCAGCAAGATGTCATCAGAGCCCTTCCCAAGCCATCTACTGTCAGACAGCTGGTAAACACTTAACCACTGTCCCTTCTGACGGCTTGTAGGTTAAGGCCTGCATTTAGCTGTTTTGTCTTTGTTCAGTTCCTGACTACTCTGCATGCTGCTCCCTCTCGCTCTAAAGCAGTCTGGTTTCCCATGTAGCACTCCATTGCAAAACATTCACTGCACAGGTCCTAGTTAATATTTGCCTTCTACCTAGCTAGAAATAGCTGGAAGAGGTGGTATTCTCTGAAAAACACGCATGGCCTTGACTTTTATAACCAGTGTAGTTCACTTCAGTGACAAATAAGCAACATCAGCTCCTTCTTTTGAAACACTTCATACACGGAAGTGTTGGGGTAGTAGAGAGGGACAGACAGAGCAGAGTTCAACATTAATATAAATGTAACAGCCTCCAAATATTTACATCACTTGGGCAGTTTATCTGGCAAAGCACTCATACCATAGTCTTTATTTAGTTGCCTTGTACGTGGTTTTCCTGTAACTTGCCAATGAGATGATCATCATGCTTGAAGTTTCAGTTTACCTGTAAGGAATGGAGAAAGGGAGTAGAGAAAGAGAAAAAAGGATTTTACAAAACACATCATTTGGACAGCAGCATACACATACAAAACCAGATTTTCTACAGACATCTTAAACATAAATGCAAGAGCATACCTCTGCCTACACTAGAGAGACTGCTTAAAACAAAAGAGCAACAACAAAACTTGCAGTAAAGAATTACCAGAATTCTAACAAAGAACTTTGGAAAATGAAATTTCTGTCAAACACAAGATACTGTTACACATGTGTCAGCAAGCAACAAAACCCAACCTAAGAAGCCACTTTGTAAGACAGATTTAACCACTAAAAGGAAACAAAGAATACTTAAATTCAGGCCAAGATAGGAATAACTAAGCAATTCAACAGGTTAAGCTTTACATTTTGCACCCATTACTGGTGTCCAGTACCAAGGGTGGATGTCTTCCTAATATTGTAGGCTAAAGCTAAATATTTTTAAAGTTCTGTTCTTTCAGAACGTACACACACCCTACCACATCCCTTCAAATATTGCAGAGGTAAAGCTTAAAATCTCCAGTTGGAAGGAAAGAAGCCTCTAGCTTTTTTCAGCTGCAATACCTGACAGTATACAGAGCATTTCTGTTCTCGTCAGTACAGCATCAAGTGACCACACAAGGTTTTTACATTCTTTCTAAGCAGAATATACAGAGAAATATTATCCAAAGTCTATAAGTGTGAAACAGCTAACTTGGTTGAAAAAGCAGACATTTGCTCCTGTACTTAACAACTTTAGTCTTGTAGTGGCTTCTATCCTAGTCTCGGCAATATGAAATCCCCCCGTGACACAACCACAGAAACTCAAAATCTCACTCATGTAGAAAGAATGGCAATTTCACTGATGACACTGCCTACATACTTAGTTCAGAAAAATGTTTCAGCTTTTAAGAAATANAAGAAAAAAAAAAAAGAAAAAACAGCAACAAACAAACAAACAAAACCCCACACCAACAACCAATTTGTGGTTCGAGCTACTAAAAAAGCTTTGATTTCCAAGATACTTGCCTAATATTTATCTTCCCATATTTAAGCTATAACTTACTACTTCTCCTTCAAAATTCTAAAATTACTATCTTGAAAACAGAAATAGAAAATGTGGACCTAATTTATGATATTGACATTTTGATCTTTGCAGGATGTCTGTCTTCGCAGAACATGCCCTTTGACTTACCTCAGACCCACTGCCAGCTTTAAATGCTGTAAGAACAGGTTTTAAAGACATATTGGGTCCCTAGGTCCACATGCAGTGTAATTAGTAAACCTGTCCTTCAGGAAGCTGGGCAAAACACATAACTGTATCTTTGTTTTCCAAATTTGCTGTCTCTGATTTTTAAAATATTTTACTTGAAAATAGTTTATAAATACACAGACATGACGGATCCCTTCAAAGGCCAACACAATGAAAAAACTGCTCAAGACAGTAGCATAGAAAGCATCTAATCCCCTCAACTGTACCTCAGCACATCACTGTTAATTTATTTAAGTGGCTTTCAATATTGATCACTGTCTGCAGGCGCTCATTACACCAAAAGTGACCAGCAGATCTTTAGCCTTTAAGCCACAGAGAACAACACAGAAATTGTGATTCAGGGCAACTCGTTATCATCTCTGCAAACAACATAATAGATAGACGTGTAAAGTGCCCCAACTTAGGGGCATATCTGTATGAAAGAACTGCATCAATTTAAGTAAAACTTTAATACAGTTTAATTGAAATGGGAGGCAAGGGTGAAGAACCAAACCCACATATGGCTACTTGCTCCAAAATACAACCACCAAGATGAGATTCAACCCACCACAACAATTCACGAAGCTCACACCTTGTTCCTTGCTGTGCCTACTCCTATCAATAGGCTTCTTTAAACTGCCTACCAGGCTTAAACCACGATAGCAAAGCAAGAGAATATTTCTAACAGACTGAGCCTTGTTTCCAGCTTACCACTTTCCTGAGGTCCAAACCTCCCTGTCTAATGTGCTCAATATATCAACAAAACGCAGCTGATCGTTTTACAGGGGCATGCATGAACACTGACTCACACAAAATGATGCACAAGCACCTTCTAGAAGCGGAACTCATTATCCACAGTGGTATTCTGACATTGAAATGATAACCACAAACTTTAGTTTTTAAATGCCTCCTTTCCAGACAATCCTGCAAGATCCAGCACTACAGAAAACTCATACCTGTAAGGAAAACCTGTTATCCAAGACATTCTGTTGAAGCTATATCAAAATAGAAGTCACAGAAATAAAAGAGTAATACCCATGGAGAGAACTGCAACGGTTAAATCCTTATAAGCTCAATTCCAGTTCAACTTTGAGACAAAGTATTAGCTGCTCTAAATCTAGAATCTGAAGAAAATGCTTGTTACAGGTACTGCATCATCTTTTGCCAAAGCACAGGAGGCAAGGAAAAAATAAAAGTATATCTGTAGCTCTTCATAACTTGTCACTGGTTGATTCCAGCAAGGTGAAGAGTTACCTATACAGCCACTCCCACCTCACATCAAACTGGAGGCAAAGAGAGCATCCGAACAACCTTGAAAGGAGTGGTCTTATCAGTATTCAGATCAATTGAAAACAGTACCTCCTTTCAGCATCAAGCAGAGGGAGTTCATTTTGCAGTCAGCTCTTGGAGGATTTTTCTATGTCATTTCAACTCCTGATGCCTGTCAATATAAAGTAATGCAGACTTTAATGGGGAATATTTCTTATTTAAGTCCAAAGTAAGTTACCATTTTTCTACTATTATTTCAAAGTACAGTTAAGAGGCATTTAAAAGGACCAGAAGGACTCATGAGGATAAAACTATACGTATCAAAAATACAGCGATGCAAAGCATTAAAAAATTAATGTATTACTCGGGGCAGGGGGAGAAATCAGTAACATTGTTTCATTAAGAAAAGTAACAGGTATTTCTCATTTAAGGATGAATTTAAAATATCTGAATTAAGGATTCTGTGTTATAAAACAATTTTTGTGCAAGAGTTTCATGTCTATTCCTCAGCTTTCCCA
Organism: Pampusana beccarii; assembly: GCA_013399365.1. NCBI lineage: Eukaryota > Metazoa > Chordata > Aves > Columbiformes > Columbidae > Pampusana > Pampusana beccarii. Next base: position 553,719 of record VWYH01005378.1, on the reverse strand, counting down.
GCAATCCAATTTTGCAATCTATCTGAAAGGCAAGCATGTTCATTTAGCAACTCCAAACTGTTTTCTGAGAATCTAAGCGCATGCGAGTGGTCCAAGACAAACAAGCATCCAGCTGCTGAATTTACAAGGAAGAAAAACAAAACACATCCAGCATTTTGCTCGAGTCCCTGATGAAAACTCTCCAAACTTAAGAGCTGCTGCTGGAAACAAACCTGAACCTGGTTCGGCTCAGTAGTTTTCCACGCGTAGCCGACTCCTACCAAGCTGTGGCTCCACAGGCTGCTGCCAACCGTTCGGGTTGTGACCAGCTGAGTCCTGGACTGTCAGAGCAGCTCCTCACTAAGTTTGATACTGATATTTCTGCAGGCACCTCTTTCACCCAAAACCTTGCTCTTGTCATCATACAAACAGTTAAAAAGGATCCCCGGGTTGATCACAGTTATGCAGTAAATACTTTCTGCAGTGTTTTCCTGAGTCAAGAAGATTTATGCCAAGCTCTATCCTGCTTCCTGTTACAAGTAGTGTGAAAATGTGACAGCGTTCAGGACTCCGAGAGTTTTCATTTCTATACCGTATTTCCCACCTGGGTTTGTATAACACCATAGAGAAAAAGGAAGCAGACACAATTGCAAAATTAAAAACCGATTCCAAGGAAGCCATTTGATGCCCTAAGAGCAGGAAAAGCCGCAGCCGCACGAAGAGGCAGCAGGACTGCTCAAACGCAGCGCGCGTCAAAACAGCCTCAAAACACAGCTAACATTAACAGAAACCAAGTTTGGGGGGCTGTTTTTTTTCTTTTGGAAACTATCAGCACTGCAGTCTGCCTGCCCAGGAGCTGACCCCAGCCCTGCCGCGACCCGCGGACACCCCGACCGGCCAGGGGACGCCGGTCCGTGGTGCCTCCCCCGCCACTGTCCGCTCCGCTCCCCACGCCGCCAAACGCGGGCAAACGGGTCACGGAGCGGCGGGGGATGAAAAGCCCAGCCGCCCCCGGACACCCCGCTGCTGCCGCCGCTGCCCTCCCCGCCACGCCGGCGGCGCTGGAAGCCAAGCCGAGCCGAGCCGAGCCCCGGGAGAGAGCGGGGCGGCTGCCTGCGCTGCCCCGCCGCCCGTCCTCACCTCCGCCCGCTCTCCATGCCCCGCCGGCCGCCCCGGCCCGTGCCACATAGCGGGCGGGCCCCGCCTCGCCCGGGGAACCGCGTCCGCAGCCACCGCCTCTCCCCTCCCAGCGCCCGCCCTGCCCCGCCGCCTGCACTGCCCGGGGGCCGGCCCGGTGCGGCTCGGCCGGCTGTGGCTCGGCCGGCTGTTTCGGGGTAGGAGGAGTGGCTGTAGGGAACCTGGGGAACCGGCCAGCGCTCACTGACCCCCGAGAGTGCGTGTGCAGCCTGCGCAGCCGAGCTGGCCCTCATGGTGGCCTCCTTTGGGGCATCTCCCCGAAGTTTGAGCCAACCCTTCTTTCGCTGTCATCCACCCACTCGCTTTAGCCACCACGCCTCGGTTTAGTTCCCCTTCAGGCTGCTATCCCGGGGCGGCGAGTTGTATTTGAAAGACATTGAGGCGCTGGAGCGAGTTCAGAGAAGGGCAATGAAGCTGGTGAGGGGTCTGGAGCACAAGTCTGATGAGGAGCGGCTGAGGGAGCTGGGGCTGTTCAGCCTGGAGAAAAGGAGGATGAGGGGAGACCTGATCGCTCCCTACAACTGCCTGACAGGAGGTTGTAGCATGGAGGGGGTTGGTCTCTTCCAAGTAACAAGAGATAGGACAAGAGGAAATGGTCTGAAGTTGTGCCAGCGGATGTTCAAATTTGATATGGGGAAAATTTCTTCACAGAAAGGGCTAGCAGGCATTGGAACAGGCTGCTTAGTGAAGTGGTTGACTCACCATCCCTGGAGGTGTTTAAAAGACATGTAGATTCAGTGCTTAAGGACATGGTTTAGAGGTGGCCTTAACAGTGCTAGACTCCATGATCTTAAAGGTCTTTTCTAACCAAAAACGATTCTACTACTTCAGTGCTGTGTGGACAGCAGATTTCCGCTAGGCTGTCCTCAGGGCTCATGGCAAGCCCTGACCAGGCTGGTCTTGGAAAGCACAAGAGCCCTGTGGCCAGCTCAGTGTGCCAGCATTGCCATGGTGAGGAATAAAGCCCATTTGGCAGGTTGGTGGGAGTGGAGACATTTCAAGTCTTCAAATAACCAGACCCTGTCCATGCACTGTGGTGCATCCAGGACATGCTGGACATAACTGCACATGGCCTGGGGACCTGTGTAGCAGAGGTGAAACCAGTCCTTGGCGAGTCCACCACCCCACTTGTGAAATTAGTATAGGGACCCTCACTTCTGCCTGGGATTTTCCAGGACAGACATGTGAGTGCCCAGCGCCACCGTTCCCGTATTCCATCACCTGGAGTTGCTCAACCTCTCTATTTGGAGCAGAGTTTTGTTTGCTTTCCATCATGTGTTTACCTTTGATCTGGTTTGGTCAGCTGTCCCTTCTGCTGTGCCAGGGTATCACTTTTTCAGTTCAAACTATAGTTTATTCCTTCAGAGTTTGGTTAGTATCTCTATATAGTTCTCATTCTTTAGTTTAATAGTGAAATTAAACGTATTTAAACATTAAAATGCATTTTTTTTCCAGACGGGGAGAAGTTTCTCTGCCCATAGTTTTCAATTCAGTGTCTTCTCCCCCTTGAGTTTGCCTTCACCTCCTTCATTTTGGTTCCCATAAGCTTACTTTTAGTCACTCCTCAGAGATATGACTGTGGGGTACTCAGAGTGATTGCTTATCCCCACCTCTGTTTAAATTCAAGATCCGCATGAATTAACTTTATTTGTGTTCCAGTTGAAGTAAATATCCATGTACATATGAATTATACAAATGTAATGTAAGAAGGAGCTTTGCCTTGGGGGTTGAACAATTCCCGAACCAATGCGAAGGGACTATCAACTTGTTAAGGGTTCGGAAAAATGAGGGAAGACATGTTGAAACTTATTGAACAGCAGAGATCCTCTGTCCTTAACTCACAGAACAACTACTGCTTCCCAAGTAGGAAGTTTGGGCTTTTTGGGGTAGAAGGGCTAGTTTTCTTCCCTTTTGGTTTCATTAACACTAATTAGAAGAAAGGAGGGATTCTCATACTGGGCTTCTTCCATGTTGACAATGTCAGGATGGAGAGCTGGACTGGGCCATGGAGCTCTCAGAGAGGAAAGCTGTGGTATATTTACCAGCTTATCCAATGCTATAGAGGGGGAGAAGCCTATTTATGAGCTGGATGGGTACATTTCTATTCCTGTTGCTGTGTGTGCTTCTAAGCCTTTGCAGGCTCTCACATCTATTTTAGCTGTGCTAGATGCTTTTATCTGCTTTTGCCTCACTGTTTTTGAGTCAAGGGTGGCGTTAAGGTGACTGGCTAAGTTGGGGGAACTTCATTTGCTGTAGCAATCTTAAGAACAAAGATATCAGAGTGCTCTAAGTGTTTATCTGCCCAATGCTTTGTTGCACAATACCCAAAGGATAACAGCAATGCTTCCAATTAAGCTGCACAAAATTTGAAAACTGATGATATAAGGAGTTCAGAGAAAGAGAAGTGTGACCAGGAAGCTCTCCACCATGTAGCAAGAGAATAGGGAGCATGCCAGAAACCCAGCAGTTCCATGGAAGAGTAACACTTACATATTGGACATATATAAACCTTGGTAGTTGTTGAAGATAAGCTGGTCATTCGTAGAATCTGGCACACATCACTATTTCCACAATTCTGATATCCCGTATCTGTCACGACCACGCTTTCAAAGTAAAAACCCAAAGTGCTCTCTGGCATTCATTTTAGAGAAACTAATCACTCCAAACCAAAAGTACACTTCCAACAGAACGCACGCAAGTGTCAGCACTGCCAGATTGTGATTCAGGAGCAAAGTATGCACTTTTCTCAGAGCAGAGGATGTTTCCTAGAGTTTCCTAAGACTGTTGTGAATGAATTGACCGTGAAACATCTAGTAAGACTCCAGTTAGAGGGGAGTAATTTTGCAAAGTTTGGTTCTTGTTCCACTGAAGAGCTGTTTTCCCAAGTGAGATTTGCAACCCAACCTGTTACCTCAGTCACACAGTCAACTGTGTGAGTGTACCTAGCCACTGAGTTCACACGTAATTGGGAAAAACATGTCATTGCTTCCGACTGAAGGGCTCTGGGGCATGTTTCAGGGCTCAGACCTCTGGGCCGATGCCAGGCTGCTGCTAGCGAGACTGCATTGTTCAGAAATCAGTCAGCACCAAGGAGTCAGACGGAGGTTTGTGTCCCTCAGTAGCCTGGAGTAAGTGGCCAGGGTGAACTTCAGAGCAATATGGTAAGTTGTTTTAGTTGGCCCTGAAAGGTACCAGCGGCTCTTGCAACGTCTATCACTGGTGTTGGAAGTGGTGACTATATCACACTAGTTCATTCAAAGGCAGTCTGGTAATTCCACTGAAGCTCTCCACAGGGCTCGTTGGACTTGTAGTTTAATATAGATTAATGCAGAAACACAAATTTATGCCAGAGAGCCTATTTATACTGAGTTAAGTCTTGCTACAGCTTGCTGCAGCACCAGAAGCTGTAGATCTTTGAAAACACAAGCCAGTTCTGGGTCTCCTACCGCCTGAACACACCTGTTTTAGCACAACAAGAGAGCTTGTGCCCACCAAGATCTTCATTCCAAAAAGCCTTAAATCTAGGGGTGGTTGATTTTCTGGTCAGCCAAGTCCAAAGTCCAAACCAAAAATTAGTAGCTATATATCCTACTAGATCCTTTCTTTTAATGCAACTGAAACACAAAGCCACAGAACATCACATTGCACTCATAATAGTGGTTTTAGTGGTACTCCTTCAAAAGCATATCAGACCTATTTTGTACACATGGCAGTAACCTGAAACATGCTTTCATGTATTCAGGCTCATTCAGTCACATTGTCCGGCATTTCCACACGAGAGAGAGTTCATATTTTTCAGGTATATCCATCTGCATTTAAGCAAATTTATGCTGGATAGAACAACTGATCTCAAATTGATACTTCAAGTAAGTAAAAAACCTGAACATATCAGTTATCTCAAAATACAGCTTTCATAATTGGAATCTCATTTAAAATAAAAATAGCTACCCAATTTTTCTTTTTAAAAATGCTAGAAGACCTTTCACTAGTTCTACATGTTTCCATGTGCAACTGCTGCTTAAGTGGAAGAGGTCTCTGCAGTTATGTGACTGCCACTGCAGCACTTAACCAGGAATTCATTCTGAGAGCACCTTCCCCCTCCTGTCCATCCGGAATCACTGTGGATTTCTTTACAGGATGCTTCTCTTCTATCATTTCTGTGACTCTTTTCCACGCCTCCTGAGAGAATTGCTGACAGTTGTTGGGGGTTTCTCCTTTTTGCCTTCAGCACGCAGCAGCTCTATAGCCTTGTTCATTTCCAATGTGACTAAGCAGGTCACAAACCCTGCCTTTTTTTTTGCTTTACCACATTACTTTTTAAGTAAATCAGCCATGCTTCTATAACTGACATTCCTGAATAGTTCTGGTTTGAACTGAAGCAGTTTTCAAGGCAGATCCCGGAATGGCTTCAAGGCTATTGTTGGTCTCCTTAGGACTTCCTTGAGGTGGAGACAGCAAGTTGGCACTAACAATACTCATCAGAGCCAAAGCAAGTGACAGCTTCCCAGCCAGTAGGAGAGTCATTGAAATGAAAATCAAGTTTCACAACTTGATATCTCTGCCTGACACACAGTCACCTCAAGATCTTATCCTGTTTTGTGGGTTAGAGCTCTTGGAGTCAGCAGAAGTGCAACTGAAATGGCTGTAATTAGTTTGCAGTGAGATCTGTGAGAGGGATGCAGCACTTTATCGCTTATATGTAGCTAGCATGAATTTAACATGTCCTCGTCTGTAATGACTACGATCTATCTGCTCTCACGGAGCAGCTCTCTAACTTCTGATTTTGCAATTTGCTATGTATAATGTGCTCTCAGAAATTATTCTTGAATGTGTTACAATAAAGGTCGACATGCTGAAAAGGAACCTGGAACTGCGAGCAAAAGAATCCTAGGTTTAGCCATCTCACCCAGCCAGAAAGGGACAGCACACAATAAAATTGGGACAAACTACAATGGCTGCATGTTCAGTGCCTTGCTAGAACACCACTAAAATTACATGACCAAAAGCAACAAGTAAGCTGAAGTAACGAAGTGGTCTGAGGAAACCAATACAAGAATATGCTTCTTTAAATTGCTAGGAGAGAACAAAAAGGATGCACACAATTACAGCAGAACCTTAAATATGGTGTCTGAAAAAGAAAGGAAGAATCTGCAGTAACTTGCAGTGGACTAAGCTTAAGCTTGGGATCTCATCCTAGATCAGAAAGAAGGATTAGTTGCCTTAGAAGCATGTAGATATGGCTGTACTGCTGCTTTCTCCTACCACCTGTAAAACCTGTGGCCTCAGGACAGCGTGGGACACAGGAAACAAAATATTGAGCTACTTTTGCCTGAGCTGTGACATTTCTTGCAGCAAAAAAAGCAAGAAAATCAAAGTAGCAGACATGTGGAAGATGACGCTCACGATAATTCATTGTCTGCAACAATTGATTTCCTGTGTCTGGAGCATGAACCATTTGCCTTTAGAAAATAATTTACTATCTTTCATAGATCTGAGCTCTAACTGGCTAGACATGAATCACCGTGTTAAGTGCTACCTCAAATGCCTCCAGAGACTAGGCAGAATACTGTGATTAACATTTTGCCAAGCAGTCGATTTTCTGTCTGCTGTACGCATGTCCAGGGGTCCTGTGCTGGCATAGTCACTGAGTTCTTTCAAAAGCTTTGATTTTCCAATTTTCTCATCTTGTTTTTGCTAAAGTGCCGCAACAAATAAGCAGTACTTCCATTGTTAGTAGTTTTTAATTGATTAATCATCAGAAACTTCATGCACAAACTGAATAGGGATCCAAAGCTAACCTAATTGCAAGGAAGTCTTAGGAAAAGCCCAAGTAATCCTGGGTGATGAACACAGCTGGAATTACATGCTCCCTCACTCACAAATTTTATACTCTCTGACTGCTTGAGGAAAATGGCTCGTAAGTTATGCTTATTACTACATTTTTATTTCTCTGTTATTAACACTGTTCTTTAGTACTTTTTGTAAAGTCCAAAATGCAGTTCTTGACAGAGATTTTTCTTTGCAACCGCAGTGTACCCACCCTACAATAAACACAGGCTGCAAAAAGGGGAGCCAAAGGCAAAGAGGAAGGACCATAGGAAGACTCAGTTTAGAAACAAGTAGAAACTGGATTTCAATCATCTAATTAGCAGTGCTTGTGGAGTGAAATGAACACAAGCACTTTCAATAGGAGACTGCTATGACTGTGTTGTGCCATTGCTTCTGCTCAGTACCAGCATACTAGCTCTAATTAAGATTGATCTACCTTAAAAATGGGCAGATTTAAAGCCTGCGAGGCAGTTTCATTGCCATTCCCACCCAAAACCAGAAGCTTACTGGTGACAGAGCCCTCTCTGTGGTATCTCTGTCATTCATTTTAGCACATTTGTTGGGACACACCTATTTTCTCAGTAGGCTTTTAGTCATCAGCAGCATTCATAACACACAACACTACCCAGATGTTTTTGTTTCTTTCCTTTTCCTTCCACATGTCCTTCGAACACAAATATTAGCTCAGGCTTTGTAAGAGTAACCTTGCAATTCTCTCTCATCTTACCGCAAGACCAACTTATTATGGCACAACAGCTTCTTATAAATCCTATCCTTGTCTTACAGCCCTCAGCAGAAACTACGAGAGTGTCCAGCTTTCTTGCTGCCAAGGTGTCACACCACACTCCTCTCCTTAAATTTTCCTTCTTCCCATTCCCCAGCTGTACATGTCACATTCCTCCTTGTAATCATTCTTTCAAGGCAAGCTCTTCGGGGCTTTCAGCTCCCAGGTCTCTCAGGCTTTCACAAAGCCTGACTTGAGCACTTAGGACAGAGTTCATCTCAGCAGATGATCCATCTGTGGTCAGCAAGAGTCACAGGGAGCAGTCCTCTGACCTGCTCCCCTCTGCTTGAAAATTGTCTCAGCCATATAAATCTACCTGCACTGTGCATGTCTAGCTGGAAAAGATTAATCCAGTCCTCAGACCTGCCTGAACAACCTGGAGCATCTCTAATACATTTAATGCATTGTTAATTAATTACTTATTTTATGATAATTGCTGTTATTAGATTGTGTTACAGAAGAGAAGAAAGGCAATTTCCCTCATGCATTGCATTACATTTTGAACTAATAATCTCTTTCTTGTTGCTTCCAAAATACTTGCAGGAGCTTATTTTGTTCTTGTGCTGAAACTATCCATTGCCTGAAGAGCTGGCGTTCTCCTCAGCCAAAAGAAAGCAAACAGTGATGTGGAATACAGAAGTAGTTCATGAGCTGCTTTTCTGACAGTGAAACCTTTAAAAATTATTGGCAAATGATGACAGCGGTGTTATGCAATCCCAGCTCCCACTAGCATTATGCTTTCTCCCTTGGAGACATGAATTCTGTGTGTTTTCATTGCTATAAAACGCAACTGGACCACAGCTATAAATTGGCATTTTGGAGACAGGGGAAAAAACAAACAAACAAACAAACAAACAAAAACCCCACAACAACAAAACCCCACAATATTGTTATTTTCAGCAGTCACAGGAATTTTTCTGCTGAATATCATTAAATTGTCTTCATTTTTCATATTGGCAGTCACTCAAGGACTGTCTTGTTACAGGAGTAGAGGAAAAAATACTGTGTGTACCCTTTTGCCCAGCAAGTCATCTCTGTTCCCATGGTCCTTGCTTAACTGTGTTAGCAACTGGTCTGTGATATGAAACTTACAGTAAAATAGTGGTGCTGTGTTCATTGAGTTATTTGGCTGTGGACAATATTTTGCTGGGATTTTGTTAACCAAAACCAGCTCTCCACCCACAGTAAATACAACTGCAGATGGCACAGTAAGTTGTTGTGTTCCAAAATAAATGATGTTCATTTTTAAATTCTTTGAATTCAGTGCTTTCCTTCTCTGGATTTCCATGTGCTCTTTTTGTTCCCTGTCATTTTTCTAGATTATGTGTGAGTGCCCATAGAGATGGGTGCTGTAGCAGTCACGATCGTGACCTGTCGAGTTGCCTGACCCACGGGTGTGTAAAGATGATGCCAGTGTGGTTCTCAGGATTCTACAGTACCCAAGGACAGAGAGGTCAAGGTTTCTGAGAATTTATTTATTACAAATTAATACAAAACTACTATCAGTAAAAACAAATGAATATAAACATAAAGACACAAATATCAATATTAATATTTGCTACAAGTCACTACAAAATTACTGCTACAAAAGCAAGTATATACATATATTACAGGAGTACAGCAAATATATATTTATTAAAAGTTATTGTGGAATTCCAGATAGTGAAGCAAGTACAAACTTACAAACTTTCACCTGTATGCTGACTTATAAATGTATTATGCAAGGTGTTACAGATATGACATTCACCAAGCCACCTCCAAGAGTGGAGCTGATCAACGATGGAGGAAGTCTCACTTCAAAGATGATCCACATCATGGACTCTGGAGACATCCCCAGCAAGGGTCTGGTCTTTCCAGGACATCTCTTGTGAGAAGCTCTTGCAGAGTAGCCCTTGCAGAATAACTCTTGCAGAGAAGCTCATTTGAGGTTGGTAGCAAGTTACTTTTTATAGCTTTTTGGCAAAAATGCCTTTTTGATAGATACATAAGCGGGTGTAGGACGTCAGTTCCTGGAATAGTTGTTGCTGACCTGTTTTCCTGGAAGGTCAGTTTGTTATCACAGTTTCTGTGCTCCGCACCATTCAGGGCTTTTTTGTCCTGACGACTACTCCCCATCAAGGAGTTTTCCACTCAGCTTATTAGGGATGTCTGGGGATTCTGACTAAGCAGATATCCTTCTTTGTTGATATGTTTACTGGGTCACCTTTGTGGCCGCTGCAGTCAAGTACATCAAATGGCAGAACTTCCGTTCTGCTGTGTGGTGGAGGATAAAGAGGAGCATACAAAGGCAAAAGGTGTAAGAGGTGGAGTGTGAGGGATGTCCCCACCCTGACTGAGCAAATAGTACTTTGATCCAAGCATCACCAACAAGTGGGCCTGACTGAAGTCAGCCTTCACAGAATCACAGAATGTTAGGGTTTGGAAGGGACCTCAAAAGATCATCCAGTCCAATCC
>VWYH01005378.1:473409-543455 GCA_013399365.1 Pampusana beccarii | reverse complement strand
TGACACTCACCCTTTACATATTTATAAACATTAACGAGGTCACCTCTCCGTCTCCTGTTGTCCAAGCTAAAGAGACCCAGCTCTCTCAGCCTTTCCTCATAAGGGAGATGTTCCACTCTCTTAATCATCTTTGTTACCCTAATCATCTTTGTTGCCCTTGCCTTGCCATGCAAACCTTGAGAGCCGTGCTAGGCCTTATCTTCTCAGGGACTAAGAAGTCTAGACCATGTCTAGACCAGGAGCTAACAATACCAGCCTGAGCTGGGACTGGACAAAACTAAAACCTGCCACAGCTGCACTCCTGCACATACACCAAATGGGGGGGTTGATTACAAGTCGATGACATTACACTATTAATATCTGCAGCCTCCCCAGCCCACTGAGCTCTCCTGTACCACAGTAGGCTTCATGGCAGTGACCTCCCCTTGAGCATGGACACCTTTCCAAGTTAATCCTCAAGGCTGAGAGACCACTGACCCAGTATCTGATATCTAGAATGGCGTGACATTTTCCATTAGGCCTAAAAGTAAATTGTGTGTTAGCAACATTTTTATATATATATCCAGCTATAGCTTAATTATTAGAAGTGTAGTAAGTAGTAGAGTGAATGACTGCTCTCTAAATTATAATTTAAATAGTTGTCAAATTATTGTTTAACTACCATTCAAATATTGCTTAATCACTATTTGATTGCCATTTAATTTTCATTCAATCATTGATTAATTATCATTTGAGCATCATTTAATCATTAACCTTTTAGTTAACCCCACACTATGACTTCTCTTAATAGTTTACCTGCAACAAGGTGGCACTTAGTCTGTACGAGGGAGATGAAACCAGTTATAAAGCCTCTCCAGCAAGAGGATTAGAAGATTTCCCTCTGCCAGGGGAAATTTAGGCTGGATATTAGGAAGAAATTCTTTACAGAGAGAGTGGTCAGGCATTGGAATGGCCTGCCCAGAGAGATGGTGGACTCGCCATCCCTGGAAGTTTTTAAACTGAGACTGGACATGGCACTTAGTGCCATGATCTAGTAAACAGACTAGAGTTGGACCAAGGGTTGGACTCGATGGTCTCTGAGGTTTTTTCCAACCCAGTCGATTCTGTGATTCTGTGATTCTGTGATTTCTTTGAGTACATCAAATATGACAACCTATGGCTCCCACCAGGATCATCCTCCAGATCAGCTTCCCAGGCTCTGGAGACCATAACCATGTCAAGCATGGTGTCTTGCACAGATGAAGGGCATCATCCAGAGCACACAAGACCAAGCATGCACAGTACCTTCACATGCTTCTACTTAAACTCAGAGGGTTATCTAGGGGCTTTCCAGAATGACAGACAAATGAATTTGTCTATATGTACTCTGTGCTCCTGGTCTTTACTGATATTGCTCTTTCAGAGCTTTGTAAATACACTCTTTATGCTAATACACTTCCTAAGCATCATTTGCAACTAGCCAGCAATTATTAAACTCTTTTTCAAGAGTGTTTAATAACCAGTCAGAGATGGTTCAGCCTAAACTGCTGGTGTGCTGTTGTGGATACCAACAATAGCAAACAGTTCCATTATGTATCTCAGCCTTTTCCCAAAGTAAGCGACTTTTGAAAATGTCCTGAATGGCTTCAGTGTCAGCTGGGAACAATGAAAAGGGGTATCCATGCTACCTTGCCCCCAAAACATGTCCCAAACTAGCGCGGCCCACAGAGATGCGGAGTAGTTCTGTAATTTGCAGCAGCTCATGTGCCTGGTTTAAACAAGTCATTGTCTGATGGGAGTTAATTACACGTAATTAATGTCTTCTGATAATGCTTTTAGGAGGAAAATTAATGTGATAGATAAATAGTATTTGGGGGAAAAAAATGGCAAAGGCTGAAGATGATTCAGTTGAACAAAGAGGTTAAGGAAAGTGGGAACCATTTGTGGCCATCATAGGTTGTGGTTTCCTGAGAAGTTCTGGCTTTGATTTTGCTGGTTTAGTTTTTAAAGAAGTACAGCCCCTAAGAAGCATCCTGAGCCAGATGTCATCCATATTGTTAATGCCAAGTTTATATTTCAATGAGCCAGATAGAGGTTTCTTACTTCTTTACAGTAAATCAGACTAAATACAAAATCCGTGGGTTTATTTCTGTGCACTAGCACTCAAGGTAGTAAAACAACTAATCAACTTAATATTTAATGTCAATGAATTTACAAGGTTAAGGTTAAACTTAAAAACATATCTTATATTAAACTACTTTATTTTCGTAGTGTATCAAGTCAGTTCACATCCCAAGTACCAGGTTCCTATATTTCACAAGTTTTAGAAACAAAAGAAAACTATATATTCTGTACGCTTCCTGAGTTCAAATAATTCATAGTGACAATAGGTGAAAATCCTTCAAATAATTTGACTTGTCTCCACTGCAGCTGAAGCTTTTTTTTGATGAGATGTCAGGCACAGCAGAGGGTGATAGTGTAAGAAGTCTGTTACCAGCCCTCCTGCCTCCCAATATCCTACCAGAAGAAACAGCTTCCTCTGAAACACCCAGACCTTTTTGCAGCAAAGTGTAGAGCTTAAGTCAGCGCTGTAGAAAATAACAGTTAGAGATTCAAGTGCTGGAATCCCTTTAATTATATAACTTCCTGATTCTAATGTCCCATGCCTTTTTAGCACAGCTTTACCATTCTATGTATTATTTATGATCGCCACTTTCATAATATTGCACCCCAGTCATGTCTTGTCCTGTTATGCAAAGCAATAGGCAAACAGCTCTGATGTACACCTTTGCCCAAAAGAGCATGGAATACATGTAAAATCAAAGGATGTTACCAAGAATTTTTTATATGGGAGGACAAAGAAGGCAATAACAATAAATGAGGACTCCTTCTATGGTCCTCCAAGGGAGAGCACACGGTTTGTTCCAAGCCTCCTGTTCTGAAATAAATCTGTTACGTTTTGATAATTTTAATTCCATAGGAAGTATTAATATTACTGTCCTGGCCTTTGTCTTAGGCCTTCAAAGCTCATCAGAAGAGACAGATTTGTATAAAGAAGAGGAAAAATGGAGCAAGACCTGCATGGGTTATGGATAAGCAGACAGCCATTTGAAAGAGGTTGTAGTATGGTGACGAATGAATCACAGAATGTTAGGGATTGGAAGGGACCTCAAAAGATCATCCAGTCCAATCCCCCTGCCGGAGCAGGAACACCTAGATGAGGTTACACAGGAAGGCATCCAGGCAGGTTTTGAATGTCTCCAGAGAAGGAGACTCCACAACCTCCCTGGGCAGCCTGTTCCAGTGCTCTGGCACCCTCACTGAGAAGAAGTTTCTTCTCAAATTTAAGTGGAATCTCTTGTGTTCCAGTTTGAACCCATTACCCCTCAACCCCTTTGGTTGTCACTGAGAAGAGCCTGGCTCCATCCTGGGTGGTGAGAAGAGAGTTTGTATCAGCAGGGAGAAAGGAGTTGAAGAAAGCAGGATGGGCCAGATTTCTGGAACTACCTCAAGAAGACAGGCTAAGAGAAGTGACATAACACATCATTATAAGGTATAGCAAGGCTGTGCTTGCAAGTAGGGAAATTTTCCTCATGATCATCTGCAAAATAGCAAGTAAGAGTTTTAAGAACAAGTTTGTGACAAATGTTTGAACTGGAGTGCTAATTCAAATCCATCATTCAAATGTCGTGGGGCTGCCATGCAGGGGGGTGGAGCGGTATGGGCAGCAGCCACAGCTTTGACTGAGAGGTTAACCACTGTTTCACAGATGAGGGACTGGAGAGTGAGAAACGTGTCGCTGAGCTCTGTTACTCTTCCCATTTCTTGTCACTTCAACTGAACTCTCTGGACTTGGGGGCCGGGGTGTTATTATTTGTCTACATGAAGTATCAAAAAGCTGTTAAATAATCAGGGGACAGAGTGAGAGCAAATATTGTTTGAGGGGGCCTGACCTTATTTACAGGATCCAAAGCAGCTTAAAGGAGATCGTCATTGCTGTGGATTTGTTCAGAGGTTTTTTGTCTTTCCTTTTGCAAAGAAAGCTCGTGACAGGATGTAACCTCATAACCTCCAGTCAACTAGTTGCTTTCTTTCATTCAACAGTAACTGATATATTTTACTGCTATTACGAAATCAACTTTTGCTGATTTAACTCTTTTTGCAAGACTCAGCACTGAATTCTGAGCCATCCCATTCACCATTGCTCACATCAGCCTTGATGTTTCTCCAACTCAAAGCAACCACATTGAGATAAGGAAGGTCCAGGCCTGTGAGATTGAGCAACATAACCAGTTTAAGAGAACAACAGAAGAGAATGCACAAGCCACTTCAAGGCTTTCTCCTCTGCGGCATTCCCTAACACAGGTGCTAAATCACTGACTGAGAGGGTGTTAGCTTAAACAAAGTGGATGACCAGAATATCTGATACAAGGGGAGGCAAAAAATCTGGATTTGTGACTACCATTAAACTGATATCTCACTGGTAGTTTGAGCTGGTGATAGTGTAAGATAGTGAACTAGTAATATAAACCTCTCATGAGTGCTGAGCACAGAGCTTGAAACTGAATTAAAATGGAGAAAGCAGCTGTGCTTTTTTAATGCTTGTCTGGGATGCATGTAAATGTTCAATTCACCGTAATAACTGGCTCCTCCACACATCCCCTCTGGCTCCTCCACACACCCACTTTGGCTCCTCCAGGTCTCTGGCCACTCTTTGGAGAGCTGTGAAGGTGATACCATGGGAGGAAACATCTCTTCCATCCCTGGAGCAAATGGGAGTAGCAGTTCTGAGCTCTGAACTCTGTCAGTCTCCTCTATGCCGCCAGGTGATGAGCAAGCTTCACATCCTTCTGATTTCAGTTTCTTGCTCTTCAGCAGAAGCCTGGAGGAGGGAAGAGGAGCCAGACCACAGCACTGTGCTTTGGGTTTTGGTTGTGGGTTTGTTTGCTTGCTTGTTTTGTTTTTATTAAACAGGACACGCCAAGAGTGGAAATTCACATCACATGAAGGCAAGCTGGAAACAATAATTTTTGTTCATGATTCAACAGTAAGCTCTCTCTTAGTTTCCCCACCCTTCATTCGTGTGGTGTTTCTGCTGTGTTGCTCAGCAGCCTTGCAGGGAATGGTTTCAGAATGACAGTGCACTTGGGAGAAGAAGCAAATAAGGCAAAGGATATAAGGGAAAGGACAGAGTTAAAAGAAAAAAGCCAAATTTGTACTTTAGATAAGCTGTCTCCAACATAGATTTCATTGTAGAACAGACCTTGTCTCCATATTTAGAAAGTTAAGTGCACAGGTCCAACAAGTTACAAACCTGGCACTTTCCCTTTTTGTTTTTCTTAGCTGAAACTTCTCAAAGCTTGTTTTGCTTTCTTCAAGAGCAGCTTTTCAAGGACACGTTTCACTTTACTGAAAACATTGCAAATCCAACACATACTTTTACGCCGACTGGGGGAGGTTGCTTATTGATGCTCAAACAGAACTGGCGGGGAGGGGAAGGAGCGTGGTTAACAGTCTGTGCCCCACTCGGAGGAGGCCTCCCGTGCCTCCAGGAGATTCTGTGCCAGGTAGGTTCCTCCTCCAGACCACTCCAGGACCTTTGCTGTATGTCCCAGCCCTCAACCTCAGAGACTGGTCATTAGGAAAGCCAGAGTAGAGAAAGGGAAAGAAAAATCATAAGCAAAGCAGAGTCACACAGTGGCATTGATAGACTGCTCTGAAGGAGCTACTATTTAGGGTGGCTTTCAAAGGCACCCTAATATGTGGGAGAAACAAGCCTGTGGCCCCAGCTGGCCTTGGGCAGAGCAGTCACAGGTTGCCTCTTCACCTTCCCTGCACTGGTATCTACAGCAGTTAGGACGCAGAATTTTCTAGGTTTTCTGGAAAGGGACAGCATCAATGACTTACGAAGAGGATGTTGCAAAATGTAGCACTTCCTTTCCTTTCTTATGGCACAAAAATGGAGGAGCATAAGCAGAAATAGAATAAAACATCCTAAAAGAAAACTATTCAAAGGCCTTAGCTGGTAACTTGTAGCAAACACAAGCGTGTGTGAGATGAAATATGCAAAGATTTATAAATTAGCCAAATCCACGTAGCACTTCACAGAAATGCAAGCTACACATCCCTGATGAAGATTGCATTCCTGTTCTTGGCTTTAAAGCATGTAGACACAGTGTTTTTCTTCTTCAACTTCATTTTAGAAATTTCTCGATGGATTTGGGTGACTTTCAAAAACAAACTTAGATGACTATGAAGCATAGAAAATCTCTGTCCAAAGGGATAATTTTAACAATAGTAAAAAGAGCTGACTCAGAAATTTAGAGTTTCTATCAACCCCATCCACGGTACTACCTCCTAATTATTATTGCTATTGTAACTCCCCTTCTGAAGTCTAATGCCAGCCAGTTATAGCACCTTAAAATAGAACTGCCCAAAACACACTCTGTTTACAAATCAGTTGCATATGAAAGATTGATGGGGTTTTCTGTATGTTTTCATTGCAATGGCTACTTGAAAAATAGCCTTTGAAAAGCATTCCTGGGAAAGCCTGCACTGAAGTATGCTAGACAGCAATTCTCTTGCTTAAAAAACAGGTCTTTCTTTATAGAGTGTTACAGGGAGAGGCAGGAAGCCTGGCAAACCACAGAAGTACAAGCACAGTGTACTGGTACCTTCTGAGTTGCAGTCTCAGCTGCTGTGGCGCTGTACTGATTGCTACTATGCTCTATATTGCACGTAGTAGACATTATTGCCTTTGTGTAACTCCACTTGTGGCTGAAAACCTCTTGAATGAGAAATTTGATGTGTTCTAGTGATGTCCGTGTAAAATTACTCTGACACTTAGAGTAAGGAGCTGTTTTCCCTGTAGTCTGCTTTTTTCTAGGTTTAAAAAAAATATTTGTGACCCGTGTAAGGCCAAGCATCCCCCATTCCGAAGAGATGGACAACACCTGTAGTCCCTGAGTTTCATGCTTCTCACACTTGCTTGGCATTTCCTAGTTTTTATTGTTCAGTTGGTAACAAGTCTCTTGATGCTAAGATACCTAAACTATGTAAGATTTACTGGCAGATTTATGGTGTGCCCTTCTTTTCTTTGTCAGTGTTGTCAGCAGCTATAAAGAGCAAAAATTGCATTCAGCACACACTCTTGTCCTGACTGAATTTATAGCATGAACTCACTACGTTAAAAGACCTTGACTGCAAAGTCAGTGCTGGAAAAAAAATGGCAAGCATTAAAAAGAAATCCATGTAGAAACAAATACTTTCTGAGCTGGGTTTGAATAAAAGACAAGAAATAAGGCACAGGGGTGCTCACTGAATTACCAGGGAGAAAAAATTTCCTGACTACATGACCTCTAAAAGAGAGCACCTTCTTTCTTGCCAACAGAGACAAGGACTTCCTAGAAGGTACAATAGCATGTAACTAAATAATTGTAAGACATGTATAAAGAAAAAACGTCAAGACTACTTCAGCAACTTTAAGCAACAAATAATTTTGAATTATTCAGTTTGCAATTTTGATGGTGTTAATCTTGACAATATTCTGAGAATGAAAGGAATGCCCAGCTAGACCATACCAAAACGTCCCATCTGGCCCAGCACTCACTTTCCAGCAGTGTCCATGGGAGATGGTGTCCCCTATTAAGGGACGTCATACAAATCTGACCACTAGCTACAGCCCATTCCTCTCATATAACCTCACAGCTAGGATTGCCGGGAGTTATTGACAATTGCTATCTCCTGTCCTACCCATCTCCTCCCTTCCTTTTGCCTCTCATTTTGAAAAAGCACATAGGTGTTGCCCCTCTCCTAGGATTGCCCCACTCCCACTGCCATGGCAAATAGGTGCCTGCCCATGGGTGGGGTGCTACCACCGAATTGGCTGCCCCAGGTGCCTTGTGAAGGGCTGGAATTACCTGAAAGCAAACGCGGAATTAACCCATAAGCACGAGATAGACAGATGGTTGGAAAAGAAGCTGAAGATCACGCAGAAGGAAAGTAGAAAATCCAAGCTGGGCTTCATGGCACCTCTGGGTTTTACTGTTGGTGCAGGAAGGAGGACTGGCAAAAGAGGGCCCTAGACATAGCACTTTCAGTGACCCTTCACACCGAAGTGTCTCCTCACTCCGTGGCACTATCCAGGTAACAGGACCAGCGTGAACAGGCTAATTCAGCTGAACCTGCCTGCGGTGGGGAAGCAGGGTCCATGGAGAGGGAGCTACAAGGGATGCCCTGAAGTGAGACCAAGCTGCTCGCAAGGGCAGGTGGCTCCCTCCCTTGACCTTTCCTCCTTGAGTCTTGCCACCCAGGACCCGTATGCTGAGACCGCTGTCCCAGACCCTGGCAGACAGAGCAATCTTGTTTGCAGGGCAAGCATAAATGGCAGGCCCAAACCCTCTCTGACCTGAGAGGCCTTCTCAGGACATCTGAGGAAGCCACTATGGGGTCCCAGCCGTGACCCACAAGAGAGTCCAGCAGGCAGAACCGGCCATTGGCAGAACAGTCAGGCAAGGGCCAGTACTACTGTGGTGTTAGAGGGTTCATGTATTTCCCCAAGAGCATCTTGACCACTAATTTGCCTGATTTCTTTTTGAACCTGCTGATACTGTCTGCCTCCACAAACAGCTGTATCGACCATTTGCAGAAGGCCACTACTGACTGTGCGAAGTACTGTCTTTTTATAAGCCAAGTGTCAGTTGCAAATGGAAATCCTTTCAGTACCGTGAAATTCATCTTACTTGTTGCATTCAAAACTTTTTAACCTCCAACGATATCTTTCTTCTTCCCACCAGCCACTTTATCTCTAAACTGAAAAGTTCCAGCTTTTTGTCTCACATCATGGGACAGCTGCATCATTCACTTTATCATCATTTTGTGTGGTGCACCTGTATCACGAAATAAGGATATCATACGATAATTGTTCAAACGATAATCAATGCAGAGGTGCCCCAAAGTTTTATATCTTGGCAAAATGATGCTTTCTGGTTTTATTCTCAATACATTTAGTGAGATCTTCTGGTTTCTATTGTACATTGAGCTGATCCCTCCAGAAAAACTGTCAATGCTTAGTCTAGGTTTTCTTTCTCGAGCTGTAAGTGCCAGTTCTGTGTTCAGAATTTTGTAGGCATGGCCTATATTATTTTTATCTGTATGCATGATCTTACATCTACCTACATTGAGATTTATGTGCCACATTTTTACCTGCTTTCTCAGTCTTGTGAGAGTCTTGACACGGTCTCTGTTTTCTTTGACTTCTAAAGCCAGTCATGGTCCCTGTTCCTGTGTAGCCTCATTCCCTCCTCCTCCTCACAAAACAGATGCCTCCAGTCTCCCGATCATTCTCAGCGCAGCTGTCCGTGAGCTCCTCCTCCAAACATCTTCACCACAACCCTCCCTGTATTCTCACCAGTTCCCAGTTTTATTTTCTCTAATTCTTACACCCATTTCTTCATCTCCCACTCCCTGTGTACCCATCTCCTGTCAAAATCTCCACACATTGTTTCTTCCAACAAAAGTGGCTAACACCAGTCTCCATGTCTAGACAATCTCCATCTCTTTCAAAAACTTCTCTTTGTCAGGTTCTCTTTCCTACCCACTTCACCTATTTTCTATTATTCCTTCAAGCTGCTCACCGGAGTATGAACCACTTGCTCCTAATCTAACTTCAACGAGAGTTAGTCCACTGCTCAGTCTTATGCTCCATATCCAGCTTGCCTTGTCTTTCCCACTCCACAGTCATGTCCCTCAACCTCTTCTCTGAGATTCATCACATACTTCCTTTCTCCAGTCTGTTCCTTCCCTCTGGCCCAGGTGTTGTCCCCTGTGGACTTGTGGAGATGGATTCCTGCTGCCCATTTATCAGCAGCAGGATGGACACAGACAGCCAAGGAGAGACAGGTTTCCCTCTCTCAGTAGTAGTGTGCAGTTTCGTTATAGGGTAGTAGAGAAAATACAGGGAATGTCCAGTTTTCTTGCTGGACTGGAGGGTTCTATTGGTTCACAGACTTGTCCTGTCTGCTTAGCACTAACAGCCACAAAGCAGTGGAACATATCCAGTAAGGCTGAAGTCTTCAGAGTTGTAGGTTGCTAAGCCTCAAAAGACTCTACTGAGCACTGTATTGTGGAATTTTCCGTTTTCTATAAAAGCAGGAATTTTACATTTAACATCTGACTTCATCTCACTGTATTTCTCAAATGCATTTCATAAATGAGCCGTCAAGATTGAATATTTTAGGGTATTTTCATTTCAAAGTTCCTAATTTCTCATAATGACGAAAAGAAGTGGGGCTGGATTAAAAAAAATAGAAAAGGAGCTGTTTTGATGGAGGACTAGTGTGGCCAGCAGGACTAGAGAAGCAATTGTGCCCCTGTACTTGGCACTGGTGAGGCTGCACCTCAAATACTGTGTTCAGTTTTGGGTTCCTCATCATAAGAAGGACATTGAGGTGCTGGAGCGAGTGCAGAGGAGGGCGATGAAGCTGGTGAGGGGCCTAGAGCACAAGTCTGATGAGGAGCGGCTGAGGGAACTGGGGCTGTTCAGCCTGGAGAAAAGGAGGCTGAGGGGAGACCTGATCGACCTCTGCAACTGCCTGAAAGGAGGTTGTAGCATGGAGGGGGTTGGTCTCTTCTCCCAAGTAACAAGTGACAGGATGAGAGGAAATGGCCTCAAGTTGTGCCAGGGGAGGTTTAGATTGGATATTAGGAATTTTAATTTAAGATGATAAAAAGAAAAGAGGAATTGACTGAGGTGAAGAAGAGAAAAACAGAACAGAAGGAAGATGATGGCTATAAAGGGAACATTAATGATTCTGGAGTGTTTCACAGTATTGGTGTAAAGTACACAAGCTGCAACTTTCTGAGAAGCCACCAAAGGACATGCTTGAAGAGGAAGTGAAGAACCGTGTGCCTTTGTGGTTACCTGACCCAATTAGTGATGGAATGTGACCTGATTCAGCAGGCAGGAACTACGCTTTTATAAATCACTGTCTTAAATATAATCAGTATTATACCCATTTTAGCTACATCGTAGCTGTGACTTCTTTGTGCTTGATTGTGCTTTCTGTTGAAGATGGCTTGCTGGGGCATTTTTCTTATATGTAGTTCTAAGCAAGTCAGTATTTTTTAATAAGTGTTCACGAAGTTTTTACTAAAGATAATGGACTGTATTTTCATTAGCTGAAATGCTTTCTGAAGTCTTGTCTTACAGATCACATTAATTGTTCATTTTGAGTAGTTCAATCTTGAATAAACAGATGAGCCAATTTCAAATACTAATGTTTTCTTACATCAATTTTACAACAAGTAGCTTTGAAGGGTGGTGTTACTTAGTCTGAACCCAGAAGGAGAGCAAAAGTCTGCTTAAAAGATTCAAAAGCTCTTCCTTTGTATACCAGTGAGCATAAGGTCAAAGTGCCATAATCAAAACATAAACGATGATGGTTATTTTAATGTAGAATTTTCTTCCAGAATTACAGCAAACCACGTTAGACAATACTTCTAAGTAATTAAATTAGATCATTTTGTACAATATAAAATCCAGCTGTTCAACAGGGTTGGATTTTGTCCAGGCTACAATAGGCACAACTTAAATCATGCAGTGACATTGCCAGTACTCAACTGGTTTTGGCTAAACCCTGAAAAGTCTGCCTGAAGTGCCTGTCATCATCCCATCCCTTATTACATCCTTTTCCTTCCCCGCCTTATCCTTTTCCTCTCCCTTTCATGCCTTAGACTCTGTTAACCCATGCATAACTTATGATTTAGAAATACTTATAAATTCCTTAGAAGCTGGAAATTGTCTTTTTCACGGTATGAGTGCTTCAAATTATGAGCAGCTAAGATTGTGTTGAAGTTTCGTGAGATGGTGTTGGCTCTACCTCTTTGTACTTCTCTCCCTCATTTCCAGGCAAGTGGAAAAAATGTATAACAATAAAGAGATGTGGAGATTCCTGGTTTATCTCCTTGTTTAATGTGTGGCAGGGAAAAAGAGAAGATGCTGCCAAACCATCTTCCTCTGTTTTCAAGTTCTACTTATTTTTAGATTTGAACAATAGCATTCAACCTGAGAGCAATTCCCTAGCTGCCTAAAAAATTGCCAGAGTGCATAAATATTTCCCAAGTTCTCACAATATTTACATCCCTTACAGGTATTTCTGTAGTCTTCTTACAGCTTCAGAATTGGAAAAGTGGCTTGGTGCTTCCTGTCCCCTCAAGCTCAGCATCTGTGCCTCGATGAGGTGACCTGGAGGTGTCCCCAAGTTGCCATCTGAGTGTCACTCCCCAGGACCTTATCGCTGCCTCCATCAGGGCATGCATCAGGTTGACCTTCCCCATAACCTGCTTCAGCCTTGGGAGAGAAACAGAGGCTGCCTACAAAATACCGCATCTAACTGTTGAGAATGTTTGCACCTCCCAGCAGGTATGTACATACTCACCCTAAGAAGCTAAGCAAAAATCTCTGCTCTGCCTTGATAGCCCAATACTGGCAAAGTTGACCACACCTAGACTGCCTAGTAAGGTCGTAGAATCATAGAANTGAATCTCCCCTCCTTTAGTTTAAAATCATTACCCCTTGTCCTATCACTACTGGCCCTTCTAAAAAATCTGTCCCCATCTTTCTCATAGGCCCCTTTTAAGTACTGAAAGGAATCGTATCCTTTATGAAGGCTGCAGAGGATGAACATACATGAGAGAGATGCAGATTGCACTTTACGTTGCTCCAGGTGGATGCTGGTGTAATTAGTAGCATAGAGTTTGAGGATGGATCTACTTTAGCAGGGTAACACACAGCACAAATTCATTTTAGATGCAAAAACTTTTCTGCATTCCTGCTTGGGACTTTCAGCTTTTTACAACTGAAGAAGCATTGTGTTGCAGGCTTCAGAACTGCATTTCTTAGCTTTTGCCATGTTCTTGCCCTGCCCCTTTATATTTTCCACCATAAGAAAATACACCTTTCACAACAAAATTGAAAACTACTCCATAGACCTTCATCCCTGTGACTCTTCACTCAACTGCTCTTCAGATCTTGGCTAACACACAGCTCATGCGAAGGCCTGATGTATATTTGGAACAGTGCCACTAGGTCAAAGCTAGGGCAACACATAGGCAGGACATGGTGGCCAGAAATGGCTAAAGGTCATTACACTGCTACTGTTACCTGCAGCTTGCTGTCTCACACAGCCATCAGCCTTGCCTGTCAAATGGCTGGCAGTTTCTTCAGAACCAAATAACTCATGGAAACTGCATAGACCAAACTTCCAAGTTGGAAGGTATAAATACATCAGCTTACCCCAAAAAAAGGTTTTGAAGTGGATCTAACAGCAGCAGAACTGCTGAGGCTTTCATGTTCCTGATGTGGTACGGGGGACATCCAAACCATGACAAAGGAGGAAAGATGAGCACTCTGATCATTGACTAGGTAACTGCTTTGCTCAGAGGTGAGCAAGAGTTATGACTTGTGAGTTAGAAACCTCGTGAATTAAGTGATGAATTAGTGCATTCATGTGTTAGACTAGTCTGTACAAAGGGAAATGAGACTTGTTTGTTGGGTTTCTGCCTTTTCTTTCCTAACGAGCTCATAAAGTAAAGTTTAATTTACAGAGTACATTGTCCTGTAAGTTTGAGAGATCCAGGTGGACCATGGCTATCCCCAGTCATACCAGCACAAATAAACGAATGGGCCAGAGAACAGGTTGTCAGAGGTCTCTCTCCATGCGGCTGAACTGAACTCCAGTGGAAGTCCTCAAAAGGGTGTCCTCAGCTTCTCTACTGATGGACTGAATGGACTAGGGACTGTTTAAGACAAGTCCCTTAGCCTGGGCTAGTCCCTGTACCGCAGCAGATATTTCTTAGGAGTGTGCGAGCTGGCACAAGCCCCAGGTGTGCCAGGGAGCATGCAGGTAGAAGAGAAGGTCATGGAACAGTGCTTGTGTCTCTGCCGTGAACCACTCTCATTCACAAGCACATAGGAAGGCTTTCTATCTTGAAAGGGTTTTCTGAACACTGACAGATAACCTTTTGAACAAAGGCTTTTGCCTGAAATTCCCCCATATGCAACAGAATAAAAAAGAAAGAGCATTAGGCGTGTATTAAATTTTTAAGATGTTTGTTTTTCTTTTCAAAGTTTGTTGATGCATGTCCAAAGGGTTTTCAGAAGCTGATAAGCCATAGCACCTGAAGCTACAGCCGTGCCCTTATTGCTATGAGCAGCAATTGCACTCTGTGTTGCAACAGTAGAGAAAGTAACAAATAGAAAAATGCAATAAGCAACACAAATCAAAATAATAACCCCTGTACTTTTCTTGCAGGCTGGTAATGAACCAGGTTTCAGGTCACACTGCAGCCTGTTTAAAAATGGGGTGGGAAGGGAGTAATTTGGTTTCATGTGAAAAATGTCCGGAAGTGATAAAACTCTTGACATCGTCCTCATCCCCTGCCAAGAGCTTCATACGTCTTATCAAGCACACACAGAGCATGAAAAACACTTACTTGTTTGCACTCCTTTAACAGGAGAAATTTAGAAAAAAATCATGATCAATTCAGTTCTGAGCAATACACCAGATACTTTTGCTCTGCACATGACATAATCTATTTCCAAGTTATCTGATTTCTTCCTCATGAAAACTGGGGGGGGGGGAAATAAAAAAGAAAACCACCCAATACAAAACAAAGCAAAAACAAGGAACCGCTTTCCCAAAGAGATGGAAGAAATCTCATAATCCCTGGTCTGCTTCCACAGCCAGAGAGTACACTAGTCTGACATTTTAATAGATTTGAAGGAGATGCCATATATAAAGCTGCTTCTGCAATATGAAAACTTTAACTTGGTGTGCACATACAGCAGAATTAACAGGTCCAAGTCTGTAACAGAGGCACTGAAGATACTGTATCTTGGCTGACCTTGATTTCACCACTTAGATGCTGAAACAGCTATCTGAAATGAGTCACTGGACCAACTTGAGTTACTGCTAGAGACTGGCAAGATAAATTAAAGTTGGAGAACTTTGAATCATCTTAACAGAGGAATAGTTTAGAAATGAAAGTCAGAAATTAGAAATAATTTATGGTAATCTTTTTTTACTTCACTGATTAAAACATTTCCAGGGGTAATCATGAAATCCTGTACACTAACCGTTTGAGACATGGGACTACATTGTGTAAGCGGTAACATCATCTAATCTAAAATAACATCTGCTTTTAATTGCGTCCCTGTACATAGCTATGGATTTTAAGTTTTCTTCTTTTTAAATGTATTTCTGCATTTTCAAAAGAAATTTCAATTAACACAGAGCTAATACAAATTACAATATAAATGAATTAATTATAAATTATAATACGAATTCTTGCATACACAGGAGAAACTTGTGAACCATTCCCTTACTATTTTCTGTGTTGAGTCTAACAGTTTGAAGACATTCAGCACAATAAGCTTTTTTTTTTTAAATCCATGAATGATCAGTGTCCTGCTGATCAGAATCAGAAGCTAATCTTTGTAAAACAACTTATTCACTAGCCTCATAATTTTTTCTATGTTTTTACATTGGTTTTGTCTCTCACGCTTTTAACTGCAATTTATGTGATACACCATACTTGAAATCTGACTTCAGTTCCAGTTCATCGCCTGCAGTGCACCACTGTGAAGGTTTGTTGAGTGTTCAACTAAAAACATCTTTATTTTAGTTTTAGAAAGTAAGATAATATGAATGTCATACAGAAGGTTTAAAGTTAAGTTGCTGGTATTCCCAAGAGGAAATGGCAGGTGTGGTCACTACTCAAGCCTCCCAGAATAGAGTCTATGGTTTCCATCTGCCTTTGTTTTAAAATCAGGCCAAAAGGATGGCTTGAGACCTTTCTTGGCTAAAAAAGTCCTTTTGGAAATGGTTCAGACATCTCCAGGTACTCTCCATAAAAATGTGCAATATTTCTATGCAGCCTGAGCTCAGGCTGAGTTTGAAGTGCTTATAATATGCAAGAACGAAGTCGGCATCTCCTCAGAATCTCATGCGTTCCTGAGAGTCCTCATCCAGGCACACAGAAAGCTCAGCTACCTACTGCCACAGCCAAATTCCCCTACATTAAGAGATGTAGCTCTGCGTAAGTCTTTACAGGCTGAGCCAAAAATGTCGTTTTCCCAAGAACAAAAATATTACAAAATCTTTTAAAGTCTTCAAGTTCTAGTCCATCAGGTGATTTGAACATTGTAGAG
Organism: Pampusana beccarii; assembly: GCA_013399365.1. Lineage (NCBI taxonomy): Eukaryota > Metazoa > Chordata > Aves > Columbiformes > Columbidae > Pampusana > Pampusana beccarii. The sequence continues at coordinate 527,266 of VWYH01005378.1, read as the reverse complement.
TAAACCGTCTCTCTCTAATTAGATTTCTTTCTAACGAAAGCTTGTAATACATAAACAGAAATTCTAGCAACAATAAAGGCTTTAATATACAATTTACATATTGTACTGTATATTTTAATACAGTCTAAGAAAGATTGTCAGTGGAAAAGCATATCAAATACTTTAAGCACTTTTTTTAAAAACATCTGCCCCATTTATTCCATTTCCTGTGACACTGTGTTTCAGACTTATTAGGGAGTTTCTTTGCTAAAGGTTAAAAATAACTCAAGGTGATGACTAGATTTGATTACATAGGGGAGAGAGAGGCTCTGAAAGAGCACGGGCAGGCAGGCAGCCTTCCGGCATTCGGAAGAAAATGGTAATCTCAAGAAGTCAAAGTACAGAGCTTACAGTCACTTCAGGACTTGCAGGGTTTGCATCTCCACCCCCGCACCTCTGAATCCAGGTGAACTGAAGAACTCACAAAACCCCAAATCAAAACCCTATTGAAAATTAGCAGAGAATTCTACAGGGCACTTCGCTTTTCATCTTGCAGCACTCAACCTTTCCTTTCCTTTCCTTTCCTTTCTTCCTTTCCTTTCCTTTCCTTTCCTTTCCTTTCCTCCTTCTCTTCCTGTCTTAAGTACTTTTAGTTCGCCATCTGATCTCTTCCAGCTTCATCCAAAGATTCAGCATTTTCCTTCTGAAAACTCTGGGTCATTGTTCAGCAAAAAGAAGCCCTTGCCTCTCTGCTATGCCCACAGATTCCCTACAGCCTGCACATATGGATATTGATGACAGAAACTCACACTGAAGAAGAGAGCAAAGAATTGGTTTTATTCTATGCTCAGTTTCTTTCCCTTTTTAAGTTTTCCTTTGGACAAGATTTTCTGTGCTCCTAGGTAAAAACTCATGGTTTTAGTTTCTCCCTCCCCCAGACTTTGTTCAGGGTGCAGATTTGGAGTTTCCTGTTGGACAGCATGTGCTTGAAGTTCTCTGATTATTCACCCTTGGAGCTTTTCCACCCTCTTTCACAATCCTGCCTCTGTAGTGTGTGAACTGCACAGGGAAATGCGTTCACAGCCCACATGGTGGGAGCACTCGGTGCTTTGGAGTCCTTAAGCGCTCTGTTTTATCCTGCCCTTAAGGATGCAAAGGCATCATAGCATCCTTCTCACATTCTGTTAACACCCTGTGCCCTCAGATGCCTGTCTGCTGAATGTACTTGTGGGCACAACGTTTCAGGAAGCCCTGCTGAATGGTGCACTCTGGAACTCAACCTCATCCCTTTTTGTAGCCCTTGTATTTTACCTGGTTTTGGCAGAGCTTGAGCACACAAAGACTGCTTTCTGCCATCTCACAGTTCTGTGCTCTATGTTATGTCTCTTCTGAAGAACAACTAGAAGACAGGCAAAGTCTTAAAAGAGCTCTGCAGGAAAACATAGCAAATGCTATAGTCATGCTTTCAACTATATGGTCATAAGCCACACAATGTGTAGAAACCGTCACACAAGTAGCAAGGCGTAAAATATGTAGGAATAGCTCATGGAACTCATGCAGGTAACAAGGTGGAGACATCTGCCTGGAAAGGTCAGCTGTCAGCCTTAGGAATGTCTGACGTCTACAGGCCACAGTACAGATTTTCTTAGACAAACATAGACTCAGTATCCCTTCTCCAATATATCTCCCTGCCAAGTGTCAGCTCTATAAAAACAGAAGATAATAAGTGAGGTCAACACTGCTGTCTGAAGCCACTGGTTCATCCAATAGATAACCCTCTCCAACATTTGCAGGAATTGCCTATAGCTCTTCGGACACCACAACCTACTGGGTTAAGGCAGACTGTTTGTTCTGCCTTTTCTTTGTTCTGCAGACAGTTCTTGGTGACTCTGATGGCAGTTTCAGTGCTGCACGCATTCTAGTTTTCTACTTTAAAAAAAATACTACTAGATGACCACTGATGCTTTTGTACCTGCTGTTCCGCAACACAGCATTATTGGGCAGTCTTATTTCACAGACTTGAAAAAGATGCTTTCCTCTTTTGTTGCAATTTTCCATGAGCCAACAGGGTCAAAATAGGGATGAGTAGTAGAGGTTAGTCTAAAGATTTGCTTTCCTGCAAACTAGTCAAACACAATGACCACCATACTTCAGCTAATTGTTAAGAAGTTATGTAGCAAATACACAGCATACAATTAAATCTGCAAAGCACAACCACATTTAATCTGTAGTTGAAGAATAAATCTAATAAACTATCTAATAAAAGTCCCTGAAAGAGGATTTGGAGCCGTGAGTAAGAACGATTTCCTATGCAAAGCACTCTGCGGTCAGGAAATAAGACTTTATTTGCAAAACATGAACAAACAGAAGTGCATCAAAGATATCTGAGTACATCATCAATCTCTTCTCCAGATAGAGACAACCCACAGGATGCTGAACTTTGGTTAACCAAGTAGGTCAAAAAAGCAACACAAGTGAGAGGTTGTATAGGTTATTTTTGGAGTTTCAAGAGATAAAGTGATCTTAAAGCCCCCCAGACTAGAATGAAAAATGGAACTGGAAACCCCTTCACGTGGCTCAGACAGTACCATCATTCTGTGCTGTCTGTTCCTGTGGGGATGGCAGCATTTCTTTCTTTCTTTCACATAGCTTTTGTAACGAAATTCTATAGGATAAAGATATTACAGTAATGGGACCACATAAGCCACAGAAATTAAAAAAAAAAAAAAAAAAAGTTTGTTGTAACAGAAACTCTACTGCACAGTGTGGCAACTGAGAGCACATCATAGCCCTAAGAATTTAAAGTTTCCTGAGCAATGTAAGCTGACTCTTATGGAGAAGACCACAAAATTTGTGAAAATTATTTTAAACCCAGCTTTCAACTACTTTTGTCTTCCCCATGCCTCCTGCTACTGTTTCATATTGGTTTGGTGAAGACCCCTATAGCTTATTGCCTGTAGTCCTGAGGTTCCAGCACCCAAGAGTTCAGTGGGTGCCTGTGGTCCAGCTGCAGGCCTCAGCCATGCTTTGAACCCATAGCAAGTAGATGCCCCAGTACACGGTGAGGACCCCTCTTCCCTTGTTTTATATGGAAAATAAACCTATGAGGAAAATAAACCTATCTGCATAATCTTCCTTTATGCAGATTCACAATATGAATGCCTAGAAATCCAGAACTAAAGGGAAAGACAGCACATGCCTCCTTTGAGTCTAGAGCAAGGCGGAAAACGTTGGTTAGTTAGTTAAGCCTTCAAGCAGTTGGCCAAATTGTGGTTGCCATACTGTGTGAAGTAGTTCACACTTTCACCCTTAGCATGTATAATTTGTTGGTGGCTGAGAACCAGAACATAAAGTCTTATTTGCTTGTGAGGTTGAACTCGTATCAGTGGTGTCATGGGATTGTTCTGTGCGTTTCAATAACACAGCTGCAAGATTATGCTACAGTGACAATTTAAACACAGTAACATGATTAGTAAAAGGAAAACAAACAGAAAGTAAATCTGAGCTGACAGAAGGTGTGATATGTGAAATCGTGCAAGCCCCACAACTCTGGGCTATCCGGTGCAAAACCTGAGATTTAAAATGGTGCTGTTAACGTTAAATCTTTCCCATAACATGGTTTCTGTGACACACATGGGTCAGTCTGTCCAACATCTAAGAAAGACCATGTGTCTCTTACGTGTTTTGCTCACTAGGGTGCTTCTTTTAATTTTAGAAAGAAGAGTTGACTCGTGTCTTATTTGGTTTTCACTGTGTACAAAAACCCCATTAACAGCTTCCATGTGTTTGTTTGGAGTAAAGATCTTAGCAAAGGACCTGGTCAGCAGCTGTCATTACTTGGAAGTGGCAATTTCACCCCAGCAGATACTGGGCATATATCTCACATCATTTGCACTGTTTATGCATGTATCGGGTATTCATACCTTAGTATCGTAGACTACCTTCGGTCTACCTTTCCCCATTTGTAAGTTAGACACATTCAATTAAGCCAATTAGCTGCGTATGCCCATTATTATGACTTCAGTGATGAGAAATATCTGGAGAACATAAATTCAATTGTATATGTATATTTACAGCTCACAGATCTCATCCCAAGTCTATGATGTAAAAAACTGTGATGTCTTCTAACAGCTCTGGTTTGGCTCCCAACCAAGAGTCAGAGGACACTATAAAAGCTTGTCAGCCTAGAAACACTCGCAAAAATGTCAAAGGTTTGACTGATATTACCTAATGCAAAGATCGTTTTATCAAAAGCAGAGCGGGATCTATGTCTTCACTTCGTTGTTCCTTTCTTGCATGACAAGCCTAACTTCTAGTGAAGAATGTAGAGCTGTGACTGGTCCGTTAAAATAAGGTAATGACCAAATCCATGGCAAAAGCCTTTTCATTTGGTAATGGTTAAAATGCCCTGTGCACAAACTCATGCAGTCCAGATACTGAAGCATGCAGGCAGCTCGCTGTCTTTCTTTTGTGACTCCTAAAAATTATTGCCATGTTTGGGGAAGAGCCAAAGTAGAAGAGAAAGCACTGTCGGGGTCATAATCCCTTCACCATGCTGTGTCATTTACTGCTTTTGTCCTTTAGGAAGTCCAAACAGGAAACTAAACCAGCTGGGTCTCTAAGGAGCTCCAGAAGACAGCAGAACGTAAGACTTTGTTGTGTTACGATAACCAGGAAGCAGTCATTATGTTGTTTTAACCTCATTCTCATACTTGTCCACTGAATAACTGAGCAAGACTGTTTTAGGCACAAACTCATGGCATTAATATTTACTGTAGGTTTGAACCCTTTTCATATCTTTTCTCCACTGCACTGCCTTCCCGCTTTTCTTCATGCCGACATGCACAGATAGGACATTAACTGATCTCATGCTGCTTCTGTGTCTGTTTCTAGTGAAGCCAGTCCTCATTTTTTTCCAGCAGTCACTGATTAAATAATTTACCTGCATTTGTTCTGCATAGTAGTTTATGGGATAACAAAATAGAAGCTTTAAAAATTGTCACTTACTAGAACAAATATATAACGCTAAATCTAGACGCCATACAGCCCCTGAGACAATTTATTGTCTCTGACTAAGGCCTGCTGCAAGTACTTGTAAAAATATTATCTGAACAAGGCTAATGAGAGTTTGTTTGTATTTGTTATACTCTCCTGCTTTCCAGTAATAGCACGTCGGACATCCTGTCAGCAAAAGGTCATGCCCACATTCAGTAGTTACTAATTAACTTTCCCTCCATAGCTCTGCCTAGTGCCTCTTAAAATAACTTCCATTTCTTGCCTCCACAACAACCCATGGAAATGACTTGCACATTAATCATTAAACACTCAGCACACGTTGTGATTAAAAAGACATACTCTGCTGCTTCTTCTTAATCTGCCACTCAGTTTAGCTAGGCGCCCTTCTGTCTGACAATGTGAGAAAGAATTAAGACATCTTTTCCTGCTCACTTTCTCCATTACTGTTCATGACTCAGAGGATCTTCTCAGCATTTCCAAGCTGAAGAGTCTTCTAGCAAAGCCACCCCACACCACCAATGATCTGTGACACCCTCCTTGGTGCTATATTTTGGTGGTGATGGGAGAACAAGAACTATATGTTCTTTCCAAGATGCTGGTGAACCTGCTTTGCTGCAACCATCTAATGTTATTTGATGTACATAACCCTACATTGAATCTTCACCTTTTTAGTGCCATTCTCTATTCCTTTCCTAACGATACCAGGTAGCCCATCTGACAGACTACTGCTCATCACCAAACTGATGCTTTCAGAGAGCTAATCACAGTGATATCCATGTGCCTTTCCTAAACAGGCAGCTGACGAAAAAACAGCTGTTGGTATGGCTAATACTGCTTTTCCACAGGCAGAAAAAGGCTTTGTATTTTTTAACACTAAATTTAAATCTCTCATGTCATCAGATAGTTCTGTGAGATTTAATTAGACCTTTCCGTAGCCTTTACAGACTGTTTTAGTGTATTGCACAGCCAAATTCTGCTGCCTTGCTTTTTTGAGAAAAAGTCCCAGATCCCAGCACAAATGTCAGTAGGATCCCCCTGAGAACTCTGCTGGCAGGTTAACAGCACCAATGACCTCAACCAGCGTCAGACATCAGACAGTATGATATGCCATAATTTTTTACTTAAAAGCACTCAAAGGAAATTGTGGACTGAAGTGTCTCCTATCAACAGTGGGAGAGAAAGAGGATGCCGGTCTCTTCACTCCCCTGTAGGAGTCTGGTGCTATAATTCAAGAAGAGTGGTCCCAGGCTAGAAGTGGTAGGACTTTGCAGCTTGTCTTAGTTTCAGATGGAGATCAACCCCCTGTTACTCTACGGATGATGGGGGAAATTCTTGTCAGACAGAAGGAAAAATGGGGTAACATGAAATATTGCAGGCATCATGGAAGTCTCATTCCCATGGCATTTCTGGAGCTCAGTGATCAATATGATTAAGCTATTCTGGTGTGAATTTAATTCATCCTGCAGCTGACTCATGTGAAAGTGCCAGGTTTGATTTTGCAAGAAGCACCAGTGTTTCACACTGCAATACACTGAAGCTGCTCCTGGTCCGTGCCAGCAGCGTTCCAGCTGTTACAATCTATGAATGAATTCTCAGGCTGAAGAGGCCAAGTGAGTTGTGAAAACATTGCTCTTTCTGATTGCTCTATCAGTACAGACAGAGAAGAAATCCAAAAAGACCTGTGGCAAGCCACATGTTCCAATAATTCCTTGAACTTGGATGTGAACTGGAAGAGTAACTGCCGGAGAATTATCAGAATTATTTCAAAAGTCCTCTTGGTCTCTCACTCCAAAATCCAAATAATTTATGAGGAAACAAAAGGCATCCTTTCAGTGAAGATACCAAAGAGCTGGATATTTCTTTTCTTAGCACATTGAGCTGAAGATTAAATCTTCCTGAGTTTTTCAACAGAAAGCCTAAAGAGCATCCTAGATCCTGAAGAAAAGCCAAAATTGCAGTGGTGAGAGAGATTCAATCTCACACCTTACTTGCTTTGGGACAAAGAATCCAGCACGGTTCTTCCATGTCTCAGGCAAAGGTTCTTCCTGGAAACTATTTTGTCCAAAATTAATTACTTTCTTAAAGAAGTTTAGGTGTTAATAAATTGACATTTTCCTGTGACTAAAGCTTGAATGAAGAAAACTCTGTTCTTCTCCAGTTACACTGGCCTCTCTCCCATAGTGAAGAAAAACTTGCCATCTTATTTTATGAAGCTGCCTAATTAAGTTATTTCCTTTCTCTCTTTTATTTTTAAAGCACTTGGAAGCCAGAACAGCTTTGAGATGGACCCTACCAATATTTATTCATTACATTACATATGTAGCCAAAAATTATCCTAACTGCTTAAGCACTGGCACCAGCTTCTTCTGTCTTCACAGATCCTGTTAAAACCATAAAGTCTTCTCAATACATTTTATTATTTATTTCACTTGACAGTGATATCCAGAAGAGGGAAAACGTACTGCGGGCTGATCCACTCCTTCCAGTATGAATTATCAGGACCTTAAATGAGCCACAACAGAACCAAAGCTCTGGTTTGTAGTACACAAGTCCATGTTATGGCAGGTAAAGCCTACCTGAACAGCAATCAAATGTTCTTAAGGAAGAAATCTTCCATTATCTTGCTTAGCTACAACCTTCATGTAGTAGGAACCTTAACAGTTAAATATTTCAAGGGCTGGTAAGGAAAAGTGGGAAGCTGCCAAACCCACATTCATGGGAGCGTAAGTCAAGTGAAGGCTTGCTTTTCTGCAATCTCATCGTCACAGATCTTGTTCATACTCATAATCTGCCAACAGGGCAATTCTCCTTATGCATATGCATGTGAGATAAGAGCCTGAAGTTAGTGGGACCTTTACTCTTGGTTTGAGTGGGAATAGGTTCGTATTGTCTTGTAGGCCTTGAGTATCATTCGTTCCTAAAAACTCTGTGCTCCATTCAGGCTCCATGTGGCACCTGCTCATGTCTCATATCAGCAACTGGGAGGAAAATTTGCTTTCCAATAGCTGACTGCATATGCTAACTACTGAGGTAAACCTTTAGACCCCTCCTACGCAATAATTGCTTCCACAAGCTGTTCTCCAGAATTAGTCCTATTTGTTCTGAGCCTTTTGTGCAAGAGTTTTGGGCAAATGGATTTACTGGAAAAGGCATCTGCAGGGCTTCCTTGTAATTCTCAGAAACAGCTGTTTAAATGAAGAGCTGTCACATGTCACAACCAGATGGTCTTTAGGAAAATTTCCCCCAAAAATGTTATTTGCTTTTTTCTTCACTTTCAAAAGCCAGGCTCATTGCACCGCTCCTCTTCATGCAGGAAAGTGCTGTGTAGCCCAATGAAGTGTGCATGTCTTTCACGTGGCTTCTTTCACTTACAGACCTGATTTGCTTCTGACTAAAGTTATTGGAAAGGCTCTCATCACCTGCAGGGTGAAGGAGATGGAAAACTGGAGAATGACTGGAGTTCTAAATAAGTTTGAAGAGACCCAGAAATATGCATATCTGTATAAAGGCAAATCAGTTTCTCTTTTGCTTTGTATTCTGTAAAGTACACAAGGCAGCCCTGATCCCGTTTGAGATACTGATGCAGCAGAAATAATGAGTAGCTGCAAGGCTGCTTGAGTGAATTAATAGTGTACAGAGATTTTGTGCGAACTGCAGCCCACAATGACAATCCACAATTGCTGTTGCAAATCCCAGGTTTAGCTGGAAACACGTGCACAACTTCTGTTGAGGACATTTCCACTGATTTTCAGGAAGCCAAAATTCTCGGCCCTCATTCACTGCATATCTTTCCTGACCTGTCTCTTTCAAAGCTCTTTCACTTCTGGGTTCAAGTTGTCCCCTTAGTTCATATATCTCCCGAGTTCTTAATCTGAAGAGAAGTGGCGTTGAAGCTAGGACAGTACTAAGAAAAAAAAAACCTAGGACGGCTAATTGAAAACTTAAAGCTATCCATACACGGACCATGCTTCTGCCAACCTGTCTTCCTTTTCTCCAGGCATTGCCTCTTTCCAGAACCATAGCTCTGGGCACAAGTTTCCAAACTTCTGTTTCATTCCACACTAAATCCTGGTTTGCTTTTGGACAGAGCTGTTTCTCTTCTACCTGGCCACATCTAGCACAGTTTGAACAGTACTGTCTCACAAGCATTTAGTCAGGTACTACTACCAAATCTGACAGAGTGGCATATCCCTGTCTCAGAGCCTTCAAAAGTAATGCAGCATCTTAAAAAAACCCACCAAAACCAAACCAAACAAACACAAATAAAATCAAACAAAAGAAAACCAACACAAACAAAACAAACAAACAAACAAACAAAAACAATAAACAAAACAAAATGAAAAAAACCCACCATGGTCCAAGAGGCTTCTGAGCTGCATTGGGATGGGGTAGAGCAGTGTTTGAATGACAGGCACATTTTGGTCAACAGCAATCAGCAGACTAGGGATGAACTGGAAGGGCAGCTGTGTGCACTCAGGAATGGAAGCAAGTTATCAGAAATGAAGAATGAGCTTCTCTTCTCAGTGTGTTTCAGGTTTGAGCCAGTTAGTCTCAGGCCAAATTCCCACTGAACAGTTAGTCTTTAGCCAAATTACTGCTGAACAATCTCTCTGCATAATATGTCACAGATCTATTTTTTTAAGAGAAAACTTGATGAAAACTCTGGGATCCTCCCCAGCACACTCCACTGCCATCTGCATCACTCAGTCAAAATCTTCTCTGTGCTCTCACACCTTGTCCTTTCCACTATGGCTGGTGTGCATGGCATCACACTACACTCAGCTGCTAATCACTGCACATTTCACTCAGCCTTTGATTGATCCTCAGAGGCATTTCAGCCCTAGGTAGCCCAGCCCAGCTGGATGCCAGGCCATATACTTGCAGCTGATAGGTTTATGGCATGTTCAGCAAGTATGCACAGAGAAAGTACATACAGGCAGGAGGAGGTTTTGCTCTTCCTGGAGGTTCCATCTCGTGTTTTCCCATTACAGGGCTTTTCCAGAACATATTCTTTCAGCCCCTCGGTCTGATATGCCAGTTGTAGACACAGCATTTCTCTCCATACGAAGGTGGGAGTTCGTGGTTTGTTCCCCTCACTACAAGAAAGACACTGAGGTGCTGGAGTGAGTTCAGAGAAGGGCAATGAAGCTGGTAAGGGGTCTGGAGCACAAGTCTGATGAGGAGCGGCTGAGGGAACTGGGGCTGTTTGGCNAAGACACATAGATGAGGTTCTTATGGACATGGTTTAGTGCTAGAGTTAGGTTAACGGCTGAACTCAATGATACTGAGGATCTTTTCCAACAAAAATTATTCTATGATTCTGTCTGTAGCTTTGTAACCACAGGCCAACATCTACCACTTGACCCTCTGCAGACAAGTTGGGGCAAGGGGGGAAATTCTTCCTTATCACATTGTAATTGTGTTTATTCCTAGAATATAACTTGAGTTTCTTACAGCTGATTTTCAACTTTGGCATGTAAAAGTCCTACAAATCAACTAAACATGATAAATTTTAAAAAGTGGGAAAAATAATTTTATTAAAGGAGTTTGCCTTACAATTAGCTTTATTAGGAAAAGTTCCTGCAGTGATCTGATTAGTGAAGATATTTCTTATGGCAATGTAACCATTAGAAAGCTGCACACTAGCTGTGACCTTGTAGTTCTGAACTGTGAATTTCAGATCTTTTTTTTTTTTTAAATAATTTTGAATTGCTTTTTTCTTCTTCATTGTTTCCAAGTAATATCAGGGGATTTACACTACTTGTAACTGAAAATGCAAATGTGCTTATTTGAGATTGGTTACAAAATTACCAGAGGACAATCAGAACCCAAATTCAATAGAAAAGCCTTGAGCAACTTTTGCAGGCTGCATGATCAATGTAAGTGTCAATGCCAATAACCTAACCTGTTTGTTAAATAGCTGCTGACGTCCAAATTCCTGCAGCCAAAATAACCATTGTGTAAATTGCTCAAAAGAACAAAGAGTGAAGGAAAGAAATGACAGCTTCCCTGGTTAAAACAAATAACATAGGGTGGCAACTTACATGGAATGAAAAGNAAAAAAAAAAAAAAAAAAAAAAAAAAAAGAAATGTTAAATAAAGGTTCTTTTGGAAATGCAAAACCACAAAGTTAATTATATAGTTATATTCTTATTTGATCTGTGAACCTGAACTTAAATTGAATTGTATGTTTGTTTAAAATGTGTATTCGTGTCCATAGACTTCAAAAAGTAGCATGCAGAAGAGGTGCTGAGGTGAATTTTGCACACCGCTGTTTGTAAAGGTTACTGAAGGCTTTCAAATAAAACCTCTCAGATTTTATGCCGTATCAAGTTCAAACATTCAGCAATGAAATGCAGCCTCAGAGTGCCAAAAGTGCACCTGGTATTCCTGTGAAGAGGTTAAACCACACATTCATCCCCAGGCAGAACTGACGGGAAGACTTGGGCTGCTGGAAGGGACTCAGCTCCCACTTGCAGATCGAGCCTGTTTTTTACTCACTTAAGTTTTTCTTTTTAAGGAATATTTCCAGCATCCTCCAGAACAAGTTCCAACAGATTAATGGGGTAACAAAGAATCAAAATTTTCTCTACTTCAGTGCACACAGAGAAAAGGTTAACTCCGAAGCAGTTCACAAAAACTCTGAGAAAGCTGTTGGAAATATAGACAGAAGCCTGTTAAAGAAGAACCAGATACGTTAAACTAATGCACGGATACTTTGCTGCTTGAGGGGTGAGAGAGCGACCCCAAAAACCCTTGCATAAAACCTTGGAGGAAAAAGCTTGAGAGGACTTCACAAAGTTATCTAATCTGTGCTTTTGTCCTGAAGTATGACTGGTAGGTGTGCAACATCCTTATGGATATTTAACATACGCATAAAGATATCACATTCCCCTCCATCATAGTCTATTTCTGGTCTTAAACTAGAAAAGTTTGCTCCAACTGAAGAGAATGTAGAATTAGGTTTCACTAATACAGTACATAAATGTTTATTTTCCTAAGCAAAACTGAGGAGATTACTGCTCGTCCTAATTCAGTGAACACGGAAGACAACTGCTTGCTATCTTCTTGCCATTTTGGAAGTTTGTTATCATGTTATCTATATTGCCTTATTATTCTCTTATATAAACAAACTCATTTGTTTAAATTTGTTCCAATTAATATTTTTCAAAATTCTTCCTGGATCTCTGTTCTGGATTGTCTCCAATTTATGTGCATCTTTCTCAAAATATGATTCCAAAACTCAATAAAGTTTGAATGCCAGATAAGGTCTTCCCTATGAGGATAGAACAGAATAAATACCTCTCATGTTATATGAAAAAGAACTCTGTTAGTACATGTCAATACAAATTGTCTTTGTTGCAACTGTTTTGCATTATTGACTAACTCAATTCCTGGTTGACTTCGTTTTCCATATGCCTGGCAGAGCTGCTATTGCTTAATCAATTCCCCAAGATACCACTGAATTTTTTTTCCGTGTATTTTCTTTCTTGGATTTGTGCTCATCAGTTTTGCACTATCACCCCAACATACCAAACTCATTTTGACCCTTGCTGTTTGTCTTCAAAGTGCTTCCACCTTTTCTTATTATAATTTAAAGTCTAAATTCATGAAACTATTCCCCAGTCTATCACCAACTTCACTAACCTACATGATTAGATTAGGTAGAGTCAAACCATTTCCAGGAATTAAATCTGCAATATTGCATTGAAATATCCCCCATTTCACAGAATTCCATTGTTGACTACTCCGTTAATAGTTTTCCAACTAGGTGATCATCAGCTTTACATTCCCATCATCTCCACCATGTTTCTGTAGCTTAATTATGGCACTCCTCAAACCTGTTACTAAATCTGAGATATACCACAACTTCTGCTTCCTCTTTAATACTAAGCCAGTTATCCTGGAAAAGAGGAAACAGAACTGGTAAAGCATGTTTTTGTTTTGGTAAACCCACTTTGTTTTTAATCAGCTTTTTGTCTCTTACATGCCTTCTTGTTCCTTAGATACTGCTTGGAGTTTTTTCCAAAGACATCCTCCTACCTATTTGCATCACATCAGTTCAGAGCTTCCTTCCTTTATTTGGAATGCTATTGTTTTGTAGTCTCCTATAACTCACACTGTTGGCCGATTTCTGGCTGAATTGAATTTCAAACAGATTTAATTACTGTCCCTTATCTATTAACTTCCTCTGCCTCTACAATAAAGAGTTGCCACTTACGCGTTCCCAGAACTTGATGGATCATCTGTGCTCTCCTCTGTTTCTTTCCCAAAAGATATTTGAACAGTTCAGATCTCCACTACTGGCAAATCCTTAACTCTGTCTTGACTGTGAGACTGAATCTCTTCTTTTACCTTTTTATTTTTACTTAAAAACATTAAACGAGTCTACCTTCATGTCTTTCTGGACTTCAGAAGAATCATATACCATCTAACTGTGCAACCTCTCATGTGCCTTTTTTGTCCTCTCCTGTACGTTTGTAAACCAGCATCCTAGTATAATCTACCTATGATATTAACTGGCCAGATTGCAATAAAATATCTCACAATATGTTGTGGAAAAGAGAAGAGGAAGAATTATATGAGACATCAGAATAAGGTGGAAAAAGAATATGGGATAAAGATATTGGGATAAATCATATAATACACAAATACATATATCCATAGTGTTTCTATAGTGTATATGTAAAAAATAGAAAAATTTCAAATATTAATTAATCAGATATTAACTACCAAAGGTTATTTTAATGTTTATTTTGGAATACTTTTCTAACGTGGACCATATTTAACTGTCTGACACAATCCATGAGCAGGAAATTAACTAACACAAAGTATCTTTCTTGCATTTCTTCCATTCTCTCTAATTGTGTCATTATGTATCAGGAACGACAGGCGTAAATCAGTACCACACGCTGTAGGAGACTGGAAAAATCTTTGATTCAAAGGATGCAATCAGCCTAGCATCCATTTGGAAAGAAATCTAAGGCTTCCCTAGGGAAGAAAAAAAAAATGTGTCAGTAATACAGAAGAGCTGGCAGAACTGACAAAACCATCAGACAATCTCAGTGCAAAGGAAGGTTTTAAGGCAGGTAAGGACCAACAAGGTTGCATAAGGAGCTCTCTCATGAGTTTCAAATGCAAAAGGAATTGAACGAAAAGTGAAGAACTAGTATCAACATCCACGGCTAAAAATAAATAGTCTGAATTCATGAAACCCGAAAAGCTAACAGAAAGAATGAGGCACAACCTATTATCCCTTCATGTGAGGGACTGGTGAAGGACACCTAAAAAGGGCTGTACCTTCTCCATCCTTCCCAAATCCTCTCTCTTCCACAGAGGCAGAGCCAGGCTGTGCTCCAGGGAATGGGCAAAAGCCATCCTGGAGAAAGGGAGCCAGATGACCTCCCCAGGGAGCGGCAGGGCAGGGGGGGTCCACTCCCTGGGATGAGCCTTTCCCCTACATCAGCTGTTCGTCAGAAGAAAACTGTGACAACCACGGGACCAGACACTCGCATCTGCTTGCCCTTTCTCCTGACTGTTTCGGCATTCGGGCACATGTAGTCTGGCATGCCATGGCATTCTTCTCACTCAAAAAACCAGCTTGGATCTGGTCTTTCCCTTTCCAGAGGAAGTTTTGCATCCTAAGTATTGTGCGAAGGCAGGAGCCACCAACACCTACGGCTGCCCCAAAGTCCAACTTTTCAGGCAGCCTCTTGGTGCCAAATGTCTCTCTGCAGAAGTCTGAATATTGGCTTAGCTCTAACAGCACGTCGCTCTACAACACACATTTCTGTGCACGTATCAGCATCAAACTGTAGGTACTTAGGAAATTTTCAGACCACGTAGAATTAGACCTGGAGGGTTAGAAAGTGCTGGAAGTTAAGAGGTGGAGTTGCCTTGGATCTGCAGACCAAAGTGCAGGATATGCAGAACTTAGACACGTTGCAAGTTCAAGGAGTCAAAGTTCATATTTAAAGAAAAAGATGGCATTTCAGTCTATAGGTCTGACTGGCCTACTGAGAGTCAGAGTGGAGGAAGGCAGATGACTTCTGTCTTGAGATGTGGACGAGAGAATACATTACAAAGCCGAACACAATCTTGCCTTTTTGTATGTGCAGAGACATGCTGTATATGCAGTGCGGAAGGGTGCAAGTTAAGATGCAAAGTGCTTAATAGTTTTAAACAAACAGCTTGAGAGCCCGATGGCCTTCAGCATTAGCTTATGCCTTTCCTAGAAAAAGTGTAGTTTTGTTCCCAGACAAGGAAGGAAAAGTACCTCTTTATGGGAACCAAGGAGCTATTTTCCAGTTTAACAGTCATCTGCTGGCAGATGTTTATGGAAAAGCTTTCCTTCTCAACTGCAGCCAGGAAAGCTGTACAGAGATACTGAGTGAGAACATATGGCATGATTTCATATTTTAGCTCCTCGTAGCAAAATTGCAGGAGACAGCTGGCCCAAAAACAGGAAGATGTGAAAGGTGTCAGGGTGGAGCCTGAGACTGGATGCAGTCAGAAGTGGACCGAGACAGGGAGTCATAAACAGTAGCGAAGTGGTCAGGGTTGGTTGATAGAAGTAGTCACACAAGAGGCAAACAGTAGAAATAACACCATAATCCTGGATTTTGAATGGCTATTTTTCTGTGTCCACTCAGAATAAATATGTTATACACTGCAGTACTATTTCTCAAATTAACATGTTTCATCCCTTTGACTCCAGCCAGGCCAGGCTTGACTAACATTCAGCTTACCACTGTGATTTTTAATAAATCAAAAGCTATTTTAGGAAAACATGCACACACTGTGGGGGAAAAAAAAAAAAAAAAAAGAGTTTGGAGAACATGAAAAAGAGTTTGGAGAACATGAATAAGATTGTAAAACCAAGCCTTCTGAAACTAGGCAATATAAGAACTGAGGATTCATACACGTTATGATACATTCTTTAAACACTTCATGCATTTGATCTTTTCCCTGCCTTGCAGAGCACAGGATGGACCAAGCCATGGAAGTGAATCAGGCCTGCACCATACATGAGGTTGTTTATGGTAGCATTCCTTTCTTATTCACTGCAAAAGCTGGAAGGCAGTAAGGGATGAAGCAGGGGTTGGAGAAAAAGAAAGACTGATTATTTTTTTAAGGATATCAACGTTGTATTTGAGAATCAGATTTCGTTCTTAGTTCTGCCACAAAGCTCCTGTGGAATGGCAAACAAGTCATTTAAGCCACATACACACAGGTGATTACTAATCGCAGAATGTTTGGGGTTGGAAGGGACCTCTGGAGATCACCTAGTCCAACCCACCTGCTAAAGCAGGTTCACCTGGAGCAGATCACACAGGAACAAGTCCAGGCAGGTTTTGAATGTCTCCAGAGAAGGAGACTCCACAACCCCTCTGGGCAGCCTGTTCCAGTGCTCTGGCACCCTCAAAGTAAAGAAGTTCCTCCTCCTATTCAGATGAAACTTCCTCTGTTTCAGCCGGTGCCTATTGCCCCTCATCCTATCACTGGGCACCACTGAAAGGAGTCTGCTCTCATCATCTTGCCACCCACCCTTAANAAGATGCTCCAGACCCCTAAATACCTTTGTAGCTCTCTGCTGGACTTTCCCCAGTAGTTCCTTGTCTTTCTTGACTTCAGGATCCCAGAACTGGACACAGTACTCCAGAAGCGGCCTCACCAGGGCAGAGTAGAGGGGGAAGATAACCTCCCTCGACCTGCTGGTCACACTCTTCTTAATGCACCCCAGGATACCATTGGCCACCTTGGCCACAAGGACACATTACTGGCTCAGGGTTAACTTGTCTGACAGGACTCCCAGGTCCTTCCCTGCAATGTGCTTTCCAGCAGGTCAGCCCCTAGCCTATACTGATGCATGGGATTCTTTCTCCCTAGGTGTAGGACCCTACACTTGCCTTCCTTGAATTTCATTAGGTTCCTCTCCACCCAAGTCTCCAGTTTGTCCAGATCTCACTGAATGGCAGCACAGCCTTTTTGGTATGTCAGCCCTTCCTCACAGTTTTGTATCACCAGCAAACTTGCTGAAGGTGCACTCAATCTCTTCATCCTGGGTAATCCATATTGCCCTTTTTGAAGACTGGAGTGACATTGGCTTTCCTCCAGTCCTCAGGCACTTCTCTTGTTCTCCATGACCCACCAAAGATGGTGGAGAGTGGCTCAGTAGTAACATCTGCTAGCTCTCTCAGGACTCATGGGTGCATCCCATAGGAGCCCATAGATTTGTGGGTGTACAGTTTGCCTAAATGATCTCTAACCTGTTCCTCCTCAACCAAGAGAAAGTCTTCCTTTCTCCAGACTTTCTCTCTTACCTCCAGGGTCTGGGATTCCTAAGGGCTGGTCTTAGCAGTAAAGAAAGAAGGAAAGAAGTCATTCAGTAACTCCACATTCTCCACATCATCCCTCGCCAGGGCACCCACCTCATTCAGCAGCAGGCCCATATTTTCCCTAATCCCACTTTTACTACTGATGTACTTGAAGAAGCCATTCTTGTTGTCCCTGACATCCCTTGCTGGATTTATTTGCAAGTGGACCTTAGCCTTTCTCACCACATCCCTACATACTCTAGCAAAGTTCCTATGTTCCTCCCAAGTGGCCCATCACTTCTTCCACATTCTGTAAACTTCCTTCTTCCACATTCGGTAAACTTCCTTCTTCCATTTGAGCTTCGTCAGAAGCTCCCAGCTCATCCATGCAGGTCTCCTGTTCCCTTTGCTTGATGTCTTACTCATAGGGATGCACCAATTTTGAGCTTTGAGGAAGTGATACTTGAATATTAACCAGTTCTCCTGGACCTGCCTACCTTTGAGAGCCCTAACCTATGGGATTCCTCCAAGGAGGACCTTGAAGAGGCGAAAGTTAGCCCTCTTGAAGTCCAGGGTTGTAATTCTACTTATTGCGCTGTTTCATCCATGCAGGATCCTGAACTCCACCATCTCGTGGTCGTTGCAGCCAAGGCTGCCCCCAGCCTTCACATCCCCAACCAGCTGTGCCTGTCCCTTGCCACCCCACTGGATCATTAAACTATTTCTTGCAAATGGTGCAGCAAAGAAACTTTGAATTTACTGGTCGAAGAAGGTTAGCTGTTTGTATTACTGAATGGACACATGGTTGTTAATGTCCCTGATAAACACAAAGATATCGCAGATAGGTAGTAGTTTTGAGTAGCTTAAGAAAGCTTTCCTGTGCTTTTTTCTTTCTTATTCTGCAGTAGTACGAAAGCAGAGTTATCCTATTGTAAAAACAAACAAACAAAAACAAACAAATAAACAAAAAAAAACCATACAGGAAAGTTTTCATAAGTTTCATCTAGGTGAAAATTAGAACTGTTGGACACCTTTTTTCCTTCCATCTTCACTGGTGTCTATCTATTATGAGGTATAGAAAATGGTTCCCTAAGCCTGTAGAGCAAACATAGCTTTGAAAAACAGCATTTGAGACCCTGGCTTTAAACTGTGGAGAGCCACAAGGTCCAGGCAGTGGGTTCAGGACACGCAAGAATTTGTAATGTTCTGAAAAGCTCTCTGGGGACTGTGAGACCGCAACAAATAACTCAAGTTCATTAGTTTCTTTCGAAATAATTTATTAGGATATTGAATAGTAAGTTGCAAAAGTCTAAAATACTCCAGAGGGAAGCATATGTCCCTCAGGCTAATGGCATGTCAAACTAAAATATCCAAGAAGCAAAGCCAATGACTTTTGAATCCACAAGGTCAAAAGGTGAGCAAACAAATTACATGTGGCAAAATAAAACTTTGCTAACTTTAAAATTGCCCCTTTCTTCAACCAAATCACACACATATTAACTATTTGTCCTAAAAGAAAAAGTTCTGACTTAGTTTTTAAAAGCTGCAACTACGTTAGTCACTTCTTAACAACCTACTCTGTTTCATTAGGAGTCTGGCATTTATTTCACTACCTAAAATTAGCTGTCGCACATGAACCTGGAGTCATCACTCTTGCAGTGTTTAAATGACATGAGTAATGCAGAAGTTTGAAAATACAATACTATGAACATCTGTGTTTAAAAAAATCCATTAAAAATGCCTCAGCTCACATAGTTTTACTGTAATACATAAATACCTTGTGGTCTCTGAGCACATGCATTAAAGCTTTACTCAGCTCACATGGAAAGGCTGAGTGACAGTATACAACCACAAGCATCCATGAGTTAGTGACGTATTTTGGCTGGTTTTGGTCAAAAAAATGACTTGTGTGCCTAATTTAATGTTAGATATAGAGTGAGGAGTCAAGAGCTCCTACTCCATGAGTCAATCTGAACTGCCTCAGCCTTGAAGAAAACATCCCTATATTAGAAACTGATGCCAAAGTAACTGCATCAAAACACCCACACAAGGAGAGGAACAGCCGGGCCTGGAGCACTGTGTGGGTTTAACATCACCTGGGACTTTGGCTGACCAGAGAAAATAGCTTGAAATGAAGGGAAGGCTGTGCCACGGAGGTAGAGATGTCCCACTGATGTAACAGGGTTTTCCTCTTCCTCATAGGAGGGCGGGCAGGGTGCCCTGGCCACTGTGAGGAGTGGGATGTAAGAGGATGGAAGGTGGGGACTTATGCTTCTCCCAAAACAAAAGCCTGTTTGCTTCAGGTTTCAGGGACATTATGGTCCAATATGCCTATTTCAGCAAACCACTTGTTTTTACATCTTTTTTTCTCCCTTTCTGGTGTTTCTTTAAATGATGGAGAAAAATTATTTGTTTAGAAGGGAAGAATTGAGTGCCCAGAAACCCAGGGTGTCCAGAGAGCTGAAGTGGGAGCCTACAAGACTGCCACGCCTTGCACTAGGAGGTCTGTTCTGTGCCACACCAAAACACCAAGATCTGACATCACCACTCAGGTCTCCTGTTCACCATGCAGGTTGCTCTGGTTGATTCTTCTCTCCATGCAGGAGGTTGGGTTCCACTGCGTGCACCCTCCCATTCTCCTCTGCCCTGACAGAGCAGAGAAAAGGAAGAGCTGTGAGAAGGTGCAGTGGAGTTTTCTGTCTCCCCTTCCTGACCAAGATGACTTAAGAAGAGAGGAACCAGAAGGGCTGTTGCTCACAGGTGAGCTGTGCTGGGACTGGTCTGTTTGCTCTCCCTCCCCATCTCCATACTGACACCAGTCTCCAAAGGGAAGGGAAGGGAAGGGAAGGGAAGGGAAGGGAAGGGAAGGGAAGGGAAGGGAAGGGAAGGGAAGGGAAGGGAAGGGAAGGCAGAGTCCTGCCTGCTTCTGCTGGGTTTTCTGAATGATTGCTCTTCAGCAGAAGCTAAGTAAATGGGGATAGCATCCACTCAGAGAGGATTCCTCCCATTCCTGAGCTCATCTGCAAGAATCCTGCACATAGGTCGTCACGTGAAAGTTGCACCAGCTCCAGATGAGGCTTCATGAACCCCATGGAAAACTCTGTGGATTTGCAACACTGGCAAAGGAAAGAAATGAACATATCCCACCACACTGAGCAGGCTCCTCATACAGTTGGTCCCCTTGCATCCACTTTGCTGAAATATATGTTACAAGTGCAATAAATGAAAGGAAGATGGAAAAAAAAAGGAAGTGCTGAAACTGGACCAACTGCCTGGAGACACTTAGGACCAGGGATTATCTCTGCAAATTATGTTTTGCCTTTGCGAACAAGCTATGGCATGCTCAGACCTCCTCAAAGCATTACATCATGATAATTTGTTTTTAAGAATAACAAGATTAAAGTCCCATGATTCACTTTCAAATACCATTGTAAAAGTAGGATTTAATTAGTTTTCTTAATCAAAACCAAATAAAATGTATGCAACTGCTAAAAATCACAAGCACTAAATCTAAAGTACAAAGTTGGTGGCTGACATATACACAGTCTTTGACTGCCTCTGCATAACCAGTGTGTCCCATACTGGCGAGACAGCTGAAGAAAAACCTGAGCTACTTATTTAAGAGGGATGAGGGGATTACATTTGGGTAAATCAACATTCTGCTTTTATAATTGAAGTTAAAAAGAAAAAAAAAAAAACAAACAGGCACAGGCAATAATCCCGAAACATGACCCCATAAGCTGTAAAGTATTTCTGTCAAGCCTCTAGCAGTTGTGTTTCAGCAGCTGGTTTCTATGTCCTAAAGTGCTCTTCCAGGGCTGGGAGCTGGATGCCACTGCCACTGATCATTACTGCACTCTTTGACAGGAATTTTAGGTCACTGGAGACAAGGAGCAAGGACTCCCCTCCTGCTGCTTGCCTGAGAGGTCCTGCTGGCCTGAGCCAGGAAGCTCCTGAGACCCTCGCTGGAGCAGAGCTGCTCCGTCCTGGTTCCCAGTGCAGAGCCAAGAGTGGACGCATAGGAGCAGATGTTAAACAGTAAAGTAAACAAGCAGAAAGCAACATCCAGGAGATTGAGTAAAAAACGACAGAGCAGCTTTTAAGAGCCTCCTCCTCTTGTCTGTATAATGCAGGCTCTTGGGTCATGTGAAGAGCTAACTCATCTGTTACAACAGAGTTTTATTTAGAGACTGGATTGCTCCCTCCAATAAGAAAGCCAAGTCTCATTAAGGGCTGTTTACCGGGGCAACTGGCATCTCCTGGCAGAGTTCAAAGCAGATTAGGGCTTTGAACATGTCTACATATCCAGCAATTGTGTCCAGTGTTTAATTATTTCGATCTTCCAGTCCTTACAAGCTTGAACAGGCAGTAGATACGGGCAGAGGAGATTTAACTGAGGAAATAATAATAACACAATAATTAAACTCTTAGATTATATTTTTTATCTTCAGCTGTCCAGCCCTTGTTCGATGGAAATAAAGAGCACAAAGCTGAAGGACATGATGCAGCCCTGCAGGAAGACCTCCTGCTGCCACACACATCAAATCCCTTTCATAGCTGTACCCAGCTCCAGGTTGAAACTCATTTATTTTCCTACCCATTGCTCCTGCTGAGAAGCTCTTTCAGGACATCACTGCTGCAGTGATTAGTGGCCAACTTAATTTCGGTTGTCCGTTTTACGTCCCACTCCCCTTCATTAGTAGAAGTAATTACATGCCCTTGTTTTTTTGCTCTCCCATTGGATGTGCTTACAGGCAGTTACCGTGTCCCATCTTTGCCTTTCCAGACAGAAAATAAGCTCTTATTGCCTGTTCTCACAAGTTCTCCGTTCCCCAACTGTCCTTGCAGCACCTCACAGCTCTCCCCATGGGAAACCACCCACTTCCACTCATCCTTGTGTTTTCCCATGGAATTCATGTTTCCTAAATGACACCACATCAGCATAATAATAATTTTTTTAAATCTTACGTATTCTTTCCTAGCAAGGAGCAATCAGTCATACAACACTGCCACTGTTAAGTGGAGAGATGTGAATCTCTGATCTTTCTCTCCTGTGTTTCTTCCTGCATTTTACTGGCTTACACTCAGCAGGTAAACTACCCATCAGCTGTGACCAAAGGCATGGCATCTGTCTATCCCTTGAGCTGTTAGCTCCTCTCTACTTACAAGAAGGAGGCCCTAGCCTCCTCCATCCACAGGCTAGCTGAGTTATGATGATGAGAGATGAGAAACCACTATGGCTTTACCCGCTGTCTCCTCCGAGGAGCTCTGAAAGCAGCTGAAAACCAGCCACGTGAAATCCCAGTCAAAATGAAAAGAGTGGTAGCAACATATTGAGGATGTATGTAAGGATAGCCTCAGATTACTTAGTTCAGCTGTGCCCCCAACTTAAAAGCCACAAGTTACTTGAGAGTCCTTTTATTTGCAAGTAAACATAGTATCAACTATTTCCAGTCACAGTCTGGCCTCCCAAGTACTTATGACGAAGCACATTTGGGAGCCAAAGCAAGCAAACAGGATGATTCATTCATCCCACAGCTTAGCAGATGGATGAAACCTGTATAACCAAGGCAAAACAGGATCTCTAAGGCTTTATACAAACAGTATCATTAAAGCCCTGTGAGATAGAAATGCTAGTAATGCCTCATTGTCTGCAGAGAAATCAAGACTTTCGTTTCTATGAAATGTACGTACATAAAAGTAAAGTTCCTGGGGTGCTATTCAACAGATGACAAACCAATAAACACAGTGAGAGAGGACTTTCACTTCTTGTCAGAACTGAGATTGACTTTTCCAACACATTACAAAGGAGTTTGCTGCTTACACCTGAAGTTGTTGTCAGGTTCTAAGACATTTTAGACTAGTTCAAAATCCTCAAATTGGTAGGAGGGACACACAACTATAAGAGCCAAACTATACTTTGCAGTTAAAGATTCAGTTACGGATTGATTTCCCAAGTTCTAACAAGTGAGCTTGGATCTATGTGAGGCTTTAAAAGTTTTCCCATTATTATTAGGTGTGTGGCTATGCCTTGAGGAACTTCAGGAAGACAACAATATGTCCCTTCTTGAAAAGAAATTGCTGCTGCATTTCATTTGCTTTATTGAGCTCTTTACATGATGTGTGCTAGCTGAAGAATAGACTGCTATAGACTATAATTTCCAGCGCACTGAACACACTAAAGCAGACTAATGAGTTATTTATATATATTTAGTGGTTTTCTTATCGACAGCCTCTGTTTGTCTTCTGGTAGCAGGCTAGTTTCATGATATACCATTTGTACACAACAATACTTTTCCCATTCTGCTGCTGTTGCCCAGCAGTGCCTGCCAGCAGCTGGCTTGGCTGCTGAGCTGGCTGAGTACCAAAGAATGGCTGGAACCCCCCAGAGTGCCCAGTCCACTTCCACTCCCACAGCAGAATTCCTCCTGGTCCCAGGGATCCCCTGTGTCCTCCAGCCTCACACACACGGCAGTTCTTGCTTTTCTTCCTGTAACAGCTCTGGCACTTCACAACCACACGGTCCATGAGACGCAGACGTTTTCCAAGGCATTGATGAGATATTTTCAGCCTGTCTCTTATATTGGATCCCACAACACATACCTGTGTGCCTGCCTCA
Source organism: Pampusana beccarii (assembly GCA_013399365.1). Taxonomy (NCBI): domain Eukaryota; kingdom Metazoa; phylum Chordata; class Aves; order Columbiformes; family Columbidae; genus Pampusana; species Pampusana beccarii. The sequence goes on along the minus strand of VWYH01005378.1, from coordinate 503,335 downwards.
CAGCCTCTTACAGTATTTTTATTTAGCGTGTGCCAGTGTCCTTGCTCTGCACAAGGAGCTGCCAACATTAAAGTTGTTGCCCAAGAAAGCCCAGTAGGCTCAACTACGTGTCTTGGGGCTTAAGTGTGTTTCCTCTCTGATAACTCAAAATCCAGTGACCCACAACCAATCATTCGTGTAATCCAGAGTGTATTCATCTCACTTTGTCTTAAACTGGTGGAAAAAGAAAGGCATCTCTAGAGGGCAATTCATCCCATTTACTTTAGACACCAGTGATAACTCTCCACTGAGTTGAAAGGAAACCGATTGGATCGGCTGTATTCCTTTCAGCTGGTCAAAGGCTGGATGAGAAGCACCCCACCCTAGGCTATCTTTAGCAGCTTCAAGGACATGAGTGGACAGGGAGTTCTCAGCTCCAAAACATAAGACCTGTTCCTTACTTTGTTTTGCTCTCCTGGGTCTCTTGTTTTGTAGACTTGAGTCAGAATAATCATCAAACATTTTTATCAGCTATTCTCGTATCTAAAGCGTTATTCCTCATAATGGTATTTCACATGTTTCTTGTCCTTCTCCTTGCACACCTTCTCTCCACAGATACTAGAATTAAAAAAAAAAAGTAACCTTATCTTGACCTGCCAAGATCAGCTCTGTGTGCAGATCCAATTCTTATTTCCACTTGCTCCCACATTTATTCAAGGGTTTTGCTTGGGAACTGGCAGATCTAGTCATTTGGTGCTCTTCGAATTACAGATTTACTTTGCTTTAGGTGTTACTCTGGTCAAACATTAATTATGCTGACATTAAGAACACAGTTGCTGAGTAAAACATGATAATAATTGTTAACTGAACTAACATTTCCTGAAAATAACTACTTCCACAGGAGCAGCCACTATCCTGGATGGTAACTCATGCCAAGACCACAGGACACCAGTCCCTTCTCCTCCGTAGATGTTCCTCTGAAGTTGTTGCAGATGGATGAGCTCTCTGGCAAATTCTATAAACCCACAGAGCCCCAGGAACAAGGTAGCCTAGTCCTCCTGACATCATTAATTTTTTGGAGGAGAAACATTGTGCTGCAGAGCCCTGAATTCTGGATGTGAAGTGGCATTCCCTTATACTGTATTTCTTTTCAGGTCCAATTATAAACCAGTACAAGTCCTCTGTCACAGTTTGCCTTGAGATTTAAACATTTTCTCCTCAAAGTACACCAAGGCTAACGACTCTGAACTTCCCAGGATGGACCTACCCAAAGGACAGTGACAGCTGGAGTTCTCTGATTTTAACTGAAAAAAAGAGACAAAAAATTTGCCTTTGAGTAGCTGAATAAGACAGATCTCCCTGCCTGGGGACCATATGCTAAATTCACATCCCCACAGTGACAGTTTGTGTTAATCTACATTTCCAGAAGTCCCCCTGCAGAGGTCAGTGGAGGGACCTAATACTTCAACAGCGGGTGGCCAGAGAGAGAAAGAGCACCCCGTATCACCTGTCCAGAGTGAGCCCAAGCACTCAGGGGGACTGTGGAGCAAGGACAACTATGACAGTCAGAAGAGGAGCTTGGCCCGTCAGGATTTAGTCTCCCTTGCGTGTGCCAAAGCACAGCCGCAGGACAAGAGCAGAAGTAGCTGAAGGACAAAGCCCACTCCACAGCCCCACAGAGCAGGGGTCACAGCGACCCCAGCCCCTCCACAGCAGAGCACTGGAAAAACCACACCTCTCCATGAAAGATCTGCCACCCCCAAAGAACCATCTCACATCTTCCTTCCCACGCAACTCACACAACAGCCCTTTGTTTCATTTTTTTTTTTCAATTTTTCACATAACATTTTCAAAAACAATACAGACAATGTTATCCTTGTTCATAACAAAACAAATCAATGTAAACCATGTAAGCTATGGAGATCACTTGTTCAAGCACACCTGTAAAGCATTTACACTATATAGTTCACTAGAACAAGTCCACCTATCATGAAAGCCTCCAGAACATTGGTATACCCACAGTCAAAGAAGCATATATCACTTCATGAAAGGTAAACCTTTGTTTCTTCACATTCCCCTTGTGTTCAAGACGCCACTGAGTATGTAACAACTGTTCTCTGTGTGCCTAATTTTTATCTCACAGTCACATTGATTTCTCCTTCTCCAGTTTGGAGGAGGATCTGAGGTATTTAACTTTCTTATGGTACTAACACTCCATATACCAAAAGCTCCACTTCTTTTCCACTACTTAGTGAAATCAAACCCAATCCTACAGCTAGATGCGTTATCATGCTGCTCTTGGAGGATACAGGTGGATGGGAAGAACAAATCACACTTTGAAAGATTACACTTATTGGCAAACCTAATTTGTTCTCTAGCTGCAAATTAGCAATTGCTTGAAAAAAATAAGCATTCCTGATGTACCTAAAACACTTTTCATGTTTGTTCCAGTAATGGTCAACTCATCTGTAGGGTTTGTTTTTTTCCTTCAAAAAAGAGATATCCAAGTGGAATGACTGTTTTCCACACTTGCAGCCACCTTTTTCCCCATCTGCCCATAAAATATATGTATTCTTTATCATTATCTTTAAATCCTACATTTGGAAACAGGGAAACTTTGGCTTAAATCTCATAAAATGTGAAGGTTCTTGCTTGAAGAGTTTCTTAATTCAAGCTACATCTAGTGTTTAAAATCCTTCCAAATATTCATTTGGCTAAACTCAGAACCAGCTTTAAGTGGTGGCAGAAAATAATTAGATTATGGCCTCTCCTATATGGATGAGAGTTGTTAATTTCTCTAGCTTGTGAGACCACAAGCAGTTCTAACATTCTTACTTTATAATTTGTTTCTTTGGAGGCAACTTTTTGCCTGATTATTTTTTTCCCTACAGAGTTTGAAAAACCTCTGGGCTGACTTAGACAAACAAAAAGCTTTATCTTTGGTATCTGTGAGAGATGTCAGCTATGGGTCTGTAACAATCTCGACCTTAGGGCTAGAACTCTTCCCCTCCCATACAGATGAAGATAATACACATCATATATGACGGAACTATTTCTCGGCTATCATAAGTGTTATCTCTTGGAAGAGGAAGTAGCCAAGTCATTCTACTCATTCTGATCCTCGAAGTACAACATCATCAGAGATTTATTGCTCCCTTCTGATTTATCCCAAGACTGGAATCCAGTTAGATTAGTCTAACTGGGCAGTGTTTTGCATCGTGAGTAATCGATGTGCATACTTCCCTCTAAAGGACACAAGGTTCCTGAAGCTGCATCAGCTTTAAACTGGTGCAGACTCATTTTTAATGGGAATCGATGCCAGACTTTTATACTCATATCAGTGAGGAGAATCAGGCCAGTCATGAAAGAGAGGCATAGAAGGGCAAGACTGTACATTATTACTGGTAATCTGTCCAATCACTTCCAGGAATAAAACTTCATATTAGTCAAATTACTCTCAAAATACTAAAACATCCCTCCAAATTATTTTCTTGGCAAAGATAATAACGTATTACAGCTGCCTATGAATTTCTAGCTATGAGATACTGGTAAAAAAGACACAAATGAATTCACCAGTGTACAGTTATCTGTTACGCTGATGTATTTATCTCTGGGGAAGTGATATTCTGAGACAGTCCATTTAAGCAAAGAGTATTCCAAATGATGAAAAAATTTAGATTTTCTGTGGAAAAGTTCATAGACATACAGTTGCCATGACAACCTGTTTTTCTCTTGAAAAGGGAAAAACACAGCTAGCTGTAGACTGAAGTGAAATAAAATGAGTTTGGATGCTTAAGAAAACTTCATTTTCACCCTGGTATGGAATAGTCTTTCTGTTGCAAGCTTTCTTAGCTTCTGCTTTTAGGTTTTGGGGATTTTCTTTTCCCTTTTTTTAAAAAAAAATAAGACTATCAGAATTAGAAAGGACAGGAGCACCTCCCTTTCCCTACCCTTCTCATATCCAGGGCAGGTTCTTGATAGGCTATGTTCCCAAATGCTATAGACTGCACCCTAGCTGCAAAATAACAGAAGCATCTGCATTCTCTGCATCTAGGCAGTATAAAAATGCAAATTGACATCTATAACTCAATCAGATCACGGAAGATTTAGACAAGAGGAAAATAGCTGATATGTCAATCTGCTGGGAAAGCACTTCCATCTGAAATGTCTCTCTGTGCCTCACGTGGAATGTAGCGAGGATGATTTTTTGTTCTTTTGGTGGCTGAGTAATGAAGCAGATTTTAAACCTTTGCTATTGTGTACCCTTTATCATCTCTCCGCTTCCAGCACTTGTGCATGCATATCCCCCCCAGGATCACGCAGGCCAGTGCGATGGGAATCGTTGCAATGTACCAGGACAAGCCGACAGCTGGAAAAGTAAAGAAATGAAATATTTTCAGAAAAAAAATCCCAGGAACATAGTTCTCCAAGTTCAATTAGGAAGAGGAGAAATCACAATAAAAAGGATGTCTGCAAGTTAACCTTACAGCAGGTTGATCACCTGTGAAAGGAAGAGGCCTATTGATTGAACACTCTGGGAAATGGGTTTATGAAGATAAAATCATAGAAAAATTTTGGTTGGAAAAGACCCTCAGGTTCATCAAGTCCACCGTTAACCTCACACTGTCACTAAACCATGTCCCTAAGAACTTGATCTACACGTCTTTTAAACACTTCCAGGGATGGTGACTCAACCGCTTCCCTGGGCAGCCTGCTCCAATTACCGATAGGCCCTTCTGGGAAAAAAATTTTCCTAATAGCCAAGCTAAACCTCCCCTGGAACAACTTGAGGCCTTTTCTTCTTGTCCTATCACTTGTGACTTGGGAGAAGTAACAAGGTTAAGCAACCCCAGTTCCCTCAGCTGCTCCTCATAAGAACTGGAAAAAAACAGAGGGTGAAAATTTAAATTTCAATCCTTTTGCACACATGACTGTTCACAACCCGTGCTTAGAGCAGCTATGTGCTTTCTGTCTTAATTTGGTGGATGCACAGATACTCCAAGTGGGAAATAAAAGCACCATATGGAGAGGAAGTTCATAACAGCTAGTCCACCCTCAAGCTCTGTGAATAATTTTCTTATATAAAGTGGACTATAAACTGCTAATGATCAAGCCAAGGCTCTAAGCTGTTTTCCAAAATACAGCTAATCTCCAAGACCAGTGTCCATCCAGACCATTTTTGATTATTCCAGCCTATATTGGTTCATGGATTGCCTCCTCTGTATTAATACCTGTGTCACTCATGGAAGACAAGGGCAGCACATCATCTAGCAAATGAGTACAAATCCCTCATCATAGGATGCTGGAGTGAATCATGAGCTGTAACTCATAATGAAGACTGTAAATGTTCATGTGCCTCTCAAAGACAGCGTGACCAAGCTTTGGTAATTCATGAACGTCATGAAAAGAAACAATTAGCATTGCTTCATATTGTTTTTACAGCAGGTTCTTGGCCAATGGTCCATCACAATGCAACATTAATTGCACTGAGCTTAGGTCTTCTCTTCCCATTAATAGGAGCCAAAATAACAACACACATCATAATTTACACTTCTTATTACTATGATGGCAGTCTGTGCATGAGGAGAAGGAACACTGTGATCTTTATTCTGCTATTGTCTTTTTCTTTCCCTAGTTGTTGAGGAACTAGGGAGATCTGGCCCTGCTACACTCAATGGGAGTCTGTCAGTAGTCTCCCTGGAGCTGTTATTTCACAAAGTGTATCTAAGTTCGAGCCCTATCCAATGAACAGACATACTAGCACATATCCTTATTCCTGCAGACAACGTCAGTGAGCAACCTACAGAAAGTGTATTTTGTGAACAGGCTATTCCAAAGTCTACAGGTGAAAGAGGCAAACAATTTTTCTCCAGGCAATAATTCATCCCAGTCCTAGCTCTGACAGTATAAAAGGCTTGGATGATAATTTAGCATTACAATATTAATAACAATTACCCCAAATAAGCACTCAAACTAGTTACCTTCCTGCTTGACCCTTGTTGGCAATACTTGGTAGCCATATCTGTTCTGGGCCAGACACGTAAAGTCTGTGTAAAAATCCACTTCTTTGACAGAATCAAAAATCAGTGGCACTTCAATGAAGTTTTCACCATTTTCTACAATTTCTCTGGAAGAAAAAGAAAAAAATAACATTAAGTCCTTTTATAAGCTTTTCTCTGTTTGGTGTTTTCATTCTGACACCAGATTGCAATAAAATGCGTTGGATATTTGCTCATTTCTGGTCTAGTCCCTCAGCATTAAAGGACACCTACGTCTTCCAGCCCAGTTTGAGTCTCAGCAGTCAGTACCCATCCTGCACTTGAACCTTCCAGGAAAAAAAGAAAATCTGTATTTGTCTTGCGAAAATAAAGAAATGGGAAGGAGGAAAGGCAAGCAGATTTCTGTATATCTTAGAGCTCTCTACACAGCACCATGGAAGGACCTAATTCCTTCTCTCTGACCACATTCGTTTCTGAGATTAATTCTTACTATCAGCTGGAGGAGGACATATGGAGAACATAACCCTGCAAATGCTCACTCAGCAAACTGAACCATTATTCCTGTCTATCAAGCGTCCAAAACCAAGACCTCGATACAAGAAACTGTCTAGCAGGTTTCCAGCTTATTTCAAGCTGATTGTTTTATCAGTCCAACTATTTTAAAGTGGTTTTCTAGCTGCAGTCAAACTTTGTCTCTCGGTATCTTTTAGTCATTGCTGGAGAAGCTGTCCGGCTGCTCTTTCATGACCTGTTCATGAGTCTGCTATGCCCTGAGGCCACGGAGTTCCCTGGGCACTCCTCCTGGGACTACACCGCAGGAAGGCAGCAACAAGGCAGTGGGTACTTTGCCAGAGATTTCCGCAAGGAATCTGTTTTCCTGGTGGCATTTGACCTGTTTTGACTTGCGGACATTCTGAGGGCTTCCAGTAGAACTGGGGTGTCCCACGCACCGCGGGCTCCACGTGAGCCCCGGCTGGTGTTGTCCCTGTCCTTGTGCAATTGTATAATAATACATAACAGTAACAATTATAGTGATAGCAATAATAAAAATAATTTTTAAATTCTAAGTAAGAAAGTACATGTGCTGCTCTATTCTAAAGCCTGCAGAGACTATAGGCGCAGTACATTTGATGGCTCCTGACTACAGGTTTAATGCACAGTCACTTGTCCATATAAACAACACCATAAATTAATGGTCTCATTCATGCTCTGGGGAATGTGAAAACACAGCTGAGTTACCACATTACCTCTGGCTGCAGCTGCACAGTAAACTAAACATGGCCAGGTTGTTCTCTGGCACTGATGGCCACAAATAGCCAAAACCAGCTCACATCTATAACTGCTAAACACTCTCATCCCTCAAAATAGGGATGCCACACCCCCAAACTCTGTTTGGAGTGGTCCCTGCCCCATACTAAATCTTGACAGCCAGGAGCTTTTTGGGAAGGTGTTAGCTGGAGAGTGACCACTTTAACCATTAACAGAAGAGGCAATGGCATCCCAGAGCCCGGGAACCTTCCCAGCTCTGTCCACTGGTGCAGGCAGAGCCACCATGGCCAAGGGGAGGGTGGTGACCTCTATGGACACTTTCAGCTTCATCAGATGAGAGGTAAAACATGCCAACTTTGACCTCAATGAAGATATCTCAGCCAGTAGGTTTACCTCACGTTTGCAAAGCACTAGAAATGTGCCTGCACACAGTGAGTTAGCGCTGCTCAGGTGACATGTGACAGGAACATAAAGCAGATCATTTCCCTCCTTTCCTAGCGGGAAAAGCCCTGAGGCACCCAGCTATGAGGGAGCTGAGAGAAGGCTCTGTGAGATGCGGAGAGACAGTGGATCAGGGCAAGAGGATGTAGCACATCCTGCTTCTCCCTCCCACCAGCATCCTTCCCAGTGCTTCCCTGGCGCCAGCTCTGGCACTCACTGGACGTCTCTGTGAGTCAGTTTAGCTCACTAATGTGGAAAAGAACAACGCTAAGGGGAAAAACAATGTTATTAAGAAAACAAAACAAAACAAAAGTGACAACAACGACAACAACATCAACGAAAGCTGGGTGGTTTTCTGTTGTCTTAGTGTGTTCAGAGAACCTCATGAATGTCAGAAAGAGGATGTTGCTGTTTTGCTGGCATGGGGCAAGGAGAAAGACAAGAGAAATACTAGAAAGGGTCAAGTCCCATTGCTTTCCACTGCAGTCAGCTCTTACATCAGCTCAGCTGCCCGTGAAAATGTGCTTCAAGTTTGAGCCTTGAAGTGGGTCATTTGCAGTATACCATGATAAAAAGAAGAGATAAAGAATTGATTTTACCCTGCCTGGCTTGAATTTTGATTTTACTTGCCTGCCTGTTTTTTTCCCTGATCTCTCCTTCACTTCAGATCTGTCCATATCCCATTTCATTACCTGGCGCACAACCGCACAGAGAGCCCCAGTCACACTGCTGATTAAATCAACAAGTGCAAGGAAACACTTTCAGCCAGACTTACTGTCGTTCCCCCTCGGTAACTCTGCTTTGCTTGTAAACCACACTGACAGCAGTGTCATTTGCCAGCCACTCCACATCAGTGTGCATGTGGCTGCTCAGGCCAACAAACACTTTGCACGGGAGAGTCATCTTGGAGCCTGTTGGTAAAAGAAAGATTTAAAAAGACATTTGGCTACATATGGAGAACTGCTCTTTCCCTTGGTGAAAACCAACATCTCCAGAGGGAGATCAAGTTCCTACACATGTCAAGCACCTCTACATTCAAAACTGAAATTAAGCCCCAGATTGCTTTTGATTCTCTGCTCCTTGGCAGCAAGACCCTTCAGTTTGTCAGTCCTTCCCACTGCTAACTAAATTATTTTCCCATTGCAATAGTCAGCAACTCTTGCACTAGACACATTCCTCAGGAGGCAAAGTTGTGTTCTTGTGGCCTTGCTGCTTTTGACATACTGCATCCGAAAGGCCATGGTGTGATTCACCACTCTGAAGCAACTACATTAACCAGCAGTGCAGCTTCACTCAGGTGCTGTGGGAGAGGGCATTCAACTCACGGTGAGACCTCCAGACATAAAGCGATTGTACAAAAAATTCAGGAATTTTACCATAATTATCATAACCCAGAAATAAGGGTAAAGAGCCTTCAAACTAGTGCATATCTATATTATATGGAAAACACAGGGCTCAATAATGCACAGAATTTCATTATTATATCTGTGAAGATCATGATAAAAGGGATATAAAACACTCCACAGATCTAGATAGGCCAAAAAACGACTTGGTAGTCCTATGCTGATGGAAAGAAAAGTGACAGGGAGAACTAAGGCATTATAGGATATAGCTGTGCGTATAGTACCCATGTTAAAAAAGCTTTGTGTGAAATACACTTGGCATTTTCTGGGAAAACAAAAGGCAATAGAAATTTGTTGTCATAATATAATCTTCAAAGAAAAATTGAGATCCTATCAAGGTCCTTTCTAACTAAAAACAACTGTCTAGTAAAAAAAGCAATAAAAGTATCTCCTCCAAAAGCAGTTAGATGGCTCATTCAAAACCATCAGATAACCTAGATCAATATGAGACAATGTTGAAAATTAACAGTTCTTACTGAAGGAGGACTCTTAGCAGCTGATATAAGGGTACAAACATGCTTTTGTTGCTTTGCGAGAGGCTAAAATCTACAGGATTTCTGTAGCTTCTCCTACATAAATAATAAAATATAGTTGTAGACAATAATATGCAAAACTACTCTAGCACTGACACTCAACTAATATAATCAAAATCAAAAGAAATAAAACAATTTATGCCAACAAATTTCACCATAAGAGGACCTGCTCTAATTTTTCTTCAGTAAGGTGTTTCCAAAAATAAAACTGGGCCTTACCGAGAGCAGCTGACGTTGTCTTTGCTGTTGGATACACAATTATTGGGGTAAATCTCTTTTCTTGCTCTGGAGAGAGAAAGAGAACAGAGAGTCAACGCTAGCACAACAGAAAATCCGGTCACTGCCCCAGAAATATAAACAGAGATGTGCCACTTCGCTCAACATCTTTCATCTCCCAGGAGAGCATTTGAGTCCTAAACCCACCGGCAAGGACGGACACGCCCGCCCCCTGCTGGCCGCTCTGCGCAGCAGCGCAATCCCCCCCCTCGGCCCGGACCCTCCCGTTTCACCCCTTTGCGAAATAGCGGCTTTCCCCCACCCTGAGAGAGTTTTAAATGTTTAATCTTCTAAGCCCTCAGAAGTCATTTGCAGTGACAATGTCTAAACACACACACACACACACACCCTCCCGCAAGACATAAATTATTCGGTTTAACAACCGCAGGAGCTTGCAACACCGAGTTCTGCCTCCCGTAAAGCTGCTGCAAGTCTGGCAAAGGGGTGACCCCCCAGCCCTGCCGGGGTGCTGTGGGAAACTCTCCAGTGCCAAAGCAAACACCCGCGGCATCACGCTTTCCTTGGCAGTGCTGAGAGGCCAAGTATGAGTTCCTCTCCTGAGTCTCATTAACAGAGAAGAGATTCTCTTAAGGGCTGCAATGTTTTAAGGGGTTGATATTTACCAACAATCTCCAGATTAATTGTTCTGCTGATTTCATACATTACACCTTCATACAGAAATGGCATCTTGCAGGTGTAATAGCCAGCGTCTGTTGGTAGTACGGAAGTTATGATCAGAGAAGAGGAACCTTTCAGATTTACGAATTTTTCGTTGTCATCTTCCAAAGGCAAGGCATCCTTGAGAAAGGACAGAAGCTGGTGTTATGGTTCAGATAGGTGTGGTTACACTTTGTGTTTCTTCACGACCGAACTACTTATCCCTGTTTCTCTGTTATTAAAAGTTAACTTATCACTGGAACTTGGAGCATTTCCACTTTCCCACTAAAGGGCAAGTTCTTCATATGTGCATGCATCTCTAAAATGCTCTAAGGCACTAAATGAAATGTGAAGAATTGCTATATTCATCTGCCTACAATGTGCATGTATAGCTTTTTAATAAACTGCTGATTTTAAAATGGAAATAGGCTCTTTCCTGAGTCCTCTTAAGAGTAATCATCGAAGACATTCTTCTAAGACAAAACCATTTTAGTAACCATGAAGGTTTTCACACCACTGTTACTTTCTGTACATGACCTCATAAGAATAATATTCTAAGGCATTCTTGGAAGACAAATACTTGTAATCATCCAGTTTTTCACAAAACCGTTACTTACCCTACATGATCTCATAAACTGTGATAAATTCCTGCTCTGTATCACTAAGGTTTTGTTCATGCAAAGGTTGGAGCCCTGCTAGGAGCAACGATGTTCTTTTTCCATGGAGGCAAACTAGTTCCTTCTGACAGTTTTAACAAGAACCATATTTAGGGGGGCAGATTTTCACTTAGATAAGCGGGTTATAGCCCGGTTCTAAAGGGAATCCTGAGCAGAGATATTTTGCTGATATAGTACCAGACACAACACAGGCACTGCTGTATGAAGCCAGCCTAGGTATTGTATCCTATGGTAAGAATGATAGCTGCACAGGGCAGAGCATGCGATCAAAGTGGGAGTGTAAAGAAAAGCTAAACCAAGGTATTACGAAAATAAAAGAATAATCCTGTACTGTCCAGTGCGAGGCTGTACAGCTGAGGATGATTAAGTGAGGGATATTTGACCTTATAGGCAAAACCACACTTGTCTACTCAAAAAGCCATGGCCTGGCAAGTTAGGCAAGAGAATCCTATAAGCATTGTGTGATGAATCTAGTATTTCAAAATGCTGTATTCCAGTTGATTAATGGAAGTTACCCCATCTGAACAGCTCACATGGGTGAAGCATCACTGGGAGGTCTTACTTCATGGGATTTGCTAGAGGGGCCATAAAAAGAAGCACAGTGCCAAAAAGAAGGGCCTAATCTGAAGTGGCAAACCGTGGGGTCAGGGTAGGCAATCCAGCCTTAAAAAGAGTTACACTGCCTGTGAGAGCATATAACGTGTAGAGCACTTCACCCTTTGCTGAGTCCACCCCAAATAACCTTTCTTAAACTATATACATCTGCGCCAAAATTTCCGCTATATTATGTCAAGCTCATGACTTTAATAACATTATGTTCGGGAGAAAGAGAAAGTGGAGATGTATGTGCCTTTACAAACAAGTTGGGATTAGCCTTTGCACAAAGAGGAGGTGAAAGTTCTACCTTGTACCACTTGAGCTCCAGGCTTGTCCTATTTGGTGTAAAATCCCACAGGTCAGGGCAAACGATCTTTCCAGAGGTGGAAGTGAAGAGGACCTGGAGATAGGCAATCTCCCGAGCAGCTGTTTTCTCCATGACCGTGAGGTGGATGGAGACCTCGGCGCAGTAGGAGGAGTTCCTGCAGACAGAGGGGGGAAAGGTGAGCACCCACCAGAGATGGGGGAACTCAAGTGACACCCTTGGCTTCCTCCTGGCTTTGTTTCCCTGCTTAGCAGTTTCTAAGAGGCCAAGACTGAGATCATACCAGGAGGTATCCTGGAAAATCACTGGTACTGTTATTTTTGGCACAATCTAAGCATGTTGCTGACACATGTCTGCCTTGGAGCTTCAGTCTTTTCTTGTTTTCTACACCAGATTTTCTGTGCACCCTTAGGCTAAGGCATGATTTTAATTTTGCAAGGAGAGGGAACATGTTCACCTGAACAGTAGCAGGTATGTCATGAACCCTCCGCCATTTCCTTGAAACAGGCCTTGACTGTAAAAACCCTAATGAATGAAACCTAAAAGCATAACATAAAAAGCTTGAAGCACGTATTAAAAAGCATCTGCAGTTTCTGTTCCATAACCAATTGGCATTTCTGTAAGTATGCATTATTTTGAATAGCAAATAAGGCATTCCCGCTGTGAAAGTTTTGCAATATTTAACTTTTCTTTCTGGCTCCAAGTGGCAATAACTTCCAGTCCCAAGGAGGACCAAACTGGGGGAAATAAGTGCTTAAACTATGTCCTTTCCAGCCTCTGAAAGCCTGTCTTGGAGATGTCTCCACCCAAGGCAGTTCCTGGAAGCCAGAGGGTCAGGGCTGGACTTCCAGGAGAGCAACTGGGGGCTGCAAGCTGATGGACTCGCACTACTTCTGGGACACTGTGACTGGCTGCCACCTACAGGCCAGATGCCTAAATCAGTAATACTTGTTCACCAGAAGCAGAAATTCGTGATAATTTCCTTTTACCCTCATGTTACAAAGAGTTGAAAAAGATCTGGTGGCTTCCCTGTGGGATGATTTGTAAAGCAAATATGACTTATTTGTATTTTATTAATCCTGTAATAATGTTAGTGATGAAGCTGTTGTACCTGGTGATGTACCTGGCTCTTGTATACTTTTTTCAAACAGATTTCACAGCATTTTACTATAGTTGTCAATAACACTGCTACAGTGCGATAGGTTGAGGAGCTGAGGTAGAATAGTTCAGAAAGGGGATTAAAAACACCTTTCAAGGTCTCAGGTGACTATTCTGTGCTCTAATACAATATTTGCAACCTTTTGTTATTCTGGCCTGACTATCGAAGTCTTGTTTTCTGCCCCACCACTGCAATCACTGCTGAGACATGTGGAAAGGCCGACCCAATATGCTGAGCACGATTCATTAACTGGAGTTCCGCCTGTCCGTCTCTTGTGCTGCTGACACATCACTCACGAGGTGTGCCTTGCCAGCAAGGAAACTGCTCTACACAGGCAGCTCCAGGGATGTATAGGTATGTTTTCCATTACAGACCCCAAAGCAAAGTGCCAGTCGCCAGTGGTGTGCTGGAGGCTGACTGGAAGAAGGAGCTGGCAGGGGACAAGGACCCAGGACACCTTGTAGAGTTCAGGTTCTAATGGGTGTTTTTGCCTGCCTTAGTCCCCCACAAATCCAGACCCTGGTACCTCTTTTGAAACTGTACAGCAGACCGTCAGATACTCAGAAAAAGATGGCCAAGTCTCAACCCACTGCAGTACCACAAATCTGATTCTAGCCTAGTAAATGCGCATCAAGTCTCATGACAGATCTTCCACCAAAACCAAGGCAATTGAAGTCCGGTTTAAAATCTGAAGTAGAAGAGAAGCAAACACCAGGGATAAGGAAGAGGGAAGAAGGAAGCCACTCCAAAGACTTGGTAGATGCTTCATGAGACAACCTGAAGTGTAAATAAGGCTATTTGCTTCTCTGGAACTGTAACAGGAGGGTTGCATTCTACAGAATCCCCGGCCTGCAGCATGTCCCCACTCGCCACAGACCTGACTGGCTCATAAATAATCTAGAACAAACTCTCACATACATAATTTCCTCCTATGACCGTAGCCAGACTGGCAATACAGTGTCACAATTGATCTAGATTTCAGTATATGTATCTATAGGAGACACACAAAGCGTTTAAGAGTTCTGATTTTCCACATTTTTTTCTCTAATAAATTCATCAAAGAAATTATCTTATTCAGACGTGCTCTGAACACAACTGGAGTTCAGAATCAAGCTAATGTATGTTAGACATAGTCATCTTGTTAGCACACTGGATTTTCTTTTAAATACCCACCTTCTGGTGCAGATATATACTCCTGAGTCTTCTACCATTGCTGGTAAAAACCAGAGTGCATCTCCTTTTGCCCAGATTCTTGGATCTTCATCTCTTCCTGATATCATAGTTTTTGAACCGTTTTTATACCACGTGATATTAGGGGTCAAGGCAGAAAAATCCAAGTGTTTGTATCTGGGGGATGGGCATTTCAGAACCACAGGTTCTCCATGCAGTTCATAGTAGTGTTTGAAAAACACGGTGTGATCTGAGCAGTTTTCTATATAAATCAAAGACATTTTTACATTACTGTCAGCCAGGCATATTAAAAAGAAGGGAGAGGGAGACAGTAGGGGGAAAAAAAAAAAAGTATGCCCTTACCTGTGCTTTTGACTTGCTGGAGTCTGAAGGCAGAGGCACCGGCTGTGCACATCACCAGGACAAAGAAGAGCCCACGCATTTTTTCCCAGAGAAAATTGTAAGGAGAAGATCGAGGGAAAGTGTCTTGAAATCTACAGGGAAGTTTATTACAAGGTAGAAGATACAATGAAAATACTCATCAGTAACTTAAGAGTTAACTACTCTTTTCCTCACTCTGGACCTGGTGAGCTTTGGTTCACTCTTAGTAAGCAGAAAGTCTTAATTCCCGGTTTTTGGAGGGCTGACTAGTGAAACAAGATCGTCTGGCTTAGCACAAACACATCACTTCTGTCCCTTTCTTTTCTAACTCCAGGAGATGCAAACAACATACCACAAGATGCTGCTGTCCCCACAGCTTTCTAGTGCAACAGCTATGGGTGGACAAATCTCGCGCTGCTCATTTTGCAATAAGATGCAACTGAGGCAGGGGTCAGCTGCTTCCAGTTAGCTGTAGTGTCGTAGCTTGGGTGAACACAGGAGCAAAGATGCAGTACAATAGACCTTAGCTCCTTAAGAAGTCACATCAGGTGTCTCCCAAGGTTGTATGGCCCTCATTAAATCCTATGTCACTTTATCTTCCCCACCATGGCTATCAAAGTAGGCCAGCTAGTGTAGATCAGGCTGCAGGCAAACTTCCTGCCGTGCCCAAAGCCAAGCTTTCGAAGTTTCCAACAACTTTTTTTCTTGGGACAAAAGAAACTTTGACTCCAGTAGCATGCACACCTGTCTTGCTGTTCATGCATAACCAAGTTTTCAGCATGGACACTATTACCATTTGTGCTGAAAAGAAAATTTAAAAAAAAAATAATTTTTTTTTTTTTTTTTTAAAAAAAGGAAAACCCTGAACAACTCATCCTAAAAATCAGACACAGTGACACTAAGGAGAAAGAGAACTATCCGCTGCCAATCATTCATTAATTGTCATCTGTATTGGCCTGCCAACGGCAAGGCAGCTTCTGCCCGCATTTCTGAATGCTTTGTGGTCTGCCATTAGGTTTCAGCTGCTGCTGCTCTACTGATTACATGTTATTTCAGTGTACCACAGGCAAAAATTCATGATACATACTATATATAGGCACCAGTTTATGCTGTATGTAAGGTATTTATGTGCAATATAGTACACATATGCATGTGATACATACTAGTTCCATTTTATATATAGAAGTGTAAATTGTGTGCATTTAACATTAGCCTAACACTACAGGATGAATATCAAATGACTGGACAATGACTTCAAATTGTATCCAAAAGTAAAAACATATTTCTACCAAGATAATACAGTCATATTCATAGGTACTTACCTTCTGGCATCTTCTGTATATCCCATCATGCTGATATTTATAATGTGGTTTTAATCCAAATTTCTCCCTGTTCTAGTAGCTCTGTTTATCTGACATCTGATCATTTGACTATCATAAACTATTTTGAGCTTATTGCCATCTCTACATACCACAAAGCCAACCTCTTGCTCAACAATACTGTTTCATCATCACGGGTTGTCTCCCCTACCCCTAGATCTGCAAGAATTTCTAGGGCATTGACAGCGACCTGTAGCCCCTCTCACATGAACAAGGTGCTTGTGGCTTTGTCTGCAGCGTTAATAAGCCCCACAGTTCACATCTAACACCCTGTAACATGGGAGTTTCTCTCTCGTTAGATCCTTTGCTTGATGAAAATACTGGGTTATTTTGTCCAGAGCTTTCCGGTCCCTCTGGTTTAGTCTCTAGAAATCTCCATAAACCCTGTACAATCTGAGGGCTTAAGGGAGGAGTTCATTCCCAGATTTCCATCAGATTCACTTACCTTTGGTTCTGCAGCCTTTCAGCCACTAGCTTCTAATGAAAAGATACGACTGGAAGTTTCTAGTGAAGACCTTATATAGGTTTTAGCTCAACACATAGCGGAAATTTGTCTCTCATTGCGCAATCATGTGTGTGTCAGAACCAAACGACATTTTAGACCCACCTTTCTTTCCTTCCTTCCGTACAGTGAGGATGAGAGAAACAGAGACAGAGAGAGAGAAAAAAAAATGCATTTGGATTTCCCAAAAAAAGGGGAAATGACTGCTAAATATATGAGTAAATTTCCCTTTTTGTGACGAATGGTAGTTTGCATACACTCATGTCTTCGCACGACTATTTCACGCTCTACCTCAAATAAAAAATTCTCATGGGTAACGAAAGGTGTCCTGCAGCATAGTCAGCAGCTGAATAATTGCAACCTTCACGTTATGTGGTTTAGCAAGTTCCTCATGGACAACATAAATCTTTTGAGATTTCCCAGATCACTTGTGAATCACAAATGGCTTGATTTCCCTTTCCTTCCATAACATCAATCTTAGTGTCACAGCTTACATTAGGGCTCTTTTTGCAATGGTATATGAAGAATTAACAGATACAAGCAGATTATGACATCCAGGCTCATGAGCAGAAGAGGTAAGAAGTGGGTTGTGCGTTGTGGCAATGTTGACCTCCGCCTGTTTAGAAGGCGGCAATCTAGCGGAGGACTTCAGTCTGGAACTGGACCACACGCCAATTTTTCCTGTGTCTTGTCCTGAAATGTGATGCCTCCCGAAGGCAACCTGAATTTCTTACAGCCTCATGATCCCTCGTGGAGCAGCTGTCATGCACTGCTTCAGCACTAGCCCAGGAAGACAGTGTGTGGTGTCCAGTTGACCTGCTGGACCTCAAGTCAGCACACAGGTCCCTGCTAACAGACCTCAGTAAAATACCATTCCCTCCCTGGGCTTCATAAACCTCAGCTGAGGAGACCTGGCCTGGAGCACTACGGTGCCAGCCTAAGGCTCAGGCTTTGTGGTGCTATCACTAACCAAATAATGACCGAGGGATAAAAAGAATATAGCTGTTTATCACAGTAAGCATATAAGAACCATTTTTTATCTAACCCTAACATAATGCATTACTTCTAACTAATAGCAGTCTCAGTTATATTGGACACAGAATATTGTTTAAGAGGTGAAAAATTATCAGGTTTTGAGACCATGCTGCCATCTACTATGGAGAGAAGAAATGAATAGATGATATCTATTAATATAGTGCAATCTTTGGGGATGTGTCATATGCTTGGGTTGCACATATTTTTTTCCTGCAGGCAATATCTACCATATTACAGCTATTTCAGTAAATAAACAAAAAGAAAAAATCACAAAGCCCAGTATTTCAATCTGCAACGGTCTTTACAGTTTCTATATCCTGATCAATGTAGTCACTGCAATGGTCTCTGCAGCTATCAACCCCACACATGGCTGCCGAGTATTCCTTAAGCAGTCTCATTATCCATGAACCTGAACTGCTGATAATGCAACTAAAGGTAGCTACTGCCCTGTAGTGCTCCATCTTCTCAGTGAAAAGAAAGAACTCATCTCCACTGATGCTAAACTCCCACATTTGGGTTATGAAACCCCTGGTCTTGCTTTCTGGAGCACCCGTACTTCATTCTGAGAATCCAACCTCATGAATTATAAAATTATTTCAGTCCTTCCTTTTCCAGTTCACTGTATGGCAACCAGATGGAAGGGTTGTCAGATTGGGTGACCTATGTTATACTAAGTCTAAGTTCAGGCTGCTACTATATGAGTGACTTACACAATAGACGTGGGAGTTTCTAAGGGTAACCCTGGTCACAGGGGCCAGGCAAGTTCCCAGCAAATAACTCAGACATCTACCAAACTCAGAAAGAGCAAAACTACAGGAAATTAGGTTGGATGTCCTTGGAAAGGTTGTACCTACCAGCTGCTTCAAATGTATTCATTGCATTCACTGAGTAAAGCCATCTAACAGCAAGCTGTTCAACGAGCAGCAGAACGAGCATCACCTGCTTTTCTGGTGAGATTTGTACCCCATGCCCTATCACACACAAAAACATACACACATACACTTCTCCACTTCAGCTCTCCCCTCATGGCCTTTTCCCACCACACTCCAGCCCTTTCCTACCCCACTTCATGTCTTCTGCTCCCACCTCACCCATGTCTAGGCCAGGTCAAGCACACCCTTGGGCTCGCTCCCAACTACCTCAGTGCTAACTGGTCAACTTGGCATTGCCCATCACCATGTCTAAGGACTGGGCTCTGCCTGACTTACCCTCTGCAAGGCCATGCTTTGGTTTTCCCATCTGTCCACACCAACAGTGGCCAACTTTCCTCACGCTACTACAACTCCAGACTCTTTGAAAACATAACTCCTTGGAAAACACAGCTGAAGCAGGCTAAAGGGTTCAAAGTGAGTTTATAGTGCAATAACATACACTGACCTGCCTTAGAAAACTAAACTAAAGCCAAATATCTACAGAGTAGCAGTATAGTTCTCGGATAGCATAATGACCTAACAAGGATCAACACTTTCAAACAACTTTCTTCAGAAGACCTCTGTTCTGGCTTTCTTTTTACCCAGAAAATGTCCTGATGACATGCACCAGTATCAGGACTTTAAGTTAAAATACTATATCTGGAGGTGCAGAAGTCTAGTTTAAAATAACTCAGGAAGAAATGAAAGATAGAAGAAGCATTTTTTTTAGGAGCTGTCTGCTGAGAAGACCATGTCGCTTTGCAGCCAGTTATGACTGAGTATTTATAAACAAAAATATGCAAGTCTAGCAGCTATACATAGAGAGAAACTCTTTTAGGGAAGCTGGTGTCACTCTGTGGTTTCGCTATGCTGATGATTCATTTATACAGCTCAAGATGCTGGAGCATAGCTGTGAAATTCCTTACTTGAAGACCAGGCTATTCCCCATATGTCTCACGCGTTGCTCATCTCACTAGATTGCTATTTCCCGCACCAGGGCTATATGCAGCTGCCTTGCTGCACTTGGTGGATTTTGCTCTCCTAGGACATCCCAATAAAATAACCAAAATCTCAAGTAATATTTAATATCGCGGCAGTTCCTTGCAACAGAGGTTTTCTAAAGGCCTCCACAAACAAGTTGTGTCTATTTATTATCCCTAGTCCATAGAAGAGGAAAATGGCAATTCAGGCATCATGGAGTGGGGATAAAACCATTTCTGTGAGGGACAGTTGAGGTGCCAACTTTTTCTAGTGACTCCCAGGTTCTGCTGTCTGTGCTGGAGGAACTCGCTCATCCAAGTGGCTCTGTGGCTGATGATGTTTGGCATCCAGAAACTGCTCTCACATGGACTTTGCTATTTATTCTGTTACTCAGTTCAGCTTCACGCAATTAAAAATAGGAGAAAATTTCTCTGGTTCACATAAGAATAAGGTGGTGAGGCACTAAGAAATATTGAATGTTGAAAGCTGACTGGCAAGCAGATGCAAAGTAAACCACAACTATTTCACCAACACATGTTCTTGGGCTTATTGATACAGGCAAACCTAATTTTAATAATTTATAATGCCCTTGTGCGTAGTTCCCAGATGGGCTCTTGGGGAGCACAGAAATGGAGAGGGAAGAAAAGAAGCTATCCAACTCTGAGAATAACCAAATAGATGAGACAGAAAGAGAAAGACTAAACAGAAGAACTAGCTCAATGCACAACAGATGCCAAGAATACAGGAATTTGCATGCTTATCCAGCTAAATAATTGCTATCATATACCGCTTGTGTGTGACTGACTGGGAGAAACAGGAGGAGATGGGCCAAGAGACATTCACTTTGTCAGGAGAGAGTGCTTGTTTGGCCAGAGCAGTGACAGCTTGGTTACAGATTGCCTCCCTGCTACGGGCTCCTGGGATTTCCACAGACCCTTTCACTGCAAAAGAAACCATGCAGCCTGTGAAGAATAATCACACTGTCAAGAGCCGGAAGAGGCAGGGAGGAGGAGACTCTCATTGTAGAAGTCAACAGGTCGCAAGGGACAAAGCAATGGCTAGAAAACTGCAGAACCAGCAGCAGTGAAGCCAGAAATACTTCAAGCAACAAAAAGTGCCTCACCTGCCCTCACCACAAATGGAGTTTGGGTTGACCAAGGGGACCAAGGTTGACCAAGGGGACTCTCGGTCATCCTCATCACTGTACCTATCACACCCATGTTTGCAATACTTGCCTGGAACACTGGAAGGTCTTTATCTTGCCCACTGGTGCTGCGCACAGACTGCCAGCAGCAGATTAAATTCTCTCTGGACAGATGCACAGCCGTAGACCGGTGAAATAAAGAAATTATTTCTAAAAAAGTGTTATTTCCTGGCATTTTGTTTAAGTGAGAAAACCATCCTTGTGCACAGCCTACATGGCATGCAATACAAAGTGGACAAACAGTGAAGGAGGACTGGTGCAAAGCTGAGTTTGCTGAAGGTTGCAAAGTTAAAGTGCTGTCTCTATATACTGAACTGGAAAGGGTAATCTAAATTGCTAAATAGTGACAGTCTCACCATCACCACATCTGAATGCCTCTCTAAAACCAAAACAAAAGTGAAAAAAAATATCTTTTACTGCCTTGCTTTTTCCCATGGATAAAATTATGTATAGATATGCTGAATTTTGTCCATGGTGTGTCAAACAGTGGCTTTACTAGTGTAAAGGCTCAGATGCTGATATTTACATGCTGCAAGTGAAATGAGTAGGATCACTGCTGAAACGCAAGCATGTGTATTTCTTTGCAGATCTGCAGATGATGACTGACAAGGCAGGTGAACCACGAGTTGCAGCTCAGCTTGAGGACTTCCCTGGGGCACCAACCGTACCCACTGATCGGATGGAATAAGCCTACAGTATCTGCCATGCCTCGGTGCAGGACTTTAGGCAAAACTGCAGCACTGACATGGTCACTCACTCTGTCAGGGCTGAGCGGTGGGGCTGACCGGCAGCTAATGATGCTGAAGATAACAGCGAGCAGACATTTCCCACAGCTATGGCATCTTCTCAGACCACAGGCAGTGAGTCAGTAGGGGCACTGGGGACATGCAAGAAAAAAAGCAAACCTGCGATTTTTGTGTAGCTGGTTTTTTCCCTCCACTTCCAAAATCCACATTTGCTCGCAATCACAATTAGTCTTTTTATATATGAAGCAACAAAATGTGCTCTGTGGTCTCGCGTGTGAAAAGTGCAGAGGGATGTAAAAACACAGAGCAGTGATTATGAAAATCCCATGGTAACAGTAGACAGGGGAGGAACTGTGTCCAGTTGAGGATAATGGAGTCATACAGAGTTACAGGAGCCAGAGTAATAGGGACAACGTAAGGTTTCTAAATCAGTTATGGTGCTTGGTTTAAGCAGCCAACACAGTAAACAGGGAATTCCAGAAGCAAAGGGAAAAACAGATGACAAAGACTTTTGTTCATTATTACATTTTGTTAGTTGGGCTTAAAATTAATTGGTAAAAAGTAACTTGATAGCTATGAAAGACAGTGATAAATATATGGCTTATGATTAGGGAAAAATTGAGCTGGCATGGATCATACATTACTGTAGGTGTACTGGGAGGATAATATTAACCATTCATTTTTTATTTCATGTTCCTGAACAAAATCCTTGTCTCACCAAGAAGAAGTCATTCATTTAGTACAGGCAGTAAATCTTCTCATTTATCTTAGTTTTACTGTCCTTCTGACACACAAGTATGTTTCACATGCTTGTTAAAGTAGGAGCATGAAACACACTTATTGAATACAGCCACCCGTGGTATTTCTTTCCTACTCCACTACCTTGGTGTGTAATTCATTATCATGGGAGTTATGTGGGCTGGGGTGGAGGACACAATGCAAAATCTATGAAAGTACATGTAGTATAGAAATAAAGACACCAAAGTTTCAGTTATTTGGCAGTCTTCCTTAGGACTTGTCTTGTGATGTTCTGTACCAATTGAAAAGGGAAGTCACCATTTCAGCAACTGGTTTTTAAAGACTTCAGGAGGATTCCCCACATGATAGGAAGTGAACACAATATATAATGTCGATTGTTTAAATTGTTGCTATCAATTCTATTTTGAAAAGAAATATAAGGGATTTTTAACAACAATATTGCTTTACTATGCAAATTTTCCTGAATCACAAGCTGGAAGAGCATTCATTCAGACTTAGTTAATCAGAAGTAGGGAGAACCAAACATGAGGGTTTACCATCTGCAGGAGAATTTGGGTAACGTTAATTAAAGATTGCAAGAAAGTGGTGTTTTTTTCCTTCAAAACATCTCTGGATTGAGAACTTCCATCCTAACAAAACTGAGATTCCTGCTGGTCCTTCTGGCTGCAGCTTCCAGGATCTGTTATTTCAGGAGCATTTCCTTCATTGGGGACCCAGCAGAGCCCTGCACTTAGTTTAGGAACAGCTCATCAAACTTGATCTTCTCATAAGTGCTGAGCCATTCCTTTTGTCTTCACGGAAAGCTGAATGATCTCAGTACCTCTATATGTTACTATTTTGATTAATGTACAAGTTCTTGTGGCTAGGTTTCCCAGGGAGAGTGGTTTTGGCAAGATGTATGAATAATGGATGCGGCTCTCGGCTTGATACCATAGTTACGGGAACAAAAGAAAAAATGGGGAACTGAATTTAACTGCTTAGTACCATAATGGTATGGCAGCACTGTTTGGAATCTTTAACCATCATTTGCTCCCTTTAAGTTGCAACTGGCCAGCTCTGCACAGCAAGGACATGACACTCAGCAATAGGGTATCCTGCTGCTCCTCAGTGGTTCAGAGCTGCTGCCTGTTTCACAACGTGTTTATGAAACTGGCCAGAGAAGAGAGGGTTGTAATCACTTGTCCCATGCAGAAGTCACCAGATCTTTTGCTGATTTTTAAAATACCCAAGAGAAATCTTGGAGATAACAGACAAGTAAGAAGGCACATGTTCCTTGGCACTCCAATGGTAATTTTCAGACTCATTAGAAACTCTTTCTGCCAATATGTAGATGGAAACAAAGAAAAAAAATTAGAGACATATACATGTCCATACATGGAGAAATATAGATGCTGCCACCTGCTGAGAGGGAAAGGGTTTATGCCCATTGCACAAGTCCCCAAAAGAAGGGTGGAAGTGAAAGCCCTGCAGGGTTTCTGTTCCTGCTCTGCTGTGTGTTTTTCTGTTGTCCCACGCAAAGTGAACAGCTAAGGATGTTGACTGTGCTTGCCAGAGGACACCAGAGTAAACTGGCCAAAACTGTCTAGTGGAAACGGGCAAATTTTTGTGGAAACTCAAAGCTATTTTACAGCAAAACATCAGCCAGAAAGTGTTTACTTACTAATAACACAGCTCATAGCAGTTTGGTGGTTTACACATATAGTGAGAACCCAAGTACTACTTTAAAAAGTATTTACTCTATGTAGTTCTATAAAATAAAAAAACTTAGTCACAGCAATGCTGTGTCATTTTAGGTCAAAATCCATTAATAAGTCTGCAGGTGATACTGTGTTTATTAGAGGCTGACAGCCTCTTGCAGGGCCCCTGCAGCTGGGCATTCATGGAACCATCAGAACTAGAATGTCACCCTGCAGAGCTTGCTCAGACCACTTGTCTCTTAGGACAAATTTACTCCACTTTCCAGAATCACACCTATGATAGAAGAGAATGATTTTTCTAGAATATCCTCAAATCATCAAATTATTCTTACTTTTGAAGGCTTGGTGGAATGGAGGAAATGTCTGAAACTTTTTGGCACTGCAGTCTGCCAAAGGAAGATATGCAGTGTTTTCTTAACAATGTAAGCAGCCACCAGTTTTAACATTCAAATGAAAGTTTCAAAACCTTGTAATGTAATGAAGAAAAGTGCCTGGCAGAACTGTTCCTTGAGGCTGCGCTTTCTGAGAATATGAAGAAACAGCACCTTGAGGAAAGGATTCTGTCAATGTGCCAACTCTGATGTTTTTGTAAGATGGATTTTCCTCAGAAATTGGTGCACAGGAGGAATAATGAACTTGCTCTTAACCTGCTTTCCTTCATAACCCTCACCTCTCTGCAGACCTTTGTTCTCCCAAGACCCACATCAGTCATGCTCAGGCATGAACACAGCCAGATCACGTATTTAGATGGGGGACTTTGTCATCCTTTGCTATTAAGAAAGCGTTATTTTGTACAGAGGTAAGTTACCTACTGATACAGCCACAGTAGAAGGTAGGTCATGAGCAGAAGTAGGGCCAGGACACAGAAGACAGACAGTAGGTGGAGTGGTACAAATGCAAGAGACACTGTTGTTACCATAAGGAATTCAACTGTATCATTCTCCTCCTTCGCACCACTGTGGAGACTCCTCTCCTCCATGTACCTGGTTCATTCATGACGGCTGTCCAGACCACAGCCAGCAGCTCTTGTGGTGTAAAGGTCTTTCTCAGCAATGTCCAGCCTTGATCACAGGACCCTCCTTTACTTTCCTGTCTTGCAAATGTATGCTTCATTGTGTGCATATATACACCTATGTACACACTGCAGATTACTCAGGAAACAGTTAACTCTTTTGCTAGTAAAAGGCTTTGTAAGCCAAAAACAAAGGGTGTCATGGGCCTTCAGGATATGAGGAGAAAGGGCAACACATACATGTATGGGAAAAAGCTTAATAAACAAAGCAGTGGAAAACACCTCCAGATCTTCTAAAGACCTCACGATACTTCATAGGTGATCCAATAGTCAGGGGTCACATCTTGTAGCATCACAGAGAAATATCCATGTCAGCTGGGGAATCTGAAACCATAAGAATGTTAGAGCAGTTACAGTAGGTCAGACTGAAAGCCCATGTAGCCCTGTATCTGGTCTTGACACTAACTTGCAGCCAATGTTTAAGGAGACATAAGAACATGACACACGTATTATGAATTCTGCCCCTTCTATTTTCTGGCAACGAGCAATTAAGGACTTTCAGAGCCTCCAGAAAGGATTGATCCCAACACCACCTGACTCTGAAGAATCTGGGGTACCTCCAGCCTGTAGCCCTGACTGTGTCCTCCAACTGCCAACTCTTCTCTGTGCTATCAAGTGTCAAACCTTGCTGTAGGGGACACATTTCAGGTCCTCTGTCACTCTTGCTGCCCTTGTATGTATATTTTGTAATTCTATACCCTACTTGAGACAGGGCAGCCAGAACCACAGGTATGAGTAATATGAGCTTTAAAAGTTCTGTAACAATATTTTCTGTTGTGCCCTTTATTCTCTTTTGTACCAGTTGAATCCAGCACCATGCAGCCCCAGAAGCCCAGCCGTGTCTAGTCATGAACAACTTCCCATTTGCCACTTAGTCTTAGTGCTGGGCAAAGGTGCTTGATGGTGTCATTGCACATTCCCCTGTCATGCATCATCATCATCTACCAAGTGGGTGAGCAAACAACGGACAGCAAATTTACAAAGAACGAAGTCTACATGCAGGAGTTCTCATGCTGGCAGGCCATTGCAGCAAGCTCTGTCCACACCCTAAGGCAAGTGGCCTTTGATGTAACGGAGATCTTGCCCTGCTATCCCATCCCTCTGACCCCCAGCACTGTACTCCCATGCCTGCTCTTGTTCAACCCATCTCCAGAGGTAGAGTTAGCTGTTTATGTCTTTCTAATTACCTGCAGATTCAGCTACTCACCAGTTCCCTGTTTATATGTCTGACTGCAAAGACCACAAAGTACATCAAGGCTTTCTCCATGCAAGGAGGCAGAATTTGAAAAAGGCACCCATTTGCGGGGATGACACCGGTGGGCTCAAGATATCCTGTGCTTTGTAGAACACTTTGCAGAACACGCACAGGTTTCCTGAAAACATCCGGGACAGTGCTGGAGCAACACTTGTTGGGACAGCTGACCAGAACACACAGCACTTATCAGCAGTCCGTATTCATGCAGGACGCAGTAACATGAAACCTATGGACACTGATTGCAGAACAAAATGTACCGTACATGCACAGCTCACGCAACCGTATGGAGCTCCAGAACAAACATGGAGCTCTAAAGTGTAGATATGTCCCTGAGGACAAAAACAACTCAGTCCTCACATCCATTTCATGTCAAACCTAGTGTTTTGCATTCTGGCTCACGAAGTTGCAGATGTCAGGTTTTCTAGGTAAGCAAGGTAGCTATAAGCTGACCAGAGTTCAGTGTACAAAGAGCATCCTATTACTACTCAAGTAATAGGAAGAGGTGCTTGTGAAATAAGACCCTGTGACTATGTTTTCTTAGGCAACATCTCTGTGCCAGTATTCATTGATCTGTTGTACCCAGGGGCTGTCCCAGATTGCGCGTCGCCTGCCCTGTTCTGGAAGAATTGCCACACAACGAGAGGCTACAACTTGCTTCCTCTTTTATAAGTTTTTTGCTCACTTGACAACAAAAAGCTCACGCTGCTTGAACTGGTCCAGTTTTCAACCAGAGCAAGTCAGCAGTGCTGAGGAATGAGACGGCAGAAAAACACCCAAGAACAAATAGACTTAGCTTCTGGAAATACGTCCCGGAATTCAAAAAGCCAAAAGGCAATTATAATCACATCTTAAAGTCTAATGTAGCCTGATGATGTATATTTTCAATTTTTTCTGCAGTCCTTAGGATACAGGAGTTTGGCAGTCCTGGCTCCAATTACTAATTGTGACATTCTGCAGGACATCTATTACTAGTAACATTACCTGCATGTTTTTTCTTGGAACAAATACTACAAGGAATTTGTTCCACATTGTGGGATGATTCCAAGCTACATTTCTCCAGTTTTGTTGGATGTGGGAAATGTTTCCTTTCGATGGCCCCAGTCATCACTGCCCTCCACACGAAAGTTCTGAGAGCCACAACATGGTGGTTGATGTGAATGGCAGGCACGTCAATATTGCCCTAAATATGACCCAGAGCTCTTGTTAGCTAGACTGGGTGGTAGCACAACCTGTTCAACATAGCAAGATATCGAGGCAGAATCTTCTTAATTTTACAAAAATTATACACCAGGTTTCCTATATAACATTTCCTTCCAGCAGCTGGAGTTCAAAGAATATACCATTCCATAACGATTCCTGCTGGGAAGGTTATGAATATTGAATCAGTGGCTGTGCATCAATCCAAATCTCACTGCGTGATGAACACCAGCACAGTAGGGAAGGCACCTGCAGACGTGGAAAGTGGACGCACAGCAGTTCATCACATCAGTATTTCACTTACCTCTCCCTTCAACCCTGGCTCTTCACTCTTCTTCTGTTTTTTTTCTTTCTTTTTTTTTTTTTTTTTTTGAAATGAACTGTTCTCTCCAGTTTGTCGAGTTTGAATATGTGATACAAAATTAATGTTTTCTGATGGGTGGTCTTGTACTTTTTTGGCCTGCTCCCAGTTTTGTGTTTGTGAAAGATTTAATCAACATTTCATCAAAAAGAAGCCACACACCATTTTTGCCTGGCTCCAAAAATAACAGTTCCCTTCCCCATCTGTGATATGCAATACATATTCATTTTTATCATGCATCCAGAGGTTTTTCAGCAGCACTAGGAACTGAAACAACCTGAAATATTTTCTGATTTGAATATTAAACAAAAAAATACATTTTACACCAAATATGGCTGTAGTTATTTCAGAGAAAAAAAAATCTAGATGTCATTAAGTTTTTTGCAGATCCTCTTTATTCTACAAGGTTTGCAGTGCTCAGTTAAAGTACATTCTTCCTCCTCAGTTCATACAGCATACCTTAGTTTCTACCAAAAAAGACAGCTGGTACCCATCTGTCTGTGCACGATGGCACTTACACTGCTAACTTCACCAGCTCTGTTTTTAGCTGCTTGTTCCCTCCTCGCCTTCCACATATCACACACTGTTCACTTCAAGGATTCCATACTTTCTTTAAATATGTCTCAAACACATCACTTTTAAAAATCATTCCCAACACTGATGAAATAAATAAGTTTCAGTCCACCAGTCCCAACACACCAGCACAGACTTGAAGGGCAAAATAAGTCCATTTATGTATCCACATACACAACCTTATGCCAAAAGGTTAAATAGAGATGACCCAAATTGAGACATTTGGCCTAAACAACCTCAAACCTGGGGCTTAGAAAAGCTAAATCTGACACTGTCTCAGGACTGCGTGTCTCACCACTGCACCAGTCAAATAGCAAAACCTCTGTCAACCATGGTCAAATGGGTTTGCTCAAGTCCAGCTCTTGTGCAACCTAAACAATTCAGATGTTTTCTCTCAATGAGGAAGAGGCTAAGTCTCTAGGCAAGGTTTATTTAGGAAGCATTTTCATTTCCCTACATTATCTTTGAAATACCATAAATAAGCTTAATATCAATTTTCTTGCAATAAAAAAGCACTATAAAACTATAAAAAGTAAAGCAATGTAAAAAGTGCAATGTATCTCTGTGAAAAGCTACTGACATTTACATTTGCACTATTTCAACATTAACTTGTGAAATTATACACTCACATTTTTACAGTACTTGTTACTACACCTGGAGATCAGAGCCTTAGCAGAGAACAAAATACAAGGCCATTGTAGCTCAGGGAGACCTCTCTGGTAAATGATAGCAAGAAGGGCTACAAACCGTCTGTTTCAAATCGTGAAGAAATCCAACTACCAATGCATTCTGTTGAAAGCAGGAAGGATTAGCCAGTGTCTGGGTGTCACAGGGCACTGGGGACAGCACAGGGACTCAATATGCCAAGAGCTAGCCTGCTCTCCTCAGCAAAATTAAGCACCGTGTTTTTCCAGACTGGATGGACCTGATACTCAAATCATACTCAGCTGAAGTAGGCTGAAGCTTTTAAGTGTAGTGAAGTGAGAATTTTAATCTCTTAACAGATGAAGACACCAAAAATGGGTTCCTAACACATTTAAATGATAGAATCACAGAATCACAGAATGTTAGGGATTGGAAGGGACCTCAAAAGATCATCCAGGTCAATCCCCCTGCCAAAGCAGGAACACCCAGATGAGGTTACACAGGAAGGCACCCAGGCGAGTTCTGAATATCTCCAGAGAAGGAGACTCCACAACCTCCCTGGGCAGCCTGTTCCAGTGCTCTGGCACCCTCACTGAGAAGAAGTTTCTTCTCAAATTTAAGTGGAACCTCTTGTGTTCCAGCTTGAACCCATTGCCCCTTGTCCTATCGTTGTTTGTCACCGAGAAGAGCCTGGCTCCATCCTCGTGACACTCACCCTTTATATATTTATAAACACTAATAAG